>CM076570.1:226454906-226997263 GCA_034641835.2 Pinus albicaulis
GATGGTACGATGAGACTGCGGGACGAGCGCCTTGGCGCGCGGCCTCTTTGAAATGTTTTACCCCATTGGCGCGGAGTGTTTGAACTGCTGCTCGCGCCAATGCTAAAGGCCATTTTTAGGGTTTTCCACCGAGGAGATGTCTTCAGGGCAATGAAAGCTCTTGTTCGGAGGGATGTCATGAAAGTGATTTCAATCCATGTTACTACTCACAGGTCATGAAATGAGCCCTCCAATGTGCTGGACGGGGATTGCAGGGACGGTGACAAATTACTATGATTGGCACAGAAGTAGAGTTAAATTTCTGAGCCTAATCAAAGATCTATGTGTCAACCTAGCACAAATACCAGCCAAGATCCTAGTCATGGATATTGTAGTGGCTTACATACCCCCAAAGTATGGCATGCTTTTATCTAGATCATGGGGAGCCAAACTCCAAGAAAACCTCCAAATGGACATAACATATGCTACCATTCCAGTCTTTAACCAAACAAGAAGACTGTACAGAGAATATCACATGAAATACATGGTAAGCAGCCAAGATAGGCCAAACAACACCCCTCTCTATTCTATCCATTTATACCTTGACTCATTTATCTTGTACAATGAAGATGACATTAATGAACAAGTAAATGAAAAAGAGGAAGATCAAGACCTGTCGGAACAGTCAAACCAAACACAAGATGAAGAACATGACAGCCAAAACCCTAGCAGCCATGAACAATAACATAATGGCAAATCTGAACTTGAAAAACTTTGGAACTTGAGCTTTGATGGATCTTGTGGCAAAGTTGATTCAGGAGCAAGTGTTTGGATACACAACACTAATCAAGGTCACTCTTACAAGTTGGATTTTCGATGTACAAACAATATTGCAGAGTATGAAGCTCTTCTCTTAGGGTTACAAATGCTTAAAAACATAGGAGCTAAGAGGATTTATGTTCAAGGATATTCTGAGCTAATCATTAGGAAAATCAAAGGAGAATATTCAACCAAGAATCCTAAGCTAAGAGAATATAGAAATGCTGCCTTGGACCTCCTCAAAACATTTGAAAAAAATGAACTAGCCTTTGTTGCTAGCACTTGCCAACTACCTCATGCCAATGAACAATACATGGTAAAGGTCAAAAACAGACCTACAGTACCTGATAACATAGATTATTGGCAAGTGTTTGAAGGTTAAAAACACATTGAATACTTCTTGAAATCCAAAAATGAATATGAGATGCCAAAATCAGACTTAGACCATCAAGAGTACTGCCTTGTTGAGGAACAAACACACAAAACAGAGTTGCCTTAGGCTGTTGATATAAATCTAATAGAACACTCTCTTGAGGCAGAATTTTTTGAAGACTCAAACAAAAGAGAACTTGAGGTATTGCAATGCAAAGATAACTTATTTCCAAGAGTACTTTCTCCTTTAGAAGAGATGTTTGATTTCAATGATGGTGCTAGGAAGCCTAAGATGGAATCCACCGAAACAGATGTAGAAGAATGCAACATAGGCAGTGAAGAAAAACCTAAAATGATAAAGCTATCCAAAACACTACCAGCTCCTATAAAACATAAATACCTTGAGCTTTTCAAGAAATTTAAGGATGTGTTTGCATGGGGCTATGAGGACTTAAAGTCCTATGACACAAACATCATTCAGCATAAGGTTCCTCTCAAGGAAAACCAGAAACCATTCAAGCAGAAATTGCATAAGATAAACCCTGTCCTAATGCCTCTAGTTGAGAAAGAAATTAAAAAGATGTATGATTCTAGAATAATAGTCCCACTCAGGTACTCAAAATGGGTCTCAAACCTTGTATCAGTGAGGAATAAAATAGGAGAAATTAGGCTATGCATAGACTTCATAAATTTAAACAAAGCCTTCCTGAAAGACAACTACCCTTTACTTAAGATGGATCATATACTGCAAAGGGTGGTAGGCTCTAAAATGATATCATTGCTTGATGGTTTTTCAGGGTATAATCAGGTGCTAATACTTCCAAGTGATCATCACAAAACAACTTTCACTACACCTTGGGGCACCTTCGTGTATGTCAAAATGCCTTTTGGTTTAATGAATGTCAGGGCCACTTTTCAAAGAGCCATGGACATTTCTTTTTCCGAATAAATAATCTTCTTCATTGTGATATACCCTAATGGCATCATTGTTTACTAAAAAAACCGATGAAGAACACCTAGCTCACTTAAGAAAGGTCTTTGAAAAGTGTAGAAAGTATGGTTTGTCCTTAAATCTTAAGAAAACTTTGTTTGGCCTTCAAGAAGGAAAACTTCTAGGCCACATCATATCTGAAGAGGGAATCAAGATAGACCCAAAGAGGATTAAGGGAATATTGCAGCTCAGCCACCCTAGAAACATCAAAGAGTTGTAGTCCTTCATTGGAAAGATCAACTTCTTAAGAAGGTTCATACCAAACCTTGTAAAACTCCTAAGAAACATTACAAACATGCTAAAAAGAGAAATAGGAGTCAAATGGATAATAGAAGCAAAACAATCCTTTGAACTAGTAAAACAAGCTCTTACCCAAACACTAGTTCTAATCATCCTTGATTTTACCAAGGACTTTTTCATCTTCTCATTTGCATCTGAACACACAATTGTTGCAGTATTCCTACAAAAGAACATGATGGGACAAGAACAACCCACATTTTTCTTCAGCAAGGCACTAAGAGATGCACCTCTGAAATATAACATCATGGAGAAACAAGATTTTTCCTTAATCAAAGCCTTAAAAGATTTCAGAGTTTACATGTTGCATTCACATGTCATTGCTTTTGTTCCTCATGCAGTTGTTAAGGACATACTAACTCAGGATCCTGATGGTAAAAGAGTTAAGTGGATTGCTATCATCTTAGAGTATGATTTGGAAATCAAGCCCACCAAGCTAATCAAAGGGCAACGACTGGCCAAACTGATGGTTGAAGCAAAATTTCAAGCATTGGACATAAACATGATACATTCCTTGGATGAAAAAGAGGAGTTGGCGACTCCACATATGGAAGACGCATTTATGAACTCACTTTGGTATGTTGATATATTATATGTGCTTTTTAATCTAAATGCTCCTCCTAGTTTGTCCAAAACAAAGGCTAGATTCTTGAAACAAAAGGCTATAAATTTTTGCATCCTAGATAAAGCTTTATATTGGAAAAATTATGTTGGTATCCTACTTAAATGTTTACTTGAATATGATGCAGATAGAATTATGCATGAGTTTCATGAAGGATAATGTGGAGGCCATCTCTATTGGAAAACCACTACCAACAAAATCCTTAGAGTTGGTTTCTATTGGCCCACTCTTTTCCCTCATATCCACAAGCTAGTAGTGACTTGCCATAAATGCCAAATATTTGAGGGAAAGAGAAAACTAATGCCTTTACCTTTACATCCTATCAGTGTTAAAACTCCTTTTCAATAGTGGGGTTTAGATTTCATTGGAGAAATCCACCCTTCCTCCTCTGCCCAACACAAATGGATCCTCACCGCAATAGACTATTTCACCAAATGGATAGAAGCCATCCCTTCAAGGACTGCCATTGACTTGGTAATCATCAAATTCCTTGAAACCAATATTTTGTCCAGATTTGGATGCCCAAGAAAAATCATCACTAATAATGTTGCTACATTTAAGTCCAAGAGAATGGTGGACTTTGCCACAAGTATCACATCACATTAGGGTATTGTATAGCTTATTACCCTCAAGGTAATGGTTTGGCTGAGTCCTCTAAAAAAATTTTAGTAAACATCATCAAGAAATTGTTGGAAGAGAACAAAAATTCATGGCACAACAAAATAGTGCATGCACTATGGGCAGACAGATTAACAAGCAAGAAATCAATTAACATGTCTCCCTATCAACTAGTGTATGGCATGGATGCAGTTTTTCCAACATCCTTGGGAATATCAGTGATGAATATCCTCCAAGAGGTACAATCAGAGGATAATGGTATTCAAAGGAGGCTAAACCAAACCATTCATTTGCAGCAATCAAGGGAAGAAGTATACAACAAGACACAAGTATTACAAGAGAGCATCAAAAATATTTTTGATAAGAGGACCAAGGCAAATGATTTCCAGATTGGAGACAAAGTGCTGAAGTCGGATTCAAGAAGAGAGGACAAAGGAAAGCATAGAAATTTTGAAAATCTGTGGAAAGGTCCATACATCATCCATTCAGTCAGAGGTAACAATGCATTCTTCCTACAAGAAATGGATGGAACAGAGTTATATGGAGGTTCTGTCAATGGTAGGATGCTCAAGCACTATTTTTGTTAAAGTTATTAGTTTAAATCTTTGTTCATTGTACATAACATTACTTGAGTAAAAGATCGGAAAAATGGAACACAAAAAAAAAACAAAGAAAAGAAGAAAAAGAGGGCAGATAAAAAGAAGATGTAAAGCCCCATACCAAAAAAGAATATGTATGAAAGTGTGAAAGTCCAAATGCCACTACTTTTGAGAAAGGAAAGTCTTGTTCAGTCATACAGTCTAACCTTGATTGAACATGTTTTAAATTTCTGCTGATAAGTTATAAAAAGATGATTTTCCAAACTATTTAAACTTGTCTTATCAGTAGACTAGGTTAGGAAAAGGTATTGGTTCCCAAAGCTCAAATCTGAACCAAATAGAAAAGAGAGGGATGAGTGACAAACTCCAAATTATAAGCCCTCAAGTTTCTAAGTTTTACTTGTACAAAAATAAAATATGTGTGCCACTTGCCAAAGATGCCACATCCCATGACAAACCAAACTTCTCAACCTTGATTTGGTCATGTTTTGAATTTTATGTTAGCAGATTAGAGAATGAAAATCTGTCAAACTATTTAACCTTGACAGATAAGTAGATTAGGTAGAGAAAAAAAGAGCTCATCAACCTAATATGAGCCTTTGGATGACATATGGGTAGTCATAGATAGTTTTTATGCTTTCAAAAGAAAAGGTGATGTCAGGGTTTTCCAGTCCAAATGCACCCAAATGAAGAGAAAATGTTAGGAAAAGTGTGATGGGTAGGTAGTGTTGATATTGAAGCAATCATGTTTTTCAAATTTTAAAGATCACAGCCTCAAATAACAGGAGTAAATCAGAAAACATGTAAGACATCTCGTCTGCAAAATCAGAGATCTAAGGTTCTTGACACCTCCTAAAAGAAGTTGCCCTCCCCAAGTGGAGCCACTGTTAGTCATCAGTATTTTTCACTATCTTTAGATGTCTATAGGATGTTTATAGATTTATGGAAACAATATTCCTTGAATATCTTGAGTTTCAGAAATCTTACTACCTCCATTATCCTTTTAAACCTATTTTCACTATTTCTCAGTTGGTCTTCTCAGAGTTACCCTGTTTCTCCTACAAAACTCCTTATGGGCTTATACCTCTCATTTTTATCCTTCTTTCCTACCTAGAAAATTTTTCACATGTTCCCAGGTTCCTCAAGAATTGATGGTCTCAAAACTATATACGTAGGCTCTTTAGATAAGTCAAGTACATTGGATTTTGGATCTTCAATACAACACTTGTAACAATACTCTATTTTCACTTGAAACCTCCAAGTCAAATTCTAGTCAAAATTATGTCAAAGGACCCTCCCACTAGGTCATTATGGTTTTTACATGTTTTAAGGTCATAATTGGATGTTTCAGGCACTTCTTTTCCTTTTCTAGAATCTGGCTCAGATGTAATAGAATGTCAAGACATGGTTATTCAAGAAAGACCTAAAATTTCCAAAGAAGTTTGTCTTATCAGTTCAAAGTCTGCAATGAGAAAATGGAAAAGGTTCAGCACTTCTGCAGGAGTGTTGAAAGATTTATCAGCAAAAAGTACTGATGATGTGGACTGTCTACTCCTGAATGAAAAAAAATTACAGCAAGGGAGAGGGAAACACCTAGTCTTGTAGAGAACCAGGGTTTTGAGCTTGATGGTCCAGTTGAGTGCCAAAAAAGTGATCACTTGCAAAAAATGACATGGAGGAAGCACACAAGGCCAAAGATGAAGAAAGTCTATCAAGGAAGGATTAATGGAATATGGAAGAAAGTAAGGTGAACTGGATAGAAATGAATGAACTTGAAAGGGCTATAGAGAACTTAGAAGACAACACTGATGATTGTTGTAAAGCACTCCAGCCACCTAGGGTTTTGAAGAAAGTGGCCAGAGAAGGTGAAAAGATGAGTTGAGCTCCATGGTGGAAACAAGAGAAGACTTTGAAGATGTTGCTATGTGATTGAATCATCCTAAAGCTGTCAAAATGAACTTATCATGCCTCAATGATCAAAAGAAAAACCAATTCAATGTTTTTAGTCACCTGCAAGGCAAAAAGTGTAAAAGGGTTAGTGAGAAAGGAAAAAATACTTTAAACATTAGAAAGTGGGTTTGTGAAGTTAAATTAAATCCATAAGTATATAAAAGCCCATCTAACACTTCAAATGAATCATTGTTTCCTTGCAAAGCATTAGAAGTTTCAAGGAGAGGAGAAATTGTGAGTTTTATGAGCGAACTTGGGAAAATTTGCTCGGTGCTGCGCGTTTAGCTTAGTGTTGTGCGCCTGGGAGTGGGCGCTGTGCCCTTGGAATTTTTCCTCTGTTCAATTTCTAAAGGCGATGCACGCCTAGGAAGTGGCGCTGCGCACTGGGAGTGGCATTGCGCTCTTACCCGACAAGCCCTTTGCTCATCTTCATTGGCATTGCACGCTTAGAACTAGTGTTGCGCCCTCAGCACTGGCACTGCGCGCTTGGACAGGAGGGTTTGCTAAGTGATCCAACCACCCAAATAAAATCAAATCACCTTCAAGTCTTTGCTCGAGTCCTCATAGGCACCAATAAGTGGTAATTTCATGCCCTAACCCACTTTGAATCTTTTTTATCATCATTTAATCAATGGAACTAAAACCCTAAAGCAAACCCTAAGATTTAGCTAGAGATCATTGCTTTTGTCTCTATTTCATCCTCCTTGAAGAAAAACAGTCATAACAAGGGTGATTACATTGCTGTAAGGGTTGCCATTGAGTTAAGTTACACATTTCACACCCATTCCCTTAATTTACTCATTCCCTTCATTTGCAAGGCTGCCTTTTCATTACCCTCCCTTCATCTCCTTTCACATCAACCTTAGGGTTTTCAAAAACAAAGTTTTCAACAGGTCTAAGGGAGAGGGCAGTGGCAGTGGTGTTGAGGCACAAATACCAAGGAGGCATGATCATGAGGGAGGGAATATAAACATATTTGAACCCCTCAATACAAGAGAGCTCATGACATCTCCTCTTACTATTTCATGTTTCATTCATGTATGATGTTTTGAATTTTGTGAGAAGGTGCAGCAAGTACAAAGCCACCCTGAGCTAACAAGACTTTTCATTATCAATTTGCATGAAAAACAAGTTAATCTTGTTGGGGTTACCTTTGAGTTGTCTACAGATGCCATTGCAAATGCTACATGAATACCAACTGTGGGAGAAAAGTGTTTCAAGCAAGCAAACCTAGACATGAGTTACTTTGAGCCATATCTAAAACCTAGATATAAAGATAACCACAAGTCCATCTTTCCTTTTTCACATCTGCTTGATAGTAATGCACCCATGAAGAGGATAATCATGAAGTATTTCACATGTGAGGGAAGGTGTTCCTGTCTTTACTCATATCACATCCGACTTCTTATGCACTTTACTAGAGTGAGGATGTTGCATATACCATATTACCTTTTCTAGAGCATTGATAAAATGGCCTACATAGTGCAAAAGAGAGATTATCCTTAGAAAATGCAGAGACTCTTCCACCACTCACTCATCAAGATGGTGGTTATGCACCAACTACAGCAAAAAATAATTCCATGTGAGACCTTCAATGCCAATGAGGTTTTTACTACTCCACAAGGCCATCATCAGCAAGATATACCTTCATCTTGTCATCCTCCCATTCCTACTTCTCCTTCATATCCCACTATTCATGCATCACCATCCACTCACATTCCTTCACCCCATGATGACCCTTCCACATCACCATCCACATGAAACTGAACAAGAGTTTCAAATTATTGACCTTGAGGATGAGGATGAGGAGAGGATCATCCATATGCTTCTTAAAAGCAAGGATGACCAGATTAGTGAGCTACAAGCTAATCTTGGTAGGGCAAAGAATTTGATCAACTATCTTGAGCTAGAGAACCAGAAGTTGGAAACAAGGCAGGCCATTAGTGAGGTCAGAGCAATCAAAGCTCGGAAAGATGTCGGAAAGGCCATGGCTATGCTAGACGAAACCTTAGGCACTTTTGATGATAGTGAGGGTGAGGAAGAACAGCTTCCTAGGAAGAGGCCAAGGACAATTGGGTTGAAGAAGGCTTTAGCCAGGGAAAGAGAGAAAGAGACAGAATCGGTGGAGCAACTCGCTCTAAGTGAGCTTCTTGCCATGGAAATCAGCTATGATAGAGAACCTTGGCAAGAGAGAGCCAATTTTCACCTAGAGTTTCAAATTGAGAAGGCAAAAATAAACGTTGACATGTAGAAGAAGATTGCAAGACATTATGCCATGAGGAACAAAATTGCAAGGGCCAAGCTCAAACGAGCCCTTGCAAAGATTCAAGTCTTGACAGAGGCAAAGGAGAAGGAAAATCTTGATATCCTTGCTGGTGTATCCCTCCAAGCATCCCAACCATGATCATCAAGCTAATTTCCAAATTTTGGCACCTTGTGCACAATTTTGATTTTTGACAGTTGGCTAGCAGAAAAAAGGGTCAAACACGCAGTGCCACTAGCGCTACGCTCTTTTTTTGGGCACTCAATTTACAAATGGTTTGCATTTCCATGTTCCTCATGCCAAGGACATCATCCTCAGAAAATTTCAGATCATTTGAAGCAAAATGGGTCCCTCAAAAGGGCCAAAAACCACCTAAAAACACCTTTCTGCCCTCTTTTCAGCACTGACACTGCGCCCTGAGAAGTATTAGGAGAAATGGTTTTTGACTAGGCATATGGGCACCAATTTGGAAACTAAAGGTAGATCTAGAAACTAGACAGGATAGGATTTCCAATGAGCTATCATGGAGCTCATCTGGACACCGGGAAGGCCTCCAAAATGCAGCTGCAAAATAGGCAATTTTTCCAGTCTTGGCATTGCACTCTTGTACCTTGGAGTTGCGCCCTTGCTAGGAGTTATTGAAAAAGATATTTGGAGGCCTTAAAGTCAAATTTTTCTCCAAATTAGCTCAAATAGTTATGTTAGAAGTTATTTTTGCCATAAATGAGTTTAGATATTTTTGCCTTAGGCCTTGCATGGTCTCAAAGGTCAAAGTGCCTTAACTATATAATAAATGACATTTTGGAACCCTAGCTAGGGTTTACTTCATAATTTTGCAGTTAAATACTGCATGTAAGCTTCATTATGTTGTTGTTTGATTATTGAGATGAATATTACATAGACTTGGAGTTGTGAAGAAATTGGCTTTGGAGCTTTGTGACTGTTTTGGATTGAATGTCAATGAAGCAAGCACATTCATAGGATTCGTGAACCTGGTTAATGGTGATGTTGTTCTAATTTAGTAATTGTTTCCTTCTGTTTTCATATTGTTTCATCTTTTCTCTTGCAATAGAACAGAAAATTTAGGTTAAGATATGTTGTTAGAGGCACCTTAAGCCTGTCTGCTCTCTGCTGCTTAATGTTTTCCTCTGTTAGGTCTGATTGGAGAATTCTTGATTTCTTTCTAGTTCCACTTAGCTTGTTGTCTTGAAAATGATCTAATAGATCCAAGCCAAATAAGTTTATGCTATGCCCTGTCCTTTGGTGTAGCTTAAAGCATTGTTTTTTAAGGCATTTTCTTTGAAGTTCACTAATTAGGGTTTGGCTCAAGAATTTTATGGTTTGCCCTATCCTTTAGTCCATCTTGAATAGTCACTTTGAAGGTCTTTTAATAGTTTGATTAAGAAATTTAGGAGTTCCCTGCTCTTTAATCATTACTAATGTGTTAACTTGAATGTTTTCTTTCTTTGAAGGTAAATAACTAGAGAATTTAGGAGTTCCCTGCTCTCTAGGGTTTGTTGGATTGTTGTTTTAAAGTTTTCTTGATAAATTTTGGTCAAAGAAGTTTATGGTGTGCCCTGTCCTTTGATTCTTTCTTAAACATAGTGATCTTAAAAACCCTTCATGTTATGGTATATGTTAAAGGATTATTAATTTCCCTTTAAACCTACTTAATTCACAACTTATTGTCCATTTCACATCCACCCAAGCTATTAAGATCCATTTGAATTTGTTAACTTTCCCTATGAAACACCCTTGATCTATTGTTATACCTTTCAAGCCTTTCACATACCCCATATCCCAATGGTTTAAACCTCTCTTACTCTATCTGTTCTACTTGAAAAGTAACCCAACCAAACAAAACAAAACAAACAAACCCTATCATTTTAACTAGCCTAAAATCAATACCCTAAATCAATCAAATTACATCTTTCATACAAACATAGAGAGAGCCCTCTCTGAGTCTAGGAAGGCTAGGTCCTAGGACTCCAAAGTTGGTTTGATGTTACCCTTGTCTATTTGGTCTTTCCAATCTTCCAAATTACAGGGACCTAACATAATTGCGATCACGGTGGGACAGAGTAAGTAACAACTTAAATATTCCTTCAAAACTCAAAAAATCCCTTGTCAAACTTAGATAAATCAAGTGTTTTCCAAGAATGATATCTGGTTGATTTTCCATACTAGAATAATGGAAAACATACTATAGAGCACTCATTAAAAATCTTAGTGTTACATAAAGAACTCAGAAAACCCAAAAATATCTCTAGATTGGTATTCAATTTGATGGTGGACAACAAACAAATCTTCAAAACAATTAGCATCATCCACCTGGTGACTCCACTGTCTTTCCATTGGACCTGGTGACTCCACTGTTTCTCATAGACTCCTCTGGGAATGCACTAATCAATCCTAACAGCATAAATCCCAGTCACATACTGTGTGAATTCAGTCTTCTTACAGATTGGTTTTTTTTTCAAAACTCTTATAAACTTTCAACCTCTCTGTGTTGTGGGTCTGAAATCTGGCTTCACAAAGAATCAACACCAGATCACACCCTGACCCAAACCCTCCTACTATAGTTGATTACCTAGAAAGAATCTTAAGATAAACCTCTAAGACTGAAGACTCAACTATTGTTAGACAAGCTCACAAAGCAAGTTTTGTTCCTGAAAACCTTACATCCTTGCAAGATACCCAATTTGACTTACATCATAGAATAAACCTATTCAGAACTAAGTCTCAAAGTTGGATAAACCAGATAGACCTTGAGCTTACAACCCTACAAGAGATTCCTAGTACAGAAGCCTCCCCTTCCACTCCTCCTGATTTTCAGCTTCTCCAACACTTTGACTCCTTTCGATCCAAATCTCCTCAATCTCAGCTAGCTGGTCCAGGTACATCTGCTACCCCCACTCATACATCCACTATGAAAACCACTCAATTCCATCCTCCACCTCCAATCATAAACCCTCCTCTTGTAAATCCTCCTTGGATTCCATTACCTCCCATCATGGCAGCATGGTATGTCCCCCTGGTACTACCACAACCTTTATTGCCTATGCCATAGGAATATCAATCTAAAATCCCTCACTTCAATGGGACTGATTCTACAACTTCCCAATAGCATGTAGACAAGATGAATGATGCTTTTGATTACCAATAAATAGAAGGGGAGACCATCAAAATGAGAATGTTTGCCCAAAGTTTAGGAGGAAAAGAAAAGAAATGGTTCATGAACTTAACTCTTAATAGCATTCATAATCTTCCTTCCCTTTATAAAACATTCATAAATAAGTGGGAGACTAAGAAAAACCCTCTTCAGATCCTATTAGAGTATGATAACCTTAAGAGAAATGTTGGGGAAAGTGTTCAAGACTACTACACTAGGTTCAATAGTGTATACAATTCACTCCCTCCCCACATGAAACCCCCACAAGGCCTAGCCCTAATAAATTTTCCAGATGGATTTGATCCCGACATGGCTTATCAATTAAGAGAAAGCGATCCCCACACCCTAGAAGACATGCAAAGAGGAGCAGTAAGTGTATAATCCAACCTAATTGCTAAAAGGGCTAGGATGAGAGCGAAAAAGAGGGTTACATACAAAGAAGAAACTGTGGCCTCCACATCCAATGCTAAAATTGAAAATCTAGTTAGGACAATGGAAAGGATGATGGAGAGAATCAACTTGAATGAAAGAGCACCTCCTAGGGAAAACGAAACAAACCCTAAAATCAAAAACTGAAACCAAAACTTCAGAAGAGACCCTCCTCAAACTGGAAACCAAAAGCTTCCCTAGTACATCAACTAGTGGCCCTAAAAAAACTGCTTTAACTAAGATCCCAAACAAAAATCAGCAAGCTAAAGTTGTTGAAAAGACCATGTATGATAAAACTGATGTAAATATACCAAGAACACAAACACCATTCAGTATTGAGGGTGAAATTGCCAAGATAATAATAGCCATACCCCTTACTGAACCAGTGACTCAAGATGTATATAGATCCCAAGTTTTGAAGGCTTTAAACATAGGAAATGACACCAATACTCTAAATCTAATTGATGACAAGCCAGAGCTATTGTTTGGACCAGAAGTAGAGGGAAAATTTAAAGAGGGCATTGTGCCTCTATTCTATGTCAGTTTAAACATCCATGATAAAATCCTACACAATGTTATGCTAGACTCTGGTGCTTCACATAACCTGATGCCAAAAGTAGTGATGGAGAGATTAGGCCTCGAAATAACCAAACCATACAAATCCTTGTACTCTTTTGATTCAAGTAGAGTTAAATTTCTGGGCCTAATCAAATATCTATGTGTCAAACTAGCACAAATACCAGCCAAGAGCCTAGTCATGAATATTGTAGTGGTTGACATACCCCCAAAGTATGGCATGCTTTTATCTATATCACGGGGAGCCAAACTCCAAGGAAACCTCCAAATGGACATGACATATGCTACCATCCTAGTCTTTAACCAAACAAGAAGATTGTACAGATAATCTCACATGAAATACATGGTACACAGCCAAGATAGGCCAAACAACACCCCTCTCTATTCTATCCATTCATACCTTGTCTCATTTATCTTGTACAATGAAGATGACATTAATGAACAAGTAAATGAAAAAGAGGAAGAGCAAGACCTGTCGGAACAGTCAAATCAAACACAAGATGAAGAACATGACAGCCAAAACTCTAGCAGCCATGAACAACAACATAATGTCGAATCTGAACTTGAAACACTTTGGAACATGGGCTTTGATGGCTCTTATGGAAAATCTGGTTCAAGAGCAGGTGTTTGGATACACAACACTAAGCAAGGTCACTCTTACAAGCTAGATTTCCAATGTACAAATAATATTTCAGAGTATGAAGCTATTCTCTTAGGGTTACAAATGCTTAAAAACATAGGAGCTAAGAGGATTTATGTTCAAGGAGATTCTGAGCTAATCATTAGGCAAATCAAAGGAGAATATTCAGCCAGGAATCCTAGGCTAAGAAAATATAGGAATGCTGCCTCAGACCTCCTCAGAACATTTGAAAAAAATGAACTAGCCTTTGTTGCCAGCACTTGCCAACTACATCATGCCAATTAACAATACATGGTAAAGGTCAAAAACAGACCTACAATATCTGATAACATAGATTATTAGCAAGTGTTTGAAGGTGACAAACACATTGAAGACTTCCTGCAATCCAGAAATGAATTTGAGACTCCAAAATCAGACTTAGACCATCAAGAGTACTGCCCTGCTGAGGAACAAACACACAAAACAGAGCTGCCTTAGGTTGCTGATATAAATCTGATAGAACACCCTCTTGAGGCAGAATTGTTTGAAGACTCAGACAAAAGATACCTTGAGGTATTGCAATTTAAAGATAACTTATTGCCAAGAGGATTTTCTCCTTTAGAAGAGTTGTTTGATTTCAATGATGTTGCTAAGAAGCCTAAGATGGAATCCACTGAAACAAATGTAGAAGAATGCAACACGGGCAGTGAAGAAGAACCTAAAATGATAAAGTTGTCCAAAACACTGCCAGCCCTTATAAAATAGAAATACATTGAGCTTTTCATGGAATTTAAGGATGTGTTTGCATGGAGCTATGAGGACTTAAAGTCCTATGACACAAACATCATTCAGCACAAGATTCCTCTCAAGGAAAACTAGAAACCATTCAAGCAGAAATTGTGTATGATAAACCTTGTCCTAATGCCTTTAGTTGAGAAAGAAATTAAAAAGATGTATGATGCTGGAATAATATTCCCACTCAGGTACTTAGAATGGGTCTCAAACCTTGTGTCAGTGAAGAAGAAAACAGGAGAAATTAGGCTATGCATATACTTCAAAAATTTAAACAAAGTCTCCCTGAAAGACAACTACCCTTTACCTAAGATGGATCATATACTACAAAGGGTGGTAGGCTCCAAAATAATATCATTTCTTGATGGTTTTTCAGGGTATAATCAGTTACTAGTACTTCCAAGCTATCAACACAAAATATCTTTCACTACACCTTGGGGCACCTTCATGTATGTCAAAATGTCTTTTGGGTTAATGAATGCCAGGGCCACTTTTCAGAGAGCCATGGACATTGATTTTTCTAAAGAAATAGGCTTCTTCATTGTGATATACCTTGATGACATCATTGTTTACTCAAAAACCGATGAAGAACACCTAGCTCACTTAAGACAGGTCTTTGAAAAGTGTAGAAAGTATGGTTTGTCCTTAAATCCTAAGAAAAATTTGTTTGGACTTCAAGAAGGAAAACTTCTAGGCCACATCATATCTGAAGAGGGAATCAAGATAGACCCAAACAGGATTGAGGGAATATTGCAGATCGGCCACTCTAGAAACATCAAAGAGTTGCAGTCCTTCATTGGAAGGATCAACTTCTTAATAATGTTCATACCAAAACTTGCAGAACTCCTGAGAAACATTACAAACATGCTAAAAAGAGAAATAGGAGCCAAATGGACCATAGAAGAAAAACAATCCTTTGAACTAGTAAAACAAGCACTTACCCAAACACCAGTTCTAATCAGCCCTGACTTTACCAAGGACTTTTTCATCTTCTCATTTGCATCCGAACACACAATTGCTGCAGTATTTCTACAAAAGAACATGATGGGGCAAGAACAGTCTGTAGCTTTCTTCAACAAGGCACTAAGAGATGCACCTCTGAAATATAACATCATGGAGAAACAAGATTTTTCCTTAATCAAAGCCTTAAAAGATTTCAGAGTTTACATCTTGCATTCACATGTCATTTATTTTGTTCCTCATGCAGTTGTTAAGGACATGATAACTCAGGATCCTGATGGTAAAAGAGGTAAGTGGATTTCTATCTTCTTAGAGTATGATTTGGAAATCAACCCCACCAAGCTAATCAAAGGGAAAGGACTGGCCAAACTGATGGCTGAAGCAAAATTTCAAGCATTGGACATAAACATGATACATTCCTTGGATGAACAAGAGGAGTTGGTGACTCCACCTATGGAAGAAGCATTTTGAACTCTCTTTGGTATGTTGGTATATTATATGTGCTTTTTAATCTGAATTCTCCTCCTAGTTTTTCCAAAACAAAGGTTAGATTCTTGAAACAGAAGGCTGTAAATTTTTGCATCCTAGATAAAGCTTTGTATTGGAAAATTTCTGTTGGTATCATGCTTAAATGTTTACTTGAAGATGATGCAGATAGAATCATGCACGAGTTTCATGAAGGAGAATTTGGAGTTCATCTCTATTGGAAAACCACTGCCAACAAAATCCTTAGAGCTTGTTTCTATTGGCCCACTATTTTCCCTGATATCCACAAGCTAGTGGTGACTTGCCATAAATGCCAAATCTTTGAGGGAAAGAGAAAACTAATGCCATTACCTTTACATCCTATCAGTGTTGAAACTCCTTTTCAACGATGGGGTTTAGATTTTTAATTGGAGAAATCCACCTTGCCTCCCCTGCCCAACACAAATGGATCCTCACCACAATAGACCATTTCACCAAATGGATATAAGCCATCCCTTCAAGGACTGCCACTGACTTGGTAATCATCAAATTCCTTGAAACCAATATTTTGTCCAGATTTGGCTTCCCAAGAAAAATCATCACTGATAATGCTGCAGCATTTAATTCCAAGAGAATGGCAGACTTTTGCCACAAGAATCACATCACATTAGGGCATTCTACAGCTTATTACCCTCAAGGTAATGGTTTGGCTGAGTCCTCTAACAAAATTTGGGTAAACTTCATCAAAAAATTGTTCGAAGAGAACAAAAAGTCATCACAAAAAATTAGTGCATGCACTATGGGAAGATAGATTAACAAGCAAGAAATCAATTAACATGTCTCCCTATCAACTAGTGTATGGCATGGATGCAGTTTTTCCAACATTCTTGGGAATCCCAGTGATGAACATCCTCCAAGAGGTACAATCAGAGTAGAATGATATGTAAAGGAGGCTAAACCAAACCATTCATTTACAGCAATCAACTGAAGAAGTATACAACAGAACACAACCAGAGCAAGAGAGCATCGAAAAGCTTTTTGATAAGAGGACCAAGGAAAATGATTTCCACATTGGAGACAAAGTGCTGAAATCATATTCAAGAAGAAAGGACAAAGGCAAACATGGAAAATTTGAAAATATGTGGAAAGGTCCATACATCATCCATTTAGTCAGAGGTAACAATGCATTCTTCCTACAATAAATGGATGGAACAGAGTTATATGGAGTTCTTGTCAATGGTAGGATGCTCAAGCACTATTTTTGTTAAAGTTCTTAGTTTAAAGCTTTTTTCATTGTACATAACATTGCTTGAGTAAAAGATTAGAAAAATGGAACACAAAAAAAACAAATAAAAGAAGAAAAAGAGGGCAGATAAAAAGAAGAGGTAAGGCCCCATACCAAAAAAGAATATGTATGAAAGTGTGCAAGTCCAAATGCCACTAATTTTGAGAAAGGAAAGTCTTGTTCAGTCATACAGTCTAACCTTGATTGAACATGTTTTAAATTTCTGCTGATAAGTTAGAAAAATATTATTTGTAAAACTATTTAAACTTGGCTTATCAGTAGACTAGGTTAGGAAAAGGTACTAGTTCCCAAAGCTCAAATCTGAACCAAAGAGAAAAGAGAGGGATGAGTGATAAACTCCAAATTATAAGCCCTCAAGTTTCTAATTTTTACTTGTACAAAAATAAAATATGTGTGCCACTTGTCCAAGATGCCATAGCCCATGACCAACCAAAGTGTTCAACCTTGATTTGGTCATGTTTTGAATTTTATGTCAGTATATTAGTGAATGAAAATATGTCAAACTATTTAACCTTGACAGATAAGTAGATTAGGTAGAGAATAAAAGAGCTCATCAGCCTAATCTGAGCCTTTGGATGACATAAGGGTAGACATAGATAGTTTTTATGCTTTCAAAAGAAAAGGTGATGTCATGGTTTGCCAGACCAAATGCACCCAAATTAAGACAAAATTTTAGGAAAAGTATGATGGGTAGGTAGTGTTGATATTGAAGCAATCATGTTTTTCAGATTTTAAAGATCACAGCTTCAAAGAAAAGGAGTAAATCAGCAAACATGTAAGGCATCTCATCTGCAAAATCAGAGATCTGAGGTTCTTGACACTTCCTGAAAGGAGTTGCCCTCCCCAAGTGGAGCCACTGTTAGTCATCAGTATTTTTCATAATCTTTATATGACTATAGGATGTTTATATAATTCTGAGAACAATATTCCTTGAATATCTAGAGTTTCAGAAATCTCGTTGCCTTCATTATCCTTTTAAACCTATTTTCACTATTCCTCACTTGGTCTTCTTAGAGTTACCTTGTTGCTCCTACAAAACTCCTTATGGGCTTATACCTCTCATTTTTATCCTTCTTTCCTACCTAGAAACTTTTTCCCATGTTCCCCAGGTTCCTCAAGCATTTATGGTCTCAAAACTATCTCTGTAGGCTCTTTAGATAAGTCAAGTACATTGGATTTTGGATCTTCAATACAGCACTTTTAACAAAACTTTGTTTTCACTTGAAACCTCCAAGTCAAATTCCAAACAAAATTAGGTCAAAGGACCCTCCCACTAGGTCATTAGGGTTTTTACATGTTTTAAGGTCATCATTGGATGTTTCAGGCACTGCTTTTCCTTTGCTAGAATCTGGCTCAGATGTCATAGAATGTCAAGACATGGTTATTCAAGAAAGACCTAAAATTTCTGAAGAAGTTTATCTTATTAGTTCAAAGTTTGTAATGAGAAAATGGAAAAGGTTCAGCACTTCTGCAGGAGTGTTGAAAGATTTATCAGTGGAAAGTATTGATGATGTGGACTGTCTACTCCTGAATGAAAAAAACTTACAGCAAGGGAGAGGGAACACTTAGTCTTGTAGAGAACTAGGGTTTTGAGCTTGATGGTCTAGTTGAGTGGCAAAACAATGATCACTTGCAAAAAATGACATGGAGGAAGCACACAAGGCCAAAGATTAAGAAAGTCTATCAAGGAAGGATTAATGGAATATGGAAGAAGGTAAGGTGAACTGGACAGAAATGAATGAACTTGAAAGGGCTATAGAGAACTTAGAAGACAACAATAATGATTGCTATAAAGCACTCCAGACACCTAGGGTTTTGAAGAAAGTGGCCAGAGAAGGTGAAAAGATGAGTTGAGCTCCATGGCGGAAACAAGAGAAGATTTTGAAGATGTTGCTATGTGATTGAATCATCCTAAAGCTGTCAAAATGAACTTATCATGCCTCAATTATCAAAATAAAATCCAATTCAATGTTTTTAGTCACCTGCAAGGCAAAAAGTGTAAAAGGGTTAGTGAGAAAGGAAAAAATACTTTAAACATTAGAAAGTGGGTTTGCAAAGTAAAATTAAATCTATAAGTCTATAAAATACCATATAACACTTCAAATGAATCATTGTTTCCTTGCAAAGCATTAGAAGTTTCAAGGAGAGGATAAATTGTGAGTTTTCTGAGCAAACTTGGGAAAATTTGCTTGGCGCTGCTTTGCTTGGAGAAATTGTGAGTTTTTAGAGTAGGTCATTGTTGAAGAGGAGGATACACATGAAACTGAACAAGAGTTTCAACTTATTGAACTTGAGGATGAGGATGAGGAGAGGATCATCAATATGCTGCTTAAAAGCAAAGATTCCCAGATTAGTGAGCTACAAGCTAATCTTGGTAGGGCAAAGAACGTGATCAACTATCTTGAGCTAGAGAACTAGCAGTTGGAAACAAGGCAGGCTATCAGTGAGGTCAGAGCAATCAGAGCTCGGAAAGAGGCTGGAAAGGCCAAGGCTATGCTAGATGAGACCTTAGGCACTTTTGATGACAGTGAGGGTGAGGAAGAACAACTTCCTAGGAAGAGGCCAAGGACAATTGGGTGGAAGAAGGCTTTAGCTCAAGAAAGAGAGAAAGAGACAGATTTGGCAGAACAGCTCACTCCAAATGAGCTGCTTGCCATGGAAATTAGCTATAATAGAGAATCTTGGCTAGAGAGAGCCAATTTGCACCTAGAGGGTTAGCTTGAGAAGGCAAAAGGAAACATTGACATGCAGAAGAACATGGCAAGACATTATGCCATGAGGAACATAATTGCAAGGGCCAAGCTCAAACGAGCCCTTGCAAAGATTCAGGTCTTGACAGAGGAAAAGGAGAAGGAAAAGCTTGATATCCTTTCTGATGTATCCCTCCAAGCATCCCAACCATGATCAGCAAGTTAATTTCCAAATTTTGGCACCTTGTGCACAATTTTGATTTTTGACAGTTAGCTAGCAGAAAAAAGGGCCAAACGCGCAGCACCACTAGTGTTGCGCTCTTTTTTGGGGCACTCAATTGAAAAATTGTTTGCATTTCCATGTTCCTCATGCCAAGGACATCATCCTCAGAAAATTTCAGATCATTTGAAGCAAAATTGGTCCCTAAAAAGGGCCAAAAACCACCTAAAAAACACCTTTCTGCCCTCTTTTCAGCACTGGTGCTACGCCTTGATCAGTCTTGGGACAAATGGTTTTTTACTAGGAAAATGGGCACTAATTTATAAACTAAATGCAGATCTGGAAACTAGACAGGACAGGATTTCCAATGAGCTATCATGGAGCTCATTTGGACACCAGGAAGGCCTCCAAAACTCAGCTTCAAAATAGGCAATTTTTCCAGTCTTGGCATTACGCCCTTGGCCTGGCACTGTGCCCTAGTACCTTGGAGTTGTGCCCTTGCTAGGAGTTATTGCAAAAGATATTTTGAGGCCTTAAAGTCAACTTTTTCTCCAAATTAGCTCAAATAGTTATGTTATAATTTATTTTTGCCATAAATTAGTTTAGATATTTTTTCCTTGGGCCTTGCATGGTTTCAAAGGTCAAAGTGCCTTAACTATGTAATAAATGACATTTTGGAACCCTAGCTAGGGTTTACTTCATCATTTTGCAGTTAAATACTACATGTAAGATTCATTATGTTGTTGGTTGATTATTGAGATGAATATTACATAGACTTGGAGTTGTGAAGAAATTTTCTTTGGAGCTTTGTGACTATTTTGGATTGAATTTCAATGAAGAAAGAACATTCATCGGATTCATGAACTTGGTTAATGGTGATGTTATTCTAATTTAGTAATTGTTTCCTTCTATTTTCATATTGTTTCATCTTTTCTCTTGCAATAGAACAAAAAATTTAGGTTAAGATATGTTGTTAGAGGCACCTTAACCCTGTCTGCTCTTTGTTGCTCAATGTTTTCCTCTATTAGGTCTGATTTGAGAATTCTTGATTGCTCTCTGGTTCCACTTAGCTTGTTTTCTTGAAAATTATTTAATAGAGCCAAGCCAAAGAAGTATATGGTATGCCCTGTCCTTTGGTGTAGCTTAAAATATTGTTTTTTAAGGCCTTTTCTTTGAAGTTCACTAATTAGGGTTTGGCTGAAGAAGTTTATGGTTTTCCCTGTCCTTTAGTCCATCTTGAATAGTCCCTTTGAAGGTCTTTTATAGTTTTATTAAGGAATTTAGGAGTTCCCTGCACTTTAATCATTACTAATGTGTTATCTTGAATGTTTTCTTTCTCTGAAGGTAAATAACTAGAGAATTTAGGAGTTCCCTGCTCTCTAGGGTTTGTTGGATTGTTGTTTTAAATTTTGCATGATAAAGTTTGGTCAAAGAATTTTATGGTGCGCCATGTCCTTTGATTATTTCTTAAACATAGTGATCTTAAAAACCCTTCTTTTTATGGTATATGTTAAATGATTCTTAATTTCCCTTTAAACCTACTTAATTCACAACTTATTGTCCATTTCACATCCACCCAAGCTATTAAGATCCATTTGGCTTTGTTAACTTGCCCTATGAAACACCCTTGATCTATTTTTATACATTTCAAGGCTTTCACAAACCCCATAGCCCAATGGTTTAAACCTCTCTTACTCTATCTGTTCTACTTGACAAGCAACCCAACCAAACAAAACAAAACAAACAAACCCTATCATTTTAAATAGCCTAAAATCAATACCCTAAATCAATCAAGTTACATATTTTATACAAATGTAGAGAGAGCCCTCTCTAAGTCCAGGAAGGCTAGGTCCTAGGACTCCAAATTTGGTTTGATGTTACCCTTATCTATTTGGTCTTTCCAATCTGCCAAATTACAGGGACCTAACAGAAATATCGATAGAAATGGTTTCTTCAATATTTGATAAATTTTGCTCAGATTCAATAGCATTAATTGGAATCGAATTCAAAAATAAAATAGAGATTGTAGGGTGATATTTTTCAATAAGATATCTTCTTCATAATCCTGAATATGGGAACGATGATGATGATCTTCCCATGGTTCTCCTTCTCGCATCATGGACTCCACAATGCTCTCATCAGTCAAGAAAGTGGATGAAAAAGGATCAGATGGAGTACCAAAATCTAATGAACGATCGACCCAAACGATTGGCGATGATGAATTATGATGCGTCGCCCAAGCCAAGTACATTTATTTCTATGCTAGCTCAATTGGGCTTGGCGGTAGAAATTCATCCAGCGTAACAAATTCACAATCATTGGTAATATTCCTTAAGTCAGATGAAGTGGAAGATATCATGCAACGGGTCTCTATTCTTGCAATTTATGCCGATTTCATAGGTGGTGGTAATTCAAAGCTGCCAATTAGGAAAGAATCCTTTAAGTTCCCTACACCAATTTTTTGAAGTGTTAGCTGGGGTGCGTGAACTAATGGAACGCTTCTAAATACTTGGGAACTAGAGGCAAAGAAGGAGAGTTGATTAATGATTGTGATAACACCTTTATGAGGGAAGGAAATCATTCTAAAGTAAGTAGATATGATCGCAGTCACAGTGTAAACCCATGGCCTTCCAAGTAAAATTTTGTAGTCAAGGGGTTCGTCAACGACCTCAACTTCAACAGTTACAGTTTTTCCCCCTAGTTCGACATGCAAGTTATTGATGATACCGCAAGGCTTATATGTATGTCCGTCAAAATCTTTCAACGTCGTAGGCGATTGAGATAAGCGAGGTGAGCCAAGTGACTTCCAACAGTTTAGAGACATAATTCAAGTAGATTCTCCCTCATCAATAATAGTGTGTTGAACGAGGTGATTTAGAACATTTACTTGGATGGAGAATGTTAATTCTTCTTATAATTGTGGCACATAGCCCATATGATTAAAGACTACAAAATTGGAATCTCTCGGGTCGATTCCACTAATTTCCAAAAACAAAGCCTGCTTCTGGGAGGGACAATTTTGAACTACCTCAAGCGTAGACATAGTTGAAGGTGACTGAGCCAAATCTTCAACTATATTATAATTTTGAGCTGCTCAGGCTCGAGGATTGAATGTTGATTTGTGGATGACTCCCTTTGGTGGCTTTATTGTTAACTCTGGAATAGCAATTGGCGGAATTGATTCAGTGTAAAAATTCGTGGTCGAGGTAGTAGGTTGATCAGTATCCTGACTACCGTAATATTTATTTCTCATAGACATCAAAACATTATTTTTTGGCTTTGTGACAGATAGCATAAGCACTTGGGAACTAGAAGCGGGATCCATAGCAACCATGTTTGTGTCTGGATTCAGAAAAGTATCTGTTAACACATCAGATGCAGTCGAGGTCTTAAGAAATTTTGAGACTTCAGTGCGGTGAGGATAGTCTCAAACAAAGTGTTCCTCATTACATATCAAGCAAGGGTAACGAGGTTTCTGATTATTTCCAGATTTTTGATTAGATGATCGTTCCTGCGGGGTTGAATTTTCCTTTTTCTTCGTTTTCCCCTTTTTCTTGCTTCCGGGTTGTTGTCACTTTTTCCTTTTTCAGTTGACATGGCATGAATTTCGGAAGAAGGTGCATGATCAAATGTAGTAGATTTGTGAGTGTTTTCAGAACCTATCATACCGTCTCCAGCATGAGAGTCCTTAGATGGAGGAGGAATTGTAAAATTTGATCGCGACGCGTTTGGAATTTTCTCATAGAGCGTGTCAAACTGAGTATAAATCAAATCTAATTACTAGGCACGAGCAATGACCTAATCTTCAGTGATGACGCCACCTTTAGCTACATCCTTGGTGATAGATGGTAGTAAGGACTTAATAAACCACTCATCAAGGAGCTGATCAGGAACAAATGTTTTGACCATTCTACAATGACGACGCCACTCATGAATATGATCAAAAATGTGAGTAGCAGTTGTCTATTTAAAATTGGTCAGCAGTTTCATTCCAGTTTCATACCGTATGGGTAACTGGAAGTGGGCTAAAAAGGTAGTGGCTAAGGTAGTGAAAATATCAAATGAAGCTCGTGGTAATTCAATGTACCACTTTGCGGCCGGACCAGTGAGCGTACACTGGAAAAGACGTAGTCAAACAGAGTCATCATTTAAGGAGTTGGATGAGCACCACAAATGATAAGTCATAACATGCGTTGACGGGTCTTCTCCAAGGTTTCCATTGAATTTCGGAATGTCAAGGGTAATTTATGTGGTATCACCGGCCATCAAGGAGAATAGTTGATGGGATCATTGGTAAGCCGGTTTAAATCAGGTAATTCTAAAGTTGTGACAAAGGGAAATTTTTGATTCAAGTCAAGTTGAGCATAACCAGGTTATGATGGAATTTATTGGGAAACAGGCCTTTGAGCACCAGCATAAGGCATTTGTTGTTGGTAACCCAGATAGGGATTGTTTTGATGACCAAATTCTTGAGGGATCTGTTGACCAAGACCTGAGTAAGTTGTTTGTTGTTGGAATTGTTGTTGTGGCATTTACGGTTGTGGCTACAAAGGAAACTTCCCACCAAGATTATAGCCCAAACCAAAATAGCTTGGACTCAGTTGTGAATAGGAAAGACTAGTAGGAGCTTGTAACATCCCATAAAAGGGTAATCCAGCTTGTGAATGAAAGATTCTGGATACAGGTGGTTGTTGTAAACCAGCCGAAGGAGTTGGAGTCTCTCGGCCCAAAAAATGAGGGTAATGGGTTGAAGGACCCGCCTAAGATGGTTGAGGTACAGAAATCTGAGCCTGTAACAGGGGTAATGAAGTATTAACAAGTGGAGTATATGTGGGCACAACAGGTTGAACCGGTTGATATGAATGCACAACCATTTGTGGTTGAACGGGCAGGATAGGCTGCCACTGAAAAACATTCATTCCAACATTTGGGTGACCATAGAATGACAGATTACTGTCAAAATTGGTGACCATAGGTTTCCCCCCAGCATGAGGAGTATAATAAGATGGAATATATTGTTCTCAAAATGGTGGGAGTCGATTCGAGATTGTACTGGATGGAATGTACCCATATGGACCAGCTTGATGTTGCACTGAAGATGTCTATAAAGGATCAAGCCATTCAATGCTCGTTAGAGATGTACGAGATAGAATACCAGAAGATGACATGGGTGAATTCCATGAATTTTAGGATGCACCAGAGTAGGTTCCAAATAATTATTGGTAACCTGGTGGGATCGAAGGACCACCATAAAGATGAGACTCGGGTGATGTGGTAAAAATCGACGAAGTAGCAACAGTAGATGTTGTCGCAACTGTAATAGATGGTACAGCCGGAGATGTTGACTCAGCCATGGTGATTCGACCCATTGTATACCCTATCGGATCTATGGGAACTCGAATTGAAACAAGATCAAAAGAAGAAATGTAAGTCAACCGAGGAACAGTCTCGTAAAGATAAATCCCCAACCCAAAATGAGTTGGAGTTGAGGGGTGTGTTTCTTGTTGAGTTTCTTCCTTAATTGAATCAAACTAGTTGGAAGAACTTCTTCGTTAGGCCCGGGATATATTTTAGGCGGTTGACTGTGTGAAAGGGAAGACTCAATGGCTACGATCGATTGAGGAGCTACTGATACAGGAACAACTTCCAGAAGTTCGACTTCAGGATCTAGATGTTCTGGTAAAAGAACGATGGGATCCGGATCAACTTCCAGTTGAATAACGTCAGGTTATGGAGGTATGGTCTTACTGATTGGATGGATAGTGTTCACAGGTATTTGTGACGACTCTATTTTGATGACAGGAGATAAATCGGGATGTGTAGAAATGACTCCAGACGACTCTGGTATATGTGATGAATATGACGCACTAGAGGTACTGATGGTACTAGTTTCGGTAGAGCGAGGTCGCCTTCGCCAACCAAAAATGGCTTCCAGTGGTAAAGTTGGTTTAAGTGCTATTCTACGTGAACGACTGTGAAAGGGATTTTCTTCTTCCACGATTACTAATTAATTTTATTACAAATACAAATATAAAAATAAAATGGTAATACTAGGCAAAAGGTTTACAAAGTAATTGTGAACTACAGAATACCTCTTGGTGAACCAAGAAGTACGGGCAGGCAATCTCCCTGAATTTTGTGTTCAGTGTATCACAAGTTACAAGGCGGCCGACTCGGTTACCTATGGATGGTAAGCAACCTAAAGTTGTTCTCCCAAATATACGCGAAGGTACGCGGAGGCCAAAGTTCGTATTAGCCTTGTCTAATGCGAAACTGCATAGTGAGAGCACCCCCTTATAATTTTCGCACTATAACACTGCCCTATATACTCGAAGGTACATGGACGAGCTCTAATATACTTACGTACGTGAAGTGGGATTTCACACTTGGAATGTATCGCAGACAAGTTAGTGACGGCTGATATGTTTAACGACGCCGGAACATGTCTCTAGCCTAGACCTTCCAAGTGTTATCGTTAATGTTACAATGCTTTATTAGGTTGATTGAGGTAAATTTTATGTTGATCTTGTTTAAAAGTTTATCTTTGAGGTTCACCGCATGATGTAATGGGAAATTCCTAAAATTCAAACTAAATGAGAAGCAAACTTTTCAATTCAGTTTTTCAATGAAAATCCTAGCTACTAAGGGGAGAGAGAATTCAGATTTTGAGCATACAACAAAGAGCACAAACTAAATGCAGATTTCCCTAATTTGTTCCTATGCAACACACACAATCTCTAAATGTACATGCATGTTTTTCTTTTCAATTCCCTTTAATGTGAATGAGTAAAAGGAAACTAAATGCACAAATCAATCAAACAAATGTTTTCTTTAATGAAACAACAATTTCTCTTAGGAAAATGTAGAATGAAACTACAATTTTTCCTGTAGGAAATGAGGAATGAAACAAAAATTTCTTTTCGAAAACATAATTGATCTAATGCAAAATTTAACTACTTTGAATTTTATTTTCCAATGATAAAGAAAACAGCTAATGAAACATTGAACAAATTATTTTTCAAAGGAGGAAGAAAAAGGAATTTTTACTGGTCTCTAAGAGCAATCAGACATCTAATAATACAGCAGACAATTGGCTGAAACTAAAAGCAAAGACAAATTTTGATGGAATTTGGTTGGCTGAGGGGGAAATGCACCCTGTAAGGGCAGACAGTGTGTTGAATGGAACACAGTGCATTGCAATGCACTGTACCCTAACCAACAGTGCGTTGGGCACAACTAAGTTTGGGAAACTAGAAGCTAAACACACTTCTAAGGAAACTTGTTCATTCAAATGACTGATAAGAGAAAGTAGATTTTACTGATGATGGTAAATAGAGACAGAAACACCGGGAATGATGGAATTCTCCCCAGTATGGTCGCCAATTTGTTATACTGAATTCTAATCTACAAATAAAGTAGATTCCCCGAGTGTGGTGTTCCTTCACTCAGAACAACAGAAGAAAGACAACTATTATTTTCTCTAAGACAAATAGATAGACAGAAAGGAAAGAAGCCTACTTTTCATCCTTTCACTCTCCTTCTCCTTTTGTCGTTTTTGTCCTCGCTCTTAATCCAACTAAATCTGCTAGATCGATTCCTGCAATCAAAGACAGAGAACAAAAAACAACATGAAATATACAATTATCTACTTATCTTAACCAAATCGAACCGATTAGATCTGAGAATACATACACAATTGAGAATGAAATTCACAAGATATAAGCATACATATGAGAAAATGAACATATATCTTTATTAATAAAGTAAGAGGAGAAGATTACAACCAATAGATCGATTCATCGTCAACCTGCTCCAACTTCATTCCGTCCTCGTCACACCAAGCATCATCTCAGTAGTATAACAGTACTTCCATCTCTCATCAATTGAGAATCCAACAGCATAACATTTCACAAATTATTCCTTTTTAGCACTTGGATGAGTGCTCAATTTATAGGGAAATTGAAGGTAGTTTCTCAATAGATGGAATTGAATGGCTTTCTAATAATAGGTGAGACATGTTTCCAAGTTCAGAGGTGATGGATGAACACTTGTATTCGAAGTATGACACCTATGAGCTCTTCTAGAAGGCATTGGCCATGTGGAGATTCCCGGAACAATGATGATTTCGCTCTCAGGAGACCAATGCACCCTTGAGTGTCGGGAAGTGCACTGCAGTGCACCTTTGCACAGAGGTAAGTGAACTGCAGCGTATTTAGGCCCATGCAGAGAAGAGTTGATGATTCAATGGGTCATATAATCTATACTTCAAACCTTGGAATTCTCACAATTGAAGCCATCAATGGAATGCCTTCACTTAGGGCATATAGAAACTGAATTAAGGGGATGATAGACCCTATTCATTGGTCTTGGGGGATGATGCCCAAATTGACCTGTAACAATACCCCTTGAAAACAGTTTTTCTGATCATTACATGCAGGAGTAAGCCTAACAACAGTCTTTGTGATCTTAAAATAAAAAGATACAGTCTCTAAGAAGGAACTATCTCCTTTTTCGGTGATGGGAAACTTAAATTTATGTAGCAGTAAAGATATGTTGACAAAGAATACCTCTTATAGTCACCTTCATGAAGTAAAATTCTAATCAGAAGTGAATAAGACGTGTATTTATATAGATAAGAATAAATCGTCGTGGAATAAACAATTATAAGGATCAATGTTTACAAACAAGCGATGTAGATCATGAAAACATTATGAGGAATTCTCTCTAGCATCCTTGGCACCAAGACCTCATCTATCTCAGGTAAGTATTGCCTTTCTCTTTTATGTTTTGGTTATCCAACAACTTGTCTTCAGTTTGCAAAAGGTAACAAGCTCAATGAAACAAACAAATGCAAAGGTATGTATTTATAAGATATGTATGATCAATATTTGAGTCATCTTAACATTTAGAAAATTTAAGATTGGTATTTGCTATCCAATAGTGTAAAACAATAGGTAACTCATGAAGAACCCTAGTCATAGTATTTGTAAAATATATTTTGATTTCCAAAGTTTTTAATTGGAAACTTTAATTTCCTAGAAAACCCTAGATTGACTTCATATTTTTTGGTATCATATAGTTTTCTTTGTTGTACTTGCCATTAAGTATTGCAGGTATAAATTATGATTCATGAGAGAGAGTGCCCCAAGGAAAAACCCTACAAGGTTTGTAAAAGGATCAACTCCATAGGAAATTTTAGGGGCGAATTTTTTCCCTTGGGAGAAATTAAAGGGTTTTAAATTTTTATTGGACGAATTTTTTGTATCATAGTATATTATTTCAAATCGCCCCAAATTTATTTTATAAAAAAATTAGTTCTAGAGGTTAACCCACCTTATTTTATGGGAGAGGGTAAAAAAAGTAAATTTATATTTCAAATCACCCCAAATTTATTTTATAAAAAAAAATAGGTCTAGAGGTTAGCCCACCTTATTTTAAGGGAGAAGGTAAAAAAAAAATTATCCCTTGAAATTAGGAGTTGCAACCTTCCATTCACCCCAATTTACAAGAATATGTATTTATGATAGTTATTTCACCCTCTCCATTTGGTGTAAAAAAGGTTTATTTCTTTCATTCGCTCGTATTTCATGGTATTGGGATTAATTTGGAGAAAATGACTTTTGATTTTTTGGAACAAATGGTAGTAAAATATTTATTCACCTTTATTTAAAATTTCAAGAGTCTTATTTTCATATCTATTTAAATAATTGAATAGTGTTTTTTTCATCTTCCAATTTTTTTGCATATGTTTAGTCACAATCATATCTAATGCATGAGGGTTGTTTGCAAAGTTGTAGAATTTGAACTAAGAAGTAAAAAATTTAGCACACAGTGGTACAGGGTTGTTTGCAAAGTACTGTAATTTGAATGAAGAAGCCATGAACCAGCATACAATGGTACAAGTAAGTCTATGTATTTGTTCTAGGTTGCAATTCCTCTTGCATGCTCTACCTCTTCCTTCTTTTTTTCTTCATTTCTTTCTTCTTCTTTTTTCAGTTTTGGGAACCATAATATTTTTTTCTTAGAAATGTATTGTCTTTTAGTAATAAAATAAGTATCATTAAATATATGTGTCCATTACAGAACTTGAGAACCTCATTGTCTTTTTCCTTAGATAATTATTTTTTGGTATATTTAATTATAATTTGTTGATATATACTTGTCATTTTAAAATATTATTTAGATAATAGGTTTTTGATTTTTCAATCTCGTTAAAATAATTGATGTATGATTATTTTTTTTTAACTACGACTCATCTTTAAGTTAAAATATATAAAAAATTAAAAATCTTCATAAAATAAGTATCATTAATTATATGTGTCCACTACAGAACCTAAGAACCTCGTTCTCTTTTCCCTTAGATAATGAATTTTTGGTATATATAATTATAAATTTCTGATATATACTTGTCATTTTCAAATATTATTTAGATAATAGGTTTTTCATTTTTCATTCTCGTTAAAATAATTGATATCTGATTCTTGTTTTTTAACTTCGACACATCGTTAAGTCAAAATTTATGAAAAAATTAAAAAAATTCATTCATAAAACATGATCCCTCGTGTTCCAAAATCAATACAACCCAAATTATGTATGAAAAAATTAAAAAATTTCATTCGAAAAACATGATCCCTCGCGTTCCAAAATCAATACAACCCAAATTCCATCGTCTATTTTTTACTTACCCATTATTTTCAATGTACACTTTATGCAAATTATGTTTCTACAAATAAATAATAAAGTAGTTGTTGCTATTTGAATACAAAGGTGCTAGCAGTTTGAAAAATTCTATAAGAAGACCGTTTGTTGGAAGACACCCTATTAAAAAACAAATTTCACCATTACATTTCTACTAGGAATTGATAAATTTGTTGTTATTCTTGGAATAGTAAGGTGTTGGTTGTTCAAAAAATTCAAGTGGAGCACAATCGAATGGATTCCTGAAGACATCTTATTAAAAAAAATAACCAACTATATTCAAAACTGATGTATTATTGAAATAAAGACTATCATCCAAAATTTCAAGATTGAAACTAAAGAGGTTATATTAAAATGAGAATTTAAGAAAATGAATAATAAATTTTAAACTATTTACTTCAAATAAATTTCATTAGCAAGATGAAGATGGAGGAGATATTTTGAGAAATTCTATATGCAATCCACATCACTAGATATGCAGTGCAATTTTATTCACTGGTTGTCCATAGACATTAATGATTATCAACATCCTATTCATATATATGGTAGCCATGAAGAGGAGAGAGATTTAACTTTTTGAAGAAATTTAAAAAAAAAAAATGAAGACATTAAAAAATTACACGTGGTATATATATATATCAGATTTATTAGGTTTCCATAGAGATTAAATCTCTTGTGTGCAAATTTTTTAGTCAATTTTTTCACTATAAATTTTGAAGGCATTGAATCCATTTTGTACATTCAAAAATATAATTTAAACAATGAAAATTTACACCTACTATATATATATCAATTTTATTTATATATATATTAGGTTTCCAGAGGGGTTAAATGTGTTGTGTTCAAAAATTTTAGTTAAAACTTTCACTGTAAATAAAAAATGTGGGCTATAACATTAAAAAAAAAATGAATATATATGTTATACTCTTACTCTCAACCATAAATAAAATATTTCAATATCCATATAAACTATCATAATCTTATACCAATTTCATAGAGAAATAAAGTAACTAAAAGTAATAAAAAAAAATGGTATACTTTTGAGTATAAGAAATTGTATAATTCTTATACTTTCTAAAAATATTTCAGTATATGACTTAAATAACCTTTTAAAAATATTTTAGTAATGACTCAAATAATGTTTTTTAATACGCATGTCCAATAATTTATTTCAATCTCAACTTCATGCATAAGTATATGGAGAGGGTGTAAATGACAAATCATTTTATTGTTAATCATAATAATAAAAATTCAATGGTGTAAGAGGAGTAATTAAAAGCAAAAATGTTCAAGGAGATATGTAATTTATTTAATTTTTAATATCAAATTAAAATGCAACATTTAAAAATATATAATTAATAATAAAATATTCAATGCGACTCATAAATAAAATATTTTAATTTAGAGGGTTAATTAATATGGAAATGTATTAAAAAATATATTAATAATAGAAAAATAATTTTAATGTGGAAAATATAATCTACAGATAAAATATTTCAAGAAAAGCATTTAAATGTGCATATATATATATATATATATATATATATATATATATATATATATGTGCAATATTGTTTATGGCTAAATCATTTTAAGTAGTCTCATTGTGACCCTTTTTTAAGAATATGTTTTGGTCAATTTTGTTTCAAATCAAGCAACAATTGCAAGTTTAAGCTATGTGCTTGCTAAAATTAAAATTCAAGTTCTCAAGTAAATTTTGATGACATTGAATCCATTTGTTACATTCAAAAATATAGTTTAAACAATGAAAAATTACGTGTGGTGTGTGTTTGTTTATATATATATATATATATATATATATATATATATATATATATATATATTACAAATCTATTAGGTTTCCAGAGGGATTAAATCTGTTGTGTGCAAATGTTTTAGTCAAAAATTCCACTGAAAAAGAGGTTTTCCTTAGACCTGCAAGACTTTCTTTCTTCAATGAATAAATCGTATATACTCCCTCTACCAGATTGAAATCCAATATAAACCAATTTAAACATGTACCTGTACATCGAATTGATCATGTGTGCACAGATTTGTTGTTAGTGCAAGTATTGTAGTTAAGTTTCTAGTTAAAGAATTGATCCTCATATCCCACAGATGAAAACATGCATGCAAACAAAAAGAGCATCATGATTTCTCTCAATAAGAATTTGAGGTGTTGTATATATGTACTTTTATCTAAAATGCTCAAGAAGCACTTCCATAAAACAAAATATTCATGAATAGCCTAGTTTTCAAAACCATGGGGCATAGAGGAACTATGTCTTTTGGAATTTTACCTTAGACAATTATATTTTATATATATATTTTCATTAAATTAATTTTAATCAAAAAAAATATTGGAAATATCCTCTATTTATTTTAAGTCTAGTTTGGAACATAACAAGTGAGGTCTTATTTTAATCAAAAAAATATTACAAGGTGAATGAGTATGATTAAGTAGACGGGGCATTATATATACCTCCAGTTTCGTGCATAACATTAGCAAAGAAATCATATGTTCCATAACATTAGAAAAAAAATAATATGTTCCATCCACAGTTCATTATTCCCTAAAGGTATCCTATAGCCGTAATATTGATTCACATAGCATATTCATCACAAGCTATAACACTATGTATGTTTACTGGCTCACTCACATCCAAAAATAAATAGAGGTAATGATACTTAGTAAACATGTTGTAGCATCATATAAAAGTATATTTACAAGAATTACATTGGAACATATGACATTGATTTACTGTTATGAAGAAATAGTAAACTTGTACCAATATTCAACATTGAAATAATAAAATAATCCAACAAAGTGCATCAAGCATAAACAAACCAAAGGAAGAACTTATCTAGTTGAAATTTGAAGGCCAGCGTTAACTTAGGTAGAGAAATGTTCCACCCATCCATAGAATCTATTTCACTAATCATTTTTATAATAGAAAAGAATTTAAATGTGCATATATTTATATGATTAAAAAAACTATATATGCAATATTGTTTATGGCTAAATCATTTTAAGCAATCTCATTGTGACCCTTTTTTAAGAATATGTTTTGGTCAATTTTGTTTCAAATCAAGCAAATGTGTTCAAATTGCAAGTTTAAGCTATGTAGTTTACAAAATCCAAGTTCTCAAGTAAATTTTGATGACATTGAATTCATTTTTTACATTCAAAAATAGAGTTTACAAAATGAAAAATTACATTTGGTGTGTGTTTATATATATATATATATATATATATATATATATATATATATATATATATATATATATATATGTTAAAAATCTATTAGGTTTCGAGAGGGATTAAATCTGTTATGTGCAAATGTTTTAGTCAAAATTTTCACTGAAAAAGAGGTTTTCCTTAGACCTACAAGACTTTCTTTCTCCCTTGAAAAAATCGAATACACTCCCTCTGCCAGATTGAAATCCAATATAAACCAATACAAACATGTACCTGTACATCGAGTTGATCATGTATGCACATATTTGTTGTTAGTGCAAGTATTGTAGTTAAGTTTCTAGTTAAATAATTGATCCTCATATCCCACGGATGAAAACATACATGCAAACAAAAAGAGCATATTGATTTCTCTCAATAAGAATTTGAGGTGTTGTACATACATACTTGTATCTAAAATTCTCAAGAAGCACTTCCATAAAACAAAATATTCATGGACAGCCTAGTTTTCAAAACCATGGGGCATAGAGGAACTATGTCTTTTGGAATTTTACCTTATACAATTATATTTTATATCTAAATTTTTTTTAAATTAATTTTAATCAAAAAATTATTGGAAATATCCTATATTTATTTTAAGTCTAGTTTGGAACATAACAAGTTAGTTCTTATTTTAATCAAAAAAATATTACAAGGTGAATGAGTATGATTAAGTAGACGGGACATTATATATACCTCCAATTCCATGCATAAGATTAGAAAATAAAGCATATGTTCCATAATATTAGCAAAGAAATAATATGTTCCATCCACATTTCATTATTCCCTAATGGTATCCTATAACCATAATATTGATTCACATAGCATATTCATCACAAGATATAACACTATGTATGTTTACTGGCACACTCATATCCAAAAATAAATAGAGGTAATAATACTTAGTAAAAATGTTGTAGCATCATATAAAATTATATTTACAAGAATTATATTGGAACATATGAAATTGATTTACCATTATGAAGAAATAGTAAACTTGCAGCAATATTCAACATTGAAATAGTAAAATAATCCAACAAAGTGCATCAAGCGTAAACAAACCAAAGGAAGAACTTATCTAGTTGAAAGTTGAAGGCCAATGTTAATTTAGGTAGAGAAATGTTCCACCCAACCATAGAATCTATTTCACTAATCATTTTTATAATAATCCACCCTAATTGAAGCTATGATACCGCTAAGGAAAATTAGAACTTTTTTATGGAAATCATTCTTAGGATAAAAAATCACCTATCCCATTGTCTCATTGTTTTTTTTTTCTTGGAACAACACAACTATTTTGGTGACACAAATTTATTTCCTTACATAGAATAAGGAGAATACCTTCCTCTACCTGTCTTTTGTACATTTCATTAAGAACAAATCCACTATGAGTATCCCCAGCTTCTATCCATGGATTCTCCATCAGATAGCTTGATATCTTTCCTGGATCCCTTTCCAACCCTATTTTTGAATCTATCTATGTTCTCCCTCTCTAGAATTCACTTATTTTCACAGAAATTATCTTTTAAACATTTGAATCTCTTCCTTATCTATTTTCATAATCTATACATATTTATGTAGTTCTCATCATATGAATTCAATACTTCCTCTATCATTCCTTGATCACCCTCCTAGTAGGAGCCAATACCTCTACAACTACTTTCATGGATGCTAGCATCAACCAAGAGAGAATGAATTTGCCTCTCCCTCTATTTATTTCTCTCTTATAACTTACCTCTCCTCCATTTTATTTTCCTTATATACTATGTCTAGCCCCATGCATATCTCTTCAATGTTCTTTGCATGATTTCATAATCATCACACACCATTCATGTGAATATAGAATGGGCTCCACTATTCACCTTAGAACCAAAATTTATTATGTCATTTAGGTGAGCATTATATTGGACCATGTTTCTTGTCTTAGTACAAGAATGACCAGTAATGAATCATTCCTTATTCCCTACAACTATTAACATACATGCCCCTAAGCCGACATGAATCATTTCCTCACTACAATCAATTTCCTACATCCAATCATGGGTTTGTTCCCTCGCCGTCAATCACATGTGTGGGGGGAATAATGATGAATGAATGAATAAAAAAATTACCCTGACCCCAACACCCCACGAGACCTCATTTTCCCCCTTATTGTGGGGACATGATTTTTTTTTGAAGAAAATGTGAGAAAATCTAAGTTTTACCACTTCTCTCACAATTCCCATGATGAAGGTACTTATCCACTTGATTTCATAATTATGTAAGGTGTACATATCCACAACTACCACATGCATTCAATTTTTGGTAGTTAAGGTTTCTAGATTTTTAGTAAGGAACATGGTGATGAAGGAAACAAAGTAAAGTTTGGAAAAATGGAAAACTAAGGATTATTTGGCATGTATAACCCCCTAGTAACCTCTCACCTTTCCCATATCCTACTATCATAACCCCCTTTTTATGTGCGCCTACCTCATGTATCTCAATTATTTTATTAAATTCAAGAAAAATAATATTTATATTATTCAAATTAGCATGAAATTTTTTCCTCGTGGTGTAAATAAAGCATGGTAATTAAAATATCCATGCCAAACAAAATCAAACAATCAGCCATAATTAAGTACAGTTAATCAATGGGATTCAATACTGGGACCTTCTAGCATATCCCCCTTCGAATAACATCATCCTCATTGTTGTTTTCTCATTAACAACACTTCTTTTCCTCATTCTTTAGTTGTATTTGCAGTGCCATCCTATTCAATATCTTGGTATACCACCATACTTCAGCATTCCAACATATGCCTATGTTAGTATTCAAGTAAGCATACATATTATAACAATCATCAAGAAACGCATATCTTATGCACAATATTTCTCAATTCCATGATGTAAACATATATTCAAAGATATGTATGTATTTTTTATTTAATACTTATCTGTATGGATATGCATCTATCCCATATAATGGATTCCATAGGAAATATTTAATTTATTATCCTTTCTAACACACCCTCAAGATTCTAGCCACCATCCCACATGAACTTATAAGTTTCCTCCTCCTTGATACACTCATCCTCTAGGCTTAGATGTCCCCTTGTCTACTAAACAATCCCTTAGGTGATCCATCTTGTCATGGATTTCTCATGTAAGGAGAGCACCAACTTATTACTAGACATCCACTAGTAGTATATAACTTGTCGAAATCATAGAGTTCCTTTGTCATAACAATGAACTTCCTTCAAGGCTTTCGATCTTAAATAGCTATCATGTATCATACACATACAGTTACAATATATATATATATATATATATATATATATATATATATTCATAATAATACAACCAATAAATTCCAATTCTAATTCATAAATTTCATAAGTATGAGATTCCTTCTCATGGTATTTGGCTCTTGTGTGGTGTAGTACCTAATATTTCTTACAGAATTACACTCGTTTTCATATTTGAGACCATTCCACCTACAACCTAATTTTTTTAGTCAACCAAATAAAAGTTATTATCTATGCATATAATCCTTTCTTTCAATATTTAATACCATCCATGAGGTGTTCTCAGAATAATATTAACAGATTAATAATTCAATCATTTTTAGTTGTTAATCATACTCAATTAAATGGAACTATGGTTCAATGTACATGTGTTACTTAGTATACCTACCATTACAAGATGAAACTAAATATTTATTCCAATAAACTGATGTGTAGATACTCATGATCACATCTACTCAATCCATCCCTATCGCTTGATTTCAAAATTCACATTTCTATATCATGTATTCCACCATCATAAATTGGAAGGTCTAACCAATACCTCAACACATAATCTAGTCACCCCCCATATGTACCTCGGACATACTACAAGGAAATTCCTTTATCTACTATATATTACCTTAGGAATCATCTCCTCTATAGGTGCTCCTCACTATTTTCCAGGAGGTTATAGTCTACAATGGAAATATAAGCAGGGAGACAAGTGGAAATTTATGTAGTACTATATCCTTCCATATCCATCAAGAATATGGTCTCACACATTAGCTCTATTGGAATTCACTATCATGTGGTATACAAATTCATAACATGATTTTGTTACCCATTCACTCATTATAAGTGACTTAATCACGAGATATTAATTCATGGTTGAAAAAAAAGGATTATAAAAATATTTACATACCAAAATATTCTTCATTCATCATATCCAACCTAGGTATCATTATCATGCATGCATTCAATCATAAAAATATAAATGAATATATAAATTATGCATAAAGGAATTCTTACTCCAATCATTAGAAGTCATATATATTGGCATGATTAATTTTCATATTTGGATAGTTTCCTTCAGCATTCCTGATTTTACTTGATCATTTGATGTCTCGTGGGAACTCACATGATCCCTTAATAAACCTCTTAACAAGCATCCTATCATATTTATCCTTTTCAGAAGGTTTTCTATCATAGGCCACTTCATCATCAACATTTTCAACCATCATTTAGATTTTTTTTTGGAATAAACTGTGTGTCAATATTTGAAATGTCCAATGTTTCGAGTGGACACTCCACCCATCATCAAGGACAAAAAAAGAAATAAAATATGAGGTGGATTTTTAATGAAAAGAGAATATAAATGTAACAAAAAGGAGTTAACCATGAAATAATAAAATGGGTTCCAAGGAATGGAAAAGATCTTTAAATAATATAAAGAATAAAATATACCTTAGAAGAAATTTGAGGCATAAATTATTAAGAAGCCAACAAAGACAAATATTTATAAAATAATTAAAGGATTCAAAAAAATATTAAAATATGGATTAAAATATTAAATTATTGTTTTTTAAATTCAAGGTATTTTGGATTCATCAAAATTGTTTCAACAAGCCATGCGCTTTGTTGAAACAACGTGGAAACAATTTCATGTTTTGGAGAATCCTCTAGAATATGGTGTGATAACAAGATTATGGAATATTTTAGATGCTAGATAATACTTACAAGAAAATATATCATAATATTTCAAATTAGAATATTTGTGTCAAACAATGATTTTGTGATCAGTAGAGGATGAGAGGATGTTTAGTGCACTATCATTTTTGAAGTCAAATTTGAGGAAAAAACTTGATAAACATATGGATATATGTATGTTGTAGCCTCTAAAACACCCTCCAAAAATCCACCCTCTAAATTTTTTGGAGCCCCCCTGAGCATCAAAAAGTTAAGTTAAAATCTATTAAAGTTAAGAGTCGTTGAGTCGCAAAATGGTCCTTTTCCCCAAATCTGCGACCTAGCGACCCCGCGACCTCTCGGGTCGCTAAGTCACTAAGTTGCACGTCTCTTGGATTTTTCAAGATTGCGACCCCGTGACCTTGTGACCCCGCGACCCCCCAGGTCGCGAGGTCACAAGGTTGCAAGGTCGCACCTCCCTTAAAACACGGAACATTGCAACCTAGCAACCTCATTAATGGCTCGCACGCGCGACCCTTTATAAATAGGAGGGTCGCTAGGTTGCATTCTATTCATGTGATGGATAGAAAAAAAATGCTTCTGACAGGCCGACTGGAGCGCGATTTTCCCGGGTAAGTTGTCGTTTCCTCCTGCTTTTTCCTTATTTTTTTTACTTTGTTGCCCTGTTATCTCTACCTTAGCCTTTAAAGCCTTCCATCTTTCCTCCTCTTGACCCTTTAGGACTTGAGATGCCCAAATTTCCCTAACACTCCCCTTCCTTGCACAATCCTGCAACCACAATTCACCCAGCCTCTTTGATATGTGTTCTTCTCCTGGAACTGCTTCCCTTCCTCTGTTTTGATGGCCCACTTAGCCTTGCATTATTTAAAGTTAAAGGGAAATATATTGACCATGTCGCATGCTAAAAAAACTCGGCCAGCCCTAGTGCGACTCCCAACCTCTGCGACTTCGCGACTTGTGCAACCCTGCGACCCCGGTCGCTAAGTCGCCAGGTCGCAGCCGCCCTCCAAATTTTTTTTTGCGACCCTGCGACCCCGGTCGCAAGTCGCAGAGTTTCACTTTCCTCGAACTGCCAAGCATTTGCGACCCAGCGACCTCGCGACCTAGTCGCAAGGTCGCAAGGTCACAAGGTCGCTTCCTCTTGAAAGCTTAAACCTCACAACCCTTGCGACCCAGCGACCAGTCATAGGTCACTAGCTCGCCCTTGTCTATGTTTTTAGTTGGGAAAAATTAATAAATTGTGCGTAGGCTTTTATCATTGTGGCATATTTCTTATCCTGGGATTCTTTCATGAACATGACAGGTGACTTCGAAGCAGACTTAGAGTGTGTTCCCGTCTCTTCAGACTCGAGTGACATAGGGCCTCCGGTGGCCCGTAGAAAAAACAAGAGCCCAAAAATAGAAGACATAGAAATGGATATACCAATGTCCCTGCCCCCGATCTACAGGGACACCTCATGTACATTTGCTAAAGGGGACAGCATGAGATGGTATCAGGTATACCAGGAATTTGCTCGGCCAGAATTCCCAAAATACCTCCCCGACTGGCAAGTATATATACAAGTTAAAAGGTTGAAGCTCCACTATGCGGGTGCCCACCCTGCTATATTCCCATGCGCGGAGGTCATTGAGTGGATCATACAAAAAACCGACCCCAAAAAATGGGTAATTCGAGACTATGAAGGAAAATAATTTGCGACTCTCAAACGCTCGAATGCGGAGTTTTACTATGCACTACCAAAACGAGAGCAGACCTTCACAGAAGAATGGGCCACCACTCACGCAGTCGCCATAACAGATACCCTAAGAGGGCGGTGGGAGGAGCCCGAAAAGTTCAAAGTCAAGAAGGATCAGGAATATCTAGTGGCGGGTCTCAAGAAGGTATATAAGTTGGTGGAAGCTATGCTTTGTAGGATATACGGTTGTCCTGATACCACCACTTTCAGCGGCACGTGGGTATCCCTGATGAATTATGTCACCGTTCATGGCACTCATTTCAACTGGGCCAGCATGCTGATGGCATCTCTCCAGACAAACATATCCTCGTCACTAGCGTTGGAGGAGGGATATTCCTCTGAATTCTACATGGCTTCCTACTTGTTGGATGTTTTTTTTTCCTGGTGCCATTTCGAGGGATGGGCCCACAACTGGGATCCAGAGAAGGCGCGCCCAATTCACATAGAGACAAAAGTATTTTGGGACTCTAGTTATAAGCAAGACATAGAGCCAATCTCGCGAGTCTTCATCCCAGCACTCTACAAGAAACTGTTTATTCAAGACACTCCATGCATGTCCTGGCGAGCCATGGAGACATTAGTCAAGGTGGCACATTGGTTTCCTCTTGCCGAATATACCTTTGTTCGATTCTTTGGTTCATACAAGACTCCCCATGTTATGCCCCAATTTGTTACGGATAAAATGCTCCTTCAGGAGGTTTGTTTTCAGATGACTTCCGGCTTCTCTAAGGTCCTGACTAAAGGTAAGAAGAAGCCGTGGCCTACACTGCCTCTCACCATCGATGCCTACAGGGTCAAGGATTTCAGAGAGGTAGAGGAAGAGGCAGAAGAAATGAGAAGTTTTCACCTAGGGCTGTTAGATCACTGAACATATGACCCAGACAGGATAGTCCCTAATCACTGCAAGCGGGCTAAGTTCAAATGGAACTACCAACATACTGAATGCCCATATGAGGATGAGAAAAGAAACTGGTATAACGCGGATAGGGAACTTTCCCCAGGGGCGTGGTCCGATCAGGAAGACCCAGATGATCACATGTTGGAGGAAAGAATCCGTGAATTAGGAGGCGCTTCTTCTTCTCAGCCCAAGAAGCCTCGAACCAACACAGGTCACAACATTACTTCCCAACGGAAAGAGAAAGAGGCCAAAGCTCAATGCGAAACTGAAAATAAGACAAAAGAGGATTAAGAAAAGTGTAAAAGGAACCTGAAGGCAAAGAAAAAGAAGAAGCAGGTAGAAGAGGCACAAAAAATAAAGGAAGAGTAGGAGGCAGAGGCTGAGGTAGAACGACATCTCAAAATGGAATTAGACCAAGTGGAGGTCGAACGCAAGAAGAAGGAAGAACAGGAAGCAGCAGCAGAAGCAGAGCGCAAGCGGAAAGCAGAACAGGAAGCAGCGGCAAAAGCAGAGCGCAAGCGGAAAGCAGAACTGGAAGCAGCAACAGAAGCAGAGCGCAAGAAAAAAGCTGAAAAAGAAAAAGCAGAAGCAGAGCGTAAGCGGAAAGAAGAACAGGAGAAGGAAGAAGTAGAGCGACTTCAGAAAGAAGAGGAAGAAAGGAAAAGAAAAGAAGAGGAATATAGAAGATCAAAGAACACCAAGACATCTCCTCTAGTCACAGAATCACAAACTGAGTTGCAGCCCATCGAAGTGTCTGTAGTCAATACACGTTTCGCTCTCTCCGAGCCGAGCTCTTACGAAGGGCAAGAAGAAGAAGTATTTAACCTTACAAGGCTCACATATGATCAATTCTCCTTCAAGATCCGACAGGAGAAAAGGAGATGTATGGCACGAAACACTTCTGCCCCAATCACAGCCGCGACAGAGAAATATATAGTCCTGGATACTAGGACTAACCCAGTAATGATAGCATCGGTCAGCACTGCTTTTGCCGCAGCCACGGACGAAAATGTAAACCGTATGAGCGGAGAGATCCTCTCTCTACAAAATAAGTTACAAGAATCAGAGCAAAGGGAGGCAAGGGCAGAGCAAGAAAAGATAGCATTAAAGGAGGAGATTCAACAGCTTCAAGACAAAATTGCTCCTGTTAACGAAGTACCGCTCACCGTCCGAAGAGAGTTGGAAGTATTGGAGGTCACCATGAGGCAGGTTTATGGGTAAATTTTCACTATAAAACAAACAGTTTCTCCCCTACTGAGAGCCCAAGCAGAGACTAAGCAAAGGAGCGAGCAACTAAGGGAGGCCTCCGCCGCTTTGAACAGAATGATAGAATGGACAGGTCGGTACCCACAGGCTCTGGAGAACTTGCCCAAGAAATACTGGATCCACACCCAGTATGCCAAGGTCCAAATTCGGATTAAAATGCAGCCCAAGGATAAGCTATCCAAGGACCTAGAAAAGGTAATGGCCGCATACGAGCATTTTATCAACGGCATCAACTCAATGCATGCACTACACCACATTCCATCGTTGGGCGCATTGAGCGAGGAAAAGACATGGGCACAGGTGGATCAGGAGATTCAAACATTTCTGCAACCTATCATATAGGCCACTGCCACTCTTGATCTTGTAGCATCGCAGGAGAACTTGGGTAAATTCATTTTTACGCCAGTTTGGATCTACACTAAAATAGCATCTTGAGCCAACCAAGTCACGCTCAAAAGAGATAACTTTTATTCCAAATGCCTTGGAGTGCCTGCATCGGTTGAGGGAAGAAGTTCCTTTGATTTCCCCAGTAGCGGCAGATTATCGTGCGTGGCAGAAATTTCTCAGAGATCAACAAGTTGATGCCCCTAACCTCATGATCACGTGCACATTCTCATGATCAGATGGAAGTAGGTCGCAGGTCTCACTTTGCAACCAGGTCACAGGTCGCACTGTCCAGCTGGGTCGCAAGTCGCAGCCTCCATTCAGGTCGCAAGGCAACCCAACATTTGGTTAGGCGAAAAGTCGGGAAGCCCAAAGGGCAAGTTTTGGTCTATAAAAACTTCCTTCGGGAATATTTTAAGGATCTTTGGTTTGGGACTCAAAGAGTTAGAGAGCATTGTATAGAAGGACTACAAACTTTTGAATATGAATACAGATACTTGTTAAAGTCCTTTCGGATCTGATGTGTTTTGATGTGTGAACACTATGAGTATTTCTTTTTCAATTTCTAACATCTTTTATTAATGAAACTGTATTTCCAATGACATCATTTATGCATTATAGTTTTCCATACTTGTGTTAATGATGCTAAGTTATTTGCGCTTCCTCAATGAATGTTAATAACTTTGTTTACTCACATTTATATTTTCATCAAAATCATTTAAGGAAGTGAAGGGTGTTCCACCATAAAGAATTGTTTCTTCTATGGTTAGAACAGCGTACAAGCATGACCCTAATGATATGTTGTTGACAGCATTTCCTTTGGCCCCCGTGCTTTATTATTCATCTTGCTACACATATTGTTATATACTCATTTAACTCGTCAATCATGTATCTTGTATCATCCAAATAAGCGTGTGTCTGCAGGTTCATTGAGTTCTATTGAGACCCAAGGAAAGGAGACTTAAGCGATAGCCAGACCCACACCCCGGACAGGATCCCTATTCCAAATGGTTTAGAGTCTAGTTGGGACTTTTCATTGGGGAGATCCCTTGCTGTTGGCCAAACAGATTTTCCCGTCAACAATGTCTAAAATTATATGTAACAAAGTATGAAATTAACAATTTTTGATATGAAAGAGCATTAGATATTTGGCGATCATATTATGATATAAGGGGCGAAGACAATACAACAAACTTCTCTAATAAAATTTATATGGAACATGATATTTTGGAGGATCAAAATTACAATTCATGTGGAAAAGATTTTGTTCAGAATGAAGCAAATGAGGACCAAATTGAGAAGTGGAAAATTGATATACCACAATATTTTATCTATTCCAATATATATGAAGTCCCAAAGGACACTTATTTTGGTTTACATGTTCCATAGGTTGTGTAAGAAAAATTGAATGGAATAGTACAACTGAGGTGATTCCTTTTATTTGATTAAATTTGTTGTTCGTCTATTTTTGGTGCAGGTTCCAAATTATTTATCACAACAACATTACTAATACTATATGCCAATTTGACATTTCATTTGAGGTAAGAACATGTTCTATAATTTCTATTCTTTATTGTAAAATTGAAGCCATATTTCCTTGCTGCAATGTTTTTTAAGATTGATGTCTTGATAATTAACTATTACTTTATCCCTTTCTTTTATGTGATAGAAAATGAAGCAATAATTTTGTGAGGTGAGGATCTATATTTTGACATAGGTAGTGTCCTTGTATTAAAGGATAAATAAGTACTTTAACAAGGCTTTTACTAAGCAAGAATGGGTTCATTTCAATTAGATGAGTTTTTTTTTTTTTTTTGGTAGCTCTAATATCTTTGTCACTCTTAATGGTGTGTTTGTTTGTTGCATTTGGATAATTTTTCCAAGTTTGAAAATTTTGGATTTATTTTGGTTAAAAATTATGATCTCTTAAATTCTTCTAGTTTTTATTTGATGTTTAATTGATCCTTTTGTTAAGGCATTATTCGTTTCATCTTATTTTATTGATTTAAGGGGTTCGGTTAAAGTTAAAAACCTTTGTTGAGTAAAAATGTATTTTGTTTGTTTTTTTGTCATGCTCATTTGAGAATGATATGGTATTAGGATTAATATATGACTTCACTTATTATCTAGGCATTCAATGTGTTTTCCACTATTATTATTATTATTTCCTTTATATATTTGATTATTGAAGGATATGTTTTATTTTATTTTTATTTTTATTTCCTCTCACGTTGTGGTGTCACAAAAGAATATTCATCTTTTAAAATTATATAATTTTATTTTATTTTTTCTTTAAAAATACTTATTGTTTGTTGAGAGAGGAAAATGAGTTCTGCTTAATTAAGTGAAGAAAAAAAAGGTCTATGCACTAGGACCCTATGTGTTCATCATAGAAGTCATATTATCAAGAGAAGGACATTCATCTAATGCAATTATACTTTGATACCAATACAAAAAAGCATCACATGTAATTAGTTGAGAACGATAGATTGTTTAGTGTAGTACTATTCTTGAAGTGAAAAACCCCTTGATGATCATTGTTTTGTGACATATTATTCCAAGTAATGAACATGCATAGACTATTTTTTATAGTTGTGTTAGATTTTTTAACCCACCCATCGTAGATTTTTAATGAGTTTGTGTTATTACCTTTTTTTCATTGTGTAGGAAATTAAGTTTCAATGCATATTAATCTTCCATGCATTCTCATTTTTTATTTTGTGCGATTTCAAATAATTTTTTACCAAGTCAACATTATTAGAGTTGTTAACTGTAGAATAAATTGCAACAATGACTACAATAGTTATGATCCAAAAGTAGGCGAAAAACCTAGAGGAATTGGAGAAGTATATACCTTTTAGAAAAGTGATGTATAAGAAAACAAAAGAATTTTATGTAAATATTCATGATTTTGATATAGATATTCATAGACCTTATTTTCATGTGAATCCCATAGAATATGAATTACATAGAATATGGCAGGGTTATCTAGATGCGTAAATACCAAGTTTGAGAAAAAAAAATTTATTTGGTTCAACATCACATGCCTTTGGAGGTGCCTTTCCAATTAATTTCCCCTTGGTATGTGATAAGGCATTTGTGGTAAAACATAATAAAAACATGCAAAAAGATTTGCAACAATGTATAACAAGAACCTAGAGCAACATTACTCGTGATTTTTCTTTTCCAAAACATGGAAAATTGTAAATCATAGTTTTTAACTAAATATTTTTCTTATTATTACATATTTTTCTATACATTGGTAATGAATCACTAATATTTTACAATGTTTTCTAATTTTTTAGAAGATTAACCAAGAATTTTCAATACTTTATAACCTGGTGAAAAATTCGCCAATATTTAAGAAAATTTTATAATTTAGTGAAAGATTTGCCAAAAAATTATATATGTATGTTATATTAATGAAAAATTAGCCTATACATTTTTCTATATACCATGGGGATTCGCCTATTTATATACATCTAAATTTCTAGGGAATTTAAAACTAGATTTTGGGTGTGACACATGTCCCCTGTAAAATTTATGATATATGTATATGCATTCAAGGATAAGGCAATATGATTGCAGAACGACTGGTTGGGACATAAATTAATCCAATTCACACTCGCTCCACATTTCTTCTTTATTGATTTAAAATAATGAATCAATATAATAGCAGAAATTCTTCTAGATCCATAAATAGTGGATTGAATGGCCCAATTTTAGTTTCAAAACAAACCTCTCGAACTTCTTAAATATTCTCTTAACAAATTCCTAACAATGAATGGATGACATGGCATTTAACCATACTACTTGCAAATCTAATCTAATATGCATACACCAAAATCCCAACATTAAGGAACCAACTCATTTGGTAAAGGTTTTGACCTTCTTGGTCATTTGGGTTTAACAGATGCTCCTGCATCATACTCCCAAGGAACAAATTATTCATGATCTCCTGATCATGAGTCTTTTGTTGTTGAAGTCCTCTAGGATCCCAAATTTTATGTTGTAGCTTGTCATTTGTTATATCATCATGTTGTTGTCATGTTACTTCTTGCAACCATACATGATCCAAAACTTGATTTTGATTTTGTGCAATCTCTTTGCTCCAACTTCCATTATCAATCACTTACCATATATGTGGTGATTGTTGTTGCTTATCCACTTGAGAGTCTTTATCCTTGATCCTGATCCTTTCACTTTTGCTTGTTGTTGATTGTTGACTCTTTGAATTGGATGCTGCACTCTTTCACAATACATCTTGCATAAATATTCCTTTAAGGTTTCAAAATATTCAAAACCTTGTTCCATGTGTTCTCTACTAGTTGCTATGTCTTGTGCATCTTCCATCATTATCATTTGTTGTCCCAAATTTGCTTCCTCTGTTGCCTCCATTGTCTATATATCCATTGTTTCAAGTGGAATCCTTTCACCTTTAAAATCAATTATCTCTTTGATTGGTATGAGAATACAAAAGCAATCCTCCACATGCTACCATGTTATTGTAAAAAAATCAAAAGCTTGCCAATTGGTCCTTGCATGCATGTTGTAGTAAATTGTGTTATTTGTCCTTTCACCTTCTTCTTCACTTCCTTGTTGATCCAATGACAAAATATTATTACATATTGCAACCTTACATTCTTGGTAATTTTCCTCTGCTTTATTAATGCCCTGTCTAAGACTTGTAAAAACACTCATTCTTCCATTCTAAGCCTCATATTCTGTATTGTCTTCATCTCTAATACCTTTTGACTTATCTTCACTTACATAAGTAAATACATCTCCAAAATCATTTTTCAAAATACAATTAACATTTAAAATTTTAAAATTTAGAAACAAATTGTACTTTTTGTTTATCTCCTCCTTCAAATTATTTGGATGTTCATGTTTTGATATGCACATGACAAAATAAAATTGTCATTTCCTTCTACCAGTATATTCTCTTACATAATTGCATTGGTGCACTACTCTATCAACCATCCCACATTTATACAATCTAAGTAATTTCCAAGCCAAATGAGTTCCTCCATGTCTTCACTTCTATCAAATTTCTTCTGGATGTCCTCACCTTTTCTTCCTTATGCCTATGTTGTCTTCAACCTATCTCTTTGACACTTGACACTTGATAAAACATTTTTTTCTTCATCAAACCAGAAATCATATTGATTATTATACCTCTTTTCACCTTGAATTTATTTCTTCCATTTAGTAATCAACATATGATGCATGAGAGTTACAAGAGTTCTCTCCCACTTCCCTTTACAAATATTCAATGTATCTAGCCGTTGAAAAACTCCACCACAAGAATACATCTATTGTTTGACTTGTTTAAAGGAATACCCCATCCTTTGTTTACAAAATCCTCATACTGACTTAACATTCCCTTAGACACAGCCAATTCTGAAATTTCAGACTCCACCTTGATTTCTTGGAGAGGAATCTTTCGTAGAACCCTATTTTTGTTGTCAAAAACAATCCTTTGACCATTTTATGTTAACACATATTCACATTCATTTAGAAAAATGGATCTTCCAAAGATAAATCCATTACCACAATTCTCTTTCTCATTTCTGATTATGCTCAACAAATGTACAATTCTTTGTATCTTCACACACTTGAATCTTTTCTTCTTATTTTGCAACTCCTTTTCTATGTTGAACATCATCATCATTGTTCCACATGAACACTAAATGTTCTACATCACTCTTATCATTGTTTTGGTTTGTTTTGTTTTCCTCGTAATTGTCCTCACAAGTTACCCTTCTACTTTTCTAACTTGTGTGATACATTAATACCTCTTCTTATTCCATAAAAGGTCATTTTTTGTATTTTCGTCCTTGACTTCTCATAGCCTCTAATGAGCTTTCTAAAATAACTTGTGCTAAGTTCCTCTGACCAAATCCTCCTTCACTATCTTCACAATGTCTAGATACACAATTCTACAAAAGACATTTTTTCTCCTCTCTTCCAAATCTCCAATTGCTTCCAAAATTTCACAAAACTCTCTAAAGAATGATCAAATACACACTTATCAAAATAAAATTACACCAATAAAATATACATATGATTTTCCTCTTACAGACTCAAAGAGTTCCATCCTAAACTTCTTCATGACTTTCTTCAATGTTGTCTTCATAAACTATTGTTGAATTTCCTTCTCCTGTGACAGTCCTTTAATATTGTTCATCTTCAAACTCTGCTAACCCCTATTGTTCTCCAGAAGAAAATTTATTCCTTTTTATAACTCTTTATTTTTCCACCATCTCTGACATTTGTTCAACTCCATCGTATTTGCACCTGCAAATACATACTCACACAAATAATTAAAATTAAAACCATGAGACCCTTTAGTATTTGAATATGCCTCTAGGATCCTTCTCTTCATCCCATCACCATTGTCTCTTCTCCAAGGATTGTTCCTTTCTTCGGTTCACAACTGGATTCTCTCATCTCATACTCAGTTGCCCTTAGTGCCTCCTCTCTTTCCATTTTCTGCATTAACTTTTCAACAAATAATTCCTTGACATGTCGCTTGACCTTTTCCATACATATAATCCTTGTTTCAATTCTTCTATGATTCTCTTATGTAGCAACTTTTTCAGGTTGTTGAGTTCTGCCTTTATCTCAGTCATCTCTTTTTCTTCTTGTTGTGGATTCCTCCTGAAATTTTCTTTTAACTATCTGTAGTCATGTTCATCTTCTCTTTTGTGAGCTCCTCCATTCCATTGTGAGTTGCAAACAAGCCTTCTCTCATAACAAGCCTCTGTTCTCGCCACCAATGCCTCACTAAGCTTCCTCTTGAGCTTAGACTTTTGGTATTACTGGTTCTTTCCTCTAGAACCATTTAAGCACTCCTCTGGATTCTACACTCTACTCATAATCTTCTTCTCCTAATAACTTCCACTATTCCCTTAGCTTCAGTCTCTAGCTTAAATATTTTTATATCATTTCTTGTTGCAACTTCCTCTGCTATAATCCTTTCCCTTGAGATATTTTGCTTTCTCTCTTCCTCCTCTATCACAACTTCTTAGCTACAACTACTACCACAATGTCATTTCCTTCTGTTGCTACCTACTTCAATACTTTCAAATTAGTTGAAAACAAAAACTCATTACATGTTATCCACTTCCTTCAATCATTGTTGCAATTTCCTAGTCTTCCTTGCTGACTGCAAATCTATCTCTATTAGTTGTACTGCTTCTCAATCCTATTTCAGAAACATCAATCTGTAATTTTCTCTTCTATATCAAAACAAATTCTTGACTCACCCCCTATAGCCCATGCTCTGCAACTAACAATATTGTCCTATAACCCCTGCACCATTATACCAACTTTACATGAATCAATAATGGAGATCTAATCAATAGATCACTATTAAAAAATAAATAAATAAAATAAAATAAAATCCCCCAACCTCAATAAAATTCAATTAAGAAGGCTATCTTGCTTTGATACCATTAATGGTGTAGGCCTACGACTTAAACTAACTATATACATACTCAATCAAATTTATCTCGGACCCTCAAATCTGCTTCAGAACCACCGCAACCAAGACTTATTTAAAATAGTCGGCGAAGCCAATTGTTATATATATATATATATATATATATATATATATTCGAAAGAAGGAGGGGCTTAAAACCACGAGCACAAGCCCTTTTATTAACAGCCAATGAGACCAAGGTTTGATCCCATCTATATTAAAAGGAGGGTACGACTATAAACAATACACACAACATATATGCAACCCTAACACTTAGAATTTTCATTGCACAAAAAGTCTCATGACCAAAATGATTAGCTATAGTCCCGAGGTTTTGTTAATTATCGTACAAGCCCATGGGAAAGAAGTGGGTCCACACCTCAACATGTCACCCCAACCTTTAAAATTCTTCTAAAATGTTCCAGTGAAACAACTTCGGGGAGAAAAAATACTTCTCTGTCAATTTTTGCGCTTGCGTTTTTGTAAACTGTTGACCCAAATGATTCAAGCCACTTTCGGGACACGTAAACTACCACTCCCCTTTTCCACGTCACCAACTCTTACACGTCACTCTGACACTTCATTTGACTATGCACCTTTTGAACTCCATTGGGGTAGACTCAGGGAACATACTATTTTTCATTAACAAACACACTCGAGTTCCATCAAAGGTGGACCCGATCCTATTCTTTTCAATAATACACGCACCTTTCAACTTAGTTGCTTTTTCCTCTCGTCATCCAAAGTGCAGGCTCCAACTCACCTTGTTGCTCTCCACATCATTGGATCCTCCACGTTGTACCGGTCCTTTCCATGTCAATGTTCCTCGTAGCTTGCTTTTCCTTTGATATTCCGGGGAAAATAATTATGGGACACGTCACTCGGGAAATTTACCTTACGAAACACTTTAAACCTTCTGGGGAGTCCATTCTTTAATGGAGAAATTATACAATATGCATGTATATCTTGGATTCACCCAATCTAACAATCTACTAAATTTAAATACTGAATCGCTTCTACAAATCTTCTGCGGAATTAAAAACACAAACTCTAATCACATGAACATGAAGAAAGATCAATCACACACAACATAGATAATTTCTCGGGGAAATATTACAGATAAAAATCCCACTATATTCTATTGTATATTAAGCATGGATCATGAAACAATTACATACAAAACTCTTCTCACAAGAGCCCTCCATCCTCAGCTAATTTTCTCACACTGTCACATGAAAAACTGACCAACACATAGACAATTGCAGCTTCTAGATAGCCTTCCTTGCTTACGCAATCCCTGATGGTGAAGATCCCTAAAATATAGGAATTCTTGCCTGCCTTGACTGTGCAAGTATCATGGGCACTCCAATGGTTGTTTGCATGCATGTGTGCAAGCCAATAATCCTACAACCGATAGTCAACCTCCCTTTCACCTAGAACTCAACTGGGTCTCCACTGGATCTGACATGCATGCAGCTAATAATAGTAAATCCTCAGTTGCATGTGAGATCACTGATTGTGAATTAATTAATATTTAATTCATTGAATCTCTCACTAGTGTATCTTCAGTTACAACTAGCACAACTGATTTTAACTCACTTAACTGAGTTAAACTATTTAAAACTTGCACCAACTCATGCACCACTACACTTCGAACTCTGTTACAACTAGAATTACTCTGCATGCCTCACCAACAACCTGTAACTCAAAATCCACTAGCTAACTGAATTTTTCACTTTTAGTTAACTCATTCAAGTCCACATTGAGAATAAATTACAGTTTAATGTCCATCTTAATTAAGGGATAACCAAAATAGACATGCACCCAAAAATAACATTATGGGCCCCACCCTAGTCTGGGTGCTTAATGCAACCAGGTGTTGAATGCAACCAGGTGGTTAATGCACTAGGAGTGGGTGTTGAATCTCAACATTTAACGAGTTTTACTTGACATAATTTTAAGTTCCATCTCCCCAACTCCTAACAAATGACACAGTTATGCCGAAAGGAAAAATGACTAAGTGTTCACCTCCTTCGCCTTGTATATTGACCTCGACTCCCTTGCGCTTACAAGCCTCCCACTCGCAATGTCTTAGAACAGTCCACCACTACCTCGGTCTCTAATTACAAGGATTAAAACTAGAGTCTAGGCACAACAAATATCCCCTGAAATATTTATGATATATGTATATGCATTCAAGGATAAGGAAATATGATTGTAGAAGGATTAGTTTATGTAATGAATTAATTCAATCCACACTCACCCCACACCGCTTCTTTATTGATTTCAAATAATGAATAAATACAACAATGGGCATTCTTCTAGATCCACAAATAATGAATCGAATGGTCCAATTTTAGTTTTAAAAAAACCTCTCAAACCTCTCTAACATTCTCTTAACAAATTCCCAATAATAAATGGATTACATGGCATTTAACAATTCTAGTTACAAATCTAATCTAATGTACATACAACAAAATCCAAACATTAAGGAACCAACTTGTTTGGTAAAGGTTTTGACCTTCTCGGTTATTTGTGTTTAACCGATGCTCCTGCGTCAATAATTAAGAGTATCGAGAGGTGCTCTACAATTTAGTATAGAAAAATTTTATAGTGACTGTAAAATGACATGTTAAATTTAAAAATCACAATAATAAAACATAATGTAGACTCAATTAGAAATAATAAATCAATTTAATTATTATATTGTAATGTTATTTTTATTGATAAAATTACAACCAATTTTTCCAAAAAAAAATCATAATACATATTACATTAAAATAAATTAAAATATTAATAATTCATATTGATAAACATGATATTTCAAAACATATAATTAATAAACATATAATACTTAATAAATTTAATTGATAAACATAAATAACTTAATATTCAGAATTATATATGTGTGTGTGTGTGTGTGTGTGTTGGAAATACTAATAGGTGGGGTGAATCAGTATTTCTTTTCAATTGTTATTTTTACCAGTTAGATCACTTATATTTAGAACACAAAATGAGCAATGATGGAATAAATACTTTTATTAATTTCTTATTTACAATAAATCAAGTATAATAATAGTATAGGGCTCCAACCATGTCATCAAGACCTTCATCAAGTTCCATCACGTATGACATCATCAAGTGTGGTCATTCATGTATAGTCCTTCAATAGTGTAGTATCCATCAAGGGTAAGGACATTATCTGGGTTCTAAGCTTTTTCATCAACAGCAAGGACATTATCTAGGTTCTAGGCTTCTTCATCAAGAGCAAGGATACATGAGGTTATGACATCACAAGAATATTTGCCATCCCAATAATACTATATCGACATCAATGGAAAATTTGATTAATAATCTCCCACTTTGTCATTGATGGCAATATTCTTTCCCTTCAACATTCTCTCCCCCTTTGACATCAATGGAAAATGGGGTTCCCAAGTACTCCCCTTATTAAGTTGCTTCTCTTTATCATATTTTCTTCGTCAATAATAGTTCTTTATAAGTACGATGCTCCCCCTGTCATGGTGCTCTTCCTTCTAGCAATGTGGTCTATGATATATTTGTTTACATTTCTTCATGTGATGAACCAACTCCCAGGGAAAATTTTAAGAACCCCCCTAAATTTATATATATAATAAATAGGTGAATCCCCATGATACATAGGAAAAATGGAAGGCGATTTTATTAATAATATAATATGTATATATAATTTTTTGGCAAATCTCTCACGAGATTATATTATCTTGTAAAATCATGGCGAATCGGCAGTACAAATGGCGAATCACTACTACAAAATGGTGAATCATTGTCTAGTGGAGTTCGGGGTGTTGGTTCCAATGAAGATATGGTAGTTGAACCAAGAGTAGAAGGAAGAGAACCACCGAGACCAAGCATGGCACATGGTGACTCGTGAGGGAAGTAGTTCTCGTGTAGTTTGGAAAACGCGTTCTTCTAGTTCTGCTAAGCGTATTGTTGTTGCTCATGCTACTACTAGCACTGATATTGAGGTTGGAGAGGAGTTTGAGGAAGCATGGAAGGTAGCAGTGGTGGAGAATTACAAATAGTACCCCATAATGGGCTCCATTTTTCCCTTTGGTATTTGTGCCTGCAAGATCTTCTGTCCATTGAACCAACAATTAACCATTCAACCAAAAATCAACTTGACTGAGTTGATTAGGTACGAGTCAACTTACACTAATATTCAAAACTATGCTTTGCACTATCCCATATTTATCACACTAATGCTACACAACATTGTGCATTTGCACCCAACTCTCATACATGCACACAAAATTCATTAACATCTATAACCCTAACCAAGTGAGAATTGATCAACAATTTGCACCAAAGTTTGTTAGTGTTGAAATTTCATAAGAAATTTAGATCCATGGTACCTTAAATAAATTTTGAAATAACCTCCACAAATTCGACCATAATAGAGAAAACTTGTGATAAATTTTAAACCTACAAAAATTAGGATTCATGTTCTTAGGAACGATCATAAGATGTAGTTGGCATATAGGTCGAGTTTTGAGCCTTCACACATTGATAATGCAATGGCTTAGGTCAAAACTCACACATTGAAAAGTCATCAATGAAGAGAATACAAGATCATTATGAATTACACATACTCCAAACTTCCTACCAAATTCTACTTAGTTGTCCGCAACTCAGCTATACATAATCTTATAGTAAATAAAAATTCCACAAAGCCTTCTTCACATAGCTAATAAATGGGCATTGGAAGAGCACCCATTATATAATAGTAATAGTAGCAATCAATAGATTATTTCATATTGAACTCCTAGACTATGTTCTTTTTTACCATGTATCTATAGGCTATAGCCTTCTTCTTGTTTGAAGAGGAGTTTTCTATTATCAGAACTACCTTCCTTTCCTCTGATGCCTTGAAGGAATTGCAAATTGACTCATCATATGAAAACAACTTTCTATTCTTGTCAATTAGAGTTGAATAGATTCCCTGTGCACTCAACACAAACTTTGACCGATAGGAAACATCCCACCCACCAACTATGAGGTCCCACAAATTTGTTGCTCTCGCCTGAACAACAGACAACTTGAATTTGAGAATTCAAAAACAAACAAAAATCCCAATCGCATATATCTTGAGGATGAACTCAATCTCAAATCAAAAACCCATAAAATTTATATCCAAAACTGAAACTCATCAAATTTGGAAGTATATTGGAAACAAAACTTAGGCAAAAGAGCTAAATTTGAATGCAGGAACTGACACAAAATCTGCAAACTTGGGCAATTTTTGACGTACATTATTTTGTTTGAAAAAATAGATCAAGGAAGAAAGGCCTCAGGGAATATCACACTAGACTAGGGGTAAGTAAAAACCACCAAGGTGAAGCATGGGAACAAGAATACAACCAAAAATGATCTATAATTTTGTTCAATCAGTGATCCATCCATAGGACAAAAATTTTCTCCTAGGGGTTACCCACTTGGGTGTGTAACAAAGCCCATCAAACAGTTTATGAAGCTATTGACCCTTCTCCTCTAAGAGTGAAAATAAAATGACATAGGAGCGATAGAGGAAAGAGAGATATTTGGTGTAGAGGATTTTGGACACCCTTAATCTTCTCATTAACCTGAAGAACAATTATTGTACCCTTTGTCTCCTATATAAATATCAATAAGACCTTGTCTCTGAATCATCTCATCTTGTCTTATGCATTGCATCAATTGTAAAATGAGGTTTCCCTCTTGAAGTGGACTATGGTTATTGACTTCTTATCCCTTTTTAGCTGCCTATTTCATAACAATGTCTATCTTATTAGTAGGCATCATATATTTTGACTCGCATTTAGTGAGGTGGTTTATGGCACTTAAACATACAAAAACCAAAATTTTTCTCACTTGGAAAATGGGAGATTAATCTTCAATTTATGTTCGCCAAATATTCAAATTATATTAAGGAATCAATAAAGTGTGAGTGCATTGTTTGTATGTTACTTATATGCTATAAAAAATTCTTTGTGTAAGTTTCCGCTCCAAAATGCCACTATGGATATTTCAATATGTCAAAAAGTTTACTTATAATTTCTCACACAACATGTTTCAAAAGAATGTCAATGTGGAGCAAAAGCTCACTTTAAAAATATGTAATAATGAGTATTATTAGTAAACCACCATTATTTGTTTATGAATCTTGTAAGGCCTCATTCTACGAATAGTATGATGGATAATGGAGCTTTCATGACCTTTTCAATCACAACCACCTATCATACATCCATTGAATATTAAACCATTAGAAGCCCTTTTTTATTAGCACTAGACGTGTGATTGTTGTATGCATATGACACTCAAGCACCCTCCATTACTAAATGCATGCCTTTGATGGGCCCATCATCAAAAGAGAAAGCTCCACTGATCTTTGTCGATTATTCCAATGATTTGAACATATATCCAAATGATTGTTGCTCATTTCCATAATGAACATGCCCACCATCCAAATAAAAAATTCCTCATTTTTTGTGGATGTGTACATGCAATTTGAACTTATAACCCATGGATTGTTGCTCATTTGGGTGATAAATATTTCAATCCTCATTGATGTCAACCCTAGTCCAATGTATTTTCATTTCAAATGTCTATTGTCTTAGTTCTGAGATTCTTTAATACATCCCCTCTCCAACTCCACCCACACCCATCAATCTAAACCTCCAGACCCCATTTATGACTTTCAAGCACCTTGCTATTTGGTATGTTCACAATATATTAATGCATCTTTCCACAAAAGGGTTGTGTTTATAGTGAAATACATCAAGCAAAAAGTTGCACATAATTTCAACCATGAATTCAATTTATCTTGTAATTTTCACACCATATGGTAATAAAATCATTAGAGGATATATATTCATGTATAACTTGTTGCTCTTTGGGGTTGAATTTTGGATTCCAATATTGCGAATGTAGTGGTATGCGGATCGATACAACAACCACACATATTAGCATAGTTCAAATCCCATATTCATTGCAACCTATGGCCACCTCAAAACTCAAACCCCACTTGTGGCCTAAAACCTCCCTCACAATTATTTTACTTGTGCTCCTTTGCATGATAATGTCATCAATATATTCCCAAAAATACCCTACTATGGTCTTCTTCTAGAAGCAATCCTTCTTCCTTTTAAGTAACATTAACATGTTAGACCCGCTTTTCTCTCCACCAATCACATTCACATTTATATATTTTTGAGCAATTTGATGACTACCACGTTGGCTCGATGACTTCACAACATAAATAATTCAGATTTTTTCTTGCAATGTGTAAATCCCTTGTCCATTTTGGCAATCCTTCACCCGTTTACTTTGAATACATAGAAGATCACTATATTTTGATTAATTGTGTAAATTCGGAGAACAATTTATGTATTTTGGTATTTCTTTATACTTTATGTGGTTTTGGATTGTACATGACAAGTGATTGAGATTTGCAAAAGTATTGTAGTTATTTCAAGCTTATAGCTCATTATGGTGCCTCATTTGGAGAAAATATGTGAATAAATATGAGAGGGATGTGAGAGCATAAGGTGTCATGAGTAGCCACCTAGATAGTGAGGTGAGCAAAGTTGATAGAGTGCAAACAAGTTGTCGTTGGTTCTATTTGACCAATTAAATTCTGGTTGGTTTCATTCATTGTGTTATTCTCACTCAATAGTTTGGTGCTCTGATAACCTTGATATCCTAAATATTCATCTCATTATATATCTATTAATTTGGAAATTGAATATTTCCCTTTAAGCTTAAAGAATATGAATAAAATATTAAATATTGAAACATAAACATGTTGAAATAATTTGTAGACTTTCTTAATAACACAGAATTAATTTTCTCATATATATTAAAAGAGTTATATCTCTTAAAATTATTTGTCATTACTTTTCTCTTGCTCACATTGTTAGAACTATCTCTATGCATATATAACATAGATTTATCTACATGTATAATATTCAACATAGAAATTATTTTGACTATATTTTACATGGCAATTGGAATGCGTGGATCTACATGTTAATAAATCAAATGCATTATATTACAAATGTTACATGTTAAGATTGATCACCATAAATATGATGAGGATAAACATTCACTATGCCTAGCAAAGACTTTGCAAAGTTATGAATTTCAATAGTACTTAGTTTTTCTTTACAATAATAATAGAAAAGGGATTGCTCAATGTGAAGGAAGTTATATGTCCATATCAAATTTGCTCCCATCGTAAATATATGTTTCATTAATCAACTAGTTGCAACATACTTGTATTTGTTTATTTTCTTACATGTTGTAAATGAACATTGCAATAGTTTGCTCCCATCGTGAATATATTTTTCACTAGTCAACTAGTTTCAACATACTTGTGTATTTGTTTATTTTTCTTACATGTTGTAAATTAACATTGTAATAGTTTATCAACCTAGTATTGGTAATGGTTAGAATCACCATTCTTTGTTATGGATTTACATGTCTAACATCATCTCTAAAATACATTAATATTTTTTTAATTGAATTTGAATTGTTGGTATTGAGTGAGTTTCATTCTTATCGCTTTACACCATTAGTCTGTTCATGCATCCCAACCTATGATCAAATGGCCAATTCAACATAACTAGAACGAATCTTACTCTGTGATATTATAATTTATAGATGAGACTAGACAGACAGACATCCTCTAAGGCTTACTGTTTCTCTGTAGACTTTCAAAAGGCTTTTGGCACTACACTGTTCCCAGGAATTTACCAATCAAGCAGCTTCGTGTCCTTGGACTACTTGAGGACATTGTTTCTGGTGTGATGCAGGTTTATGATAGAATGATTGGTATTTTTTGCGATTACTACAGATTTTCTGAAGGTATCACGAGTATTGGGGGTGTCAAGTGGGTGTGTGTTCTCTCTCCCAGACTAGTTTGGATCTACATTGATTACCAGCAATTCATCAGGGAATTTACTCAATCTCAGGATAGTTGCCTACTTCATCAGATCCTGGTTTCATTCCTTTTATTTTTAGATGTTGTTGTATAATTGGCCTCCACTCCATAGGGGTCATAGAGTCAACTCGATGCATTGGATAGATTTTGCAATAATTGATAACAAACAATTAACCTTGGGAAATTATGATCTCTAATACCACCAAAGAGGCCCTCTCCAAGTATATCATTTTCCCTTTCTGTGGAAGTTAATGGAGATTACCACATTTTATGCTTAGGGGTCGAATCTCGGATCCCACTTTCAATTGGAAGCTTGTAAGCAATATTTATTGTTGGCCATTATTTACAGACAATGCCCCAGGTTCATTTCCAAGAAAACCCATCTAAAATGAAGCTCTTTGATGCACTTACCAACCCTACCGTTTTATATGGATATGAGATTTGGGGCCCTAGCCTTGGTCATATGGAGTGGTCTCACAATGTGAGGGTCTAGACTATCCTGCTGCATCTTATTTGGTGAAAACGGGCTCTTACCCAATCTCTCACTCAAGCAGAGTTTGGAGCTTATCACTTAGATCTTGAAACAGCCTGGAAGCTTACCATCTACACCCATTAAGTTCAACAAACAATAAAAGTCCTCAAGGGATGATAGGTGCCCCTTTTTGGTGCTCTAATTTTCAGAGAGACTTGCAATCCTAACTAGTTGGTTCAATTACCTTTTTTATTTTATAAGGCACAATAGGCATCTAGTTGACTACCTCCCTCCCTGGAACTCCCTCAATGCACCTTCCTGCCTCCTCCCACAAACGAGAAAATTAAATTCTACATTCAGGAGAGATATTTGCAAGAACTTCATCTAAGATGTCTAGAATGCATCACCTCAACCTATAAGCACCAAGATGGCCTTTATTTCAAGCATATCTTCCAGATCTCCAGAATTTCTATTATCCAGCAGCCAGCTAAGCTGTCTTTAGTTCCATCTATTTTAGGGACTTCATCTTCCTCGACCCAACTTCAGATGTGCTCACATGGTACACCACTTGAGACTACAAACCAAGCACAAACTCCCCATGGAGAAATAGATCATAGGTTTTTCCCATTACATGAGGTTGAGATTAAGGAGTACTTTATCTTTAGGTGCCCAATCCACAACTAGATTCACTACTACATTTGGCGGAAATTCCGACACTTGGTTCCGACGCTTTTGACCAAATGTCGGAAATTTCCCCAAATTTTTTCCATCTCGCCCGAAACTGTCGCTACCGACACTTAGACAAAGTGTCGCAATTGCGAAGTTTGGAGGAAGACGTCGCAATTGCGACACTATGGCCCAAAGCGTTGCTATTGCGACGGCTGCCTCCAAACGTCGCAAGTACGACACAACGTCTAAGTGTCGCAATTGCGACGTTTGGAGGCAGCCGTCGCAGTAGCGATGCTTTGTCCATCATCGGTATAACGACACTTATATGCGTGCTACATTAAAATACGAAACTTATATGCGCGCTACATAAAAATGATTTTATTGTTTCGTATCCGTTGCAATAGCTACATTAACGTCTGATATCACGCGCGCATTTGCCCTTCACTCTTGCAGAACAGCATTCGCCCTAAGCATTCGCCCTCATCTCTTGTAGAATAGCATTTTCCCTCAGCATTCGCCCTCAGCGTTCGCCCTCAGCTCTTGCAGAACAGCATTCGCCCTTAGCTCTTGCAAATGGTAAGTTCTTACTACAGGCCCTTCCTCCTATAGTAGGGTTGACTCTATTTGGGCTTTTTTGGTCAATTCCATTGGATTGTGTTAGGCTGTAGGGTTCTCTCTATATGTCAAGAATCAAGATTCAATACCCTCTATTATCTTCATCACCCAATACAAGATTTAAAATTTTCCCAAAGAAACGCTTATTAATTTGGCAGCCATTATTTCTCCCTGCTTTAAAAACCCTACATTTAAATGAAAACAAGCATTGCATTTCAACTACAAAATTAGTGTTCAAATGTACATGTGTGCTACATTAACGTCTGATATCACGCGTGCATTCACCCTCTGCTCTTGCAGAACAGCATTCGCCCTCAGCATTCGCCCTCAGCTCTTGCAGAATAGCATTCGCCCTCAGCATTCGCCCTAAGCTCTTGCAGAACATTATTCGCCCTCAGCATTCGCCCTGATCTCTTACAGAACAACATTCGCCCTGCATTCGCCCTCAGCTCTTGCAGAATAGTATTCGCCCTGCATTCGCCCTCAACTCTTGCAGAACAGCATTCGCCCTCAGCTCTTTCAGAACAGCATTCGCCCTCAACTCTTGCAAAATGGTAAGTTCTTACTGCAGGCCCTTCCTCCTATAGTAGGGTTGACTCTATTTGGGTTTTTTTGGTCAATTCCATTGGATTGTGTTAGGCTGTAGGGTTCTCTAGATGTCAAGAATCAAGATTCAATACCCTCTATTATCTTCATCACCCAATACAAGATTTAAATTTTTCCCAAAGAAACGCTTATTAATTTGGCAGCCATTATATTTCTCCCTGCTTTAAAAACCCTACATTTAAATGAAAACAAGCATTGCATTTCAACTACAAAATCTATTAGTGTTCAAATGTACATGTGTGCATCACTTGTGTAGGGTATTCCTTTTCCACTTTCACATTATCCAAGAATGTGTGCAGTATAGTTCATATTTTTTGTGATTTAGATTATCTTGAAAAAGGAAAGGTAAATTATTTCCCATGGAAAAGAAGGTTTTCCCTTTTTATAGGTTGTTTGGACTTACGTGGAAAAATTTATGGTATGCCTTTCATATTATGTAGTTTAAATTTGAATTAACAGATTATTCTACATGAAAATATAATTACCTTTGTGATGTCCTTCATCACTAATTAAAATTATAGGTTTCAATTTCCTAGACTCTAACTCATCTGATGCTAAATTCTAGGTTCTCATTGGTGGATCACTCTTCCATTGATTTCCTTTCCCTCTGGATCTTGTCATACTTTAAAAGTCATCGATGATACATATATTATTTCAGGTATCCCAAAAGGCTTTATAGTAGAACATATTATGAAGTTTTTTTGACACTTGAGGATTCTTTTTAGAACTGCAACGTGGTCTATGCTATCGAGTTATATATCAAGCAACTTGTCCTTAATAACCACACTATGAGGTAGGTTCAACCAGTTTGAACTTGTTGGGACATAGCATATGAAGTTGTGTGATGATTCCATATCACGGGTCTATTATGGTGACAAAAGTGAAGACACGTAATGATAGTTATTATGTTAACATTACTAGAAACATTTTCGAAATTATCCATGCTATCAAGATGTCAAAATTCCAGGCATTAGGTGTCAATACTCGTAGCTAATAGATAATAATAATAATATAAAAAAATCACAACTTTATTCTTGAATTATGATTGTTACACATTGGTAACCTAGTTCATGAGTTACTATCACCCAAAGACTGCAAAACAAACTTAAAATATAAATTAAACCAACATGAGAATCCAACTAAGGGTTTCTCAACAAAATCATGCCATAACCTGGCATTTTGAAACCCAAATTTGAATCCATCATAAGTAATACAATGCAAACTCAGATGGATTTTCAGTGCATGTTTGCATGCTACACTTATTCTCTGTCTAGATATCATTTTTTAAATGGAACCATTAGTCAAGCCCACAGTCCTTTTTATGTGAAAAAATTCAGCTCTATTTGAGCTCTTTTTTGCTCCACCACCTCCATAAACATATGCAAACATATATCATGATCTTGGAATTCCATTACATATGTATGTGCCAATGTTCCATAATCATGCCCCATCATCAATTTAAGAAATTTCCATTGAATATCAAATTCTGGAGGGGGGGGACTTTTTGCTGCAACATTTGGCTCAAAATCAGGGACCATCTCCATATGAGGTGAATGAGAACTATAGATATTTGAAGAAGTAGATTAGTACCTTTTCCTTTGGCCATGGAGTCATATACAATCATCCATCACAAAAATTTGTCTTTGTTTATTCTCACCTTGAAAGTTGCAAAAATTCATGCCCTAATTGAAACGACACTAAATTTGAAAGATATAATAAAAATGCAAGCTAGAAGTGCCCTATTAATACAAAGGGAAAACCTTCCTACCTACCCTAACTAAGATAAATTTTGATTGAATAGGAAACATGATATTTCCAATGGAGTTGATCCAACAACTTGTTAAATGTATGGGACTAAATCATGCATTTGATTTCCAGGGAAATATGCGCATGAAGAGAAAAAGTGTAGAATTAATGGAAAATCCATACATGCCACTTATAAAAACTACACCGAAAGGTCAAAAAATACTTAAGGCCTTAACTTAATTTGAATCCAAAAAGGACAAAACAGGATTAGTGAAAACATGAGAGTGGTGTGGGTGAACAACATAAATAAAAAGTGAAGATACCTTTCCCAAGATGCCTTTGTCACCGTTGTATGAAAACATGTTTTCCTTTCCCTTTATACATGCAAGTGAATGCATTATAGGTATGGTGTTTTCCCAGAATAGGAGAAGCCTACTTAAATATATCATTCGTGGAGTGAATGTTTCCTTGACCCAGAACCTCATAGAAACTTATCACTGAATTTGATGTTGGGATGGGATTGTAAATATAACAACCTCTTCATTCCTCTTGAAGATTGGCACCAATTATCAACAATGAATCAAACTATAATTTGATCTTCCCCCTTTTACATTACCCTGTATTAGTGTCATAAAAAACAAGTATATCAAGATGAAAATCAACACCCTCCTTTTCCAAAGTTGGGTAAAGGTCAATGAGAACCTTAGTCACAAGTTACAACTTCCTGGAGATTTCCAAAACAATTTTCAGTCAATTTTTTCATCGTGAACAACATGATTTTCTCATAATTCAACATGAGACATGTTTTCCTTTCACTTCCAACAAAGTTCCATTTCTACCCGAAACTCCTATGAAACAGGAACCAAATAAAGGTCATGTCCTCAATGGACATCATTTGGCTTTGAAAATGGCCATTGCACCGTGTTGTTTCTTATATTACAGCACGATAGTTTCTTAGGTCATTTCTTGTTTCTTGAGATGAAAAACAACCAAAGAAATCGTGAAGATCCTTTTAAGAAATAAATGACCATTTCTCAATCATATCTCAACTATTTTTATTTTATTCAGTGGTTGCTTACTTTGAGAGAAATTTGACACTTTTATAAGGAATATAACATAAAAACACAAAATGGGAAGGAATTGATGAGGTAGATGACCTTTGGTTGTTGTCAATTAAGAATTGATAATACACGATGCATGTTCTGTACTACAAACTAGATTCCTTCCTGGAGTTAGGACACAGAGTATTGAATCAAATTTGTAGTTTCTAACTTCTTGTATTGGTTCATCAATCTTGAAATTCAGACATTGCATGTCTTCATTGCTTCATGTTTGAATAATTTGCATCATGTCGTACAATAGGAAATTAGGAATTATGATTATTATTACTTTATGGATCTGTTAAGTTACTTTTAAGTTTGCATGGTTTAGTGTGAAATTATTCTAGTGTGCCCCTAGGCCTAGGTGAAGTAATGCCAAGGACTGAGAACCCTAGTTTTTAAATGGTATTTTTTCTTATACCCAAAACCCCCTCAACATCACTTCTTATTAGTTCTTAACAATAGTGTTGTAAACAATTTGAGAATTGATATAGCAAAATCTCGCACTTCTCAAGATAAAGTCCTAAAGCTAAAGTGTGATACCATGTGTAATTCAATAGCCCCATTGTCACCTCACAAACCTCTTTTCACTTCGGGCTAGCTCTCCTCCAACTCAAGGGGGGTTCTCCCTAGTAGATTTTAGGGATATAATGGCCCAACTAACTCTCTATGTTTACTACTATCAATCAAAATATTGAACAATAGGTTCATACATGCATCCTGAAGATAAAATTGCTAGGGTATTTTTGGGTAATTTCAAAGGGAAAGTCCCCAAACACATATAATCAAGGAATTATAACGTTATTTCAAACATTAAATATCAAAAAAATCGTTTAAAGGATATTGAAAGGAAAAAGGTGATGGAAGATAGAAAGTGCCTTACTTAAATGCTCTAAGGATTTTTCAATAGTTGCTCCAAAAGCTTCACTTCAAGGCCCTTCAAGATCGTCTCCAACAATGCTATACCATCAACTTCAACAATGTTGCTCCAAAAATGTCCTCAAGGTCTTCACAACAATTTTACTAGAAGTTGCTCCAACAATATATTCAATAAGGTCTTCATTGTCAACTCGTCTCTTGTTTAGGTGCCTTAATGTGCAATGACATGTTTCCAGGACTGAATTCAATGCAAGGCATATTTGAAACTCTAACTCTGTCTTCCGGTGTCTTATTAGAAATTATTTCAGTTTTCATTTTGTGTTTTCAAATTAGATATTGTTTTCAAGTTTTTACATTTATAATTTTATTGCAATGTGGCAGACTGATCAGAGCAGTGCAGGAACAACCCCGAGACGGGATGATCGCGGAAAGAGGCCAGCGGAAGAACATGTAAAGTGCCAGCATTGCTTTATCTTCAGGTATTTTAGTTATTTACATAATTGAAATAATATTAATTTTGTTCAAATATGCAGACACCTAGCCATGGTACGCCTGATGATTCCCTCTTTGAGGAAGAGCTTTCTTCATCACTATCTCCAGTGTTCTTGTTGCGAAAAAAGACACGAAATGCAAGGTCAGAATTTAATGCTTTGATAGACGCGCCTCAAACACCTGAAACAGAAGAGAAGATAAAACAACTTATGAGCCAGCTAGAAAGATATCAGGTAATAATAAAAAGTAAAAAGGATATTTTTTTTGTTCTGCATGAGATGAATTGTGATAGTTTGATTTTTAATTTTTACATTGACTAAACTAACAAAAAGTTCTTTTGTATGTAGCGTTTTCTGGCATTTGCTGAACCCGGTGTTGGTGGTAGTGGGACACAAGGGCAAGAGATTGCCCAACAACTCTCTCGTACACCTTCTACTCCTTTAGGTGCCAGCCAAGAAACACACCCTGCCCAAGCAGACACCCAGCCAACTGCTGAATGTGTTGGCAATGATGAGGTTGATATGGCCAACTACATTATTGTGTTTCCTGGAGCTACACGTGTCAGCTCCACAGGGACCATTAATGGCACGTTGTTGGTGAACGATGAAGGTGTCTTTATAAAGCATGTACAACTCCCAGGTAAATTTTAATATTTTAACTATTTCATGTACTTTATCTAAAACATATTTATCATGATTTTTATTTTTAAATTAATGATAATATCTTTCTTTTTTTTTTTGGTTTTATTCTGTGTAGGAAACAATGAGTTCTACAGGATTCTGGAGAGCCATGCGTTGGTAATTTTTGGCCCAACCATACGTACAGGGTGGAATTCCCGGAATTCCAACCTAAAAAAAGAACTTCTAGATTATCTAGAAGCCCTTTTTGGGGTCGGCACATTTGACAGAACAGCGGTGGCTCAGGTAGCCGGCAAATATTTGAAATATACCAAGGACACCTATAGGACACAATTTCAATTTAACCCTAGATATGAGCATCCTCTCGCAGTTTCAGAGAGTGAGTGGAGAGCACTCATCCATGAAGGAAAAGAGAAAAGGGCAAAGAAAGAAGGAAAAATGCCAACTGGACCCGCAAGGTAAATTACAACTTTAATTCAATAGCTTTAATTTTCTTTATGTCTAAAATAAAAGTGTGCTACGTCATATCTAACTTCAATCTTTTGATGCTAGGTTTCTTGACACCTCAAAGGAAACCAAAGCTAGGATTGAGAAAAAGGGCCATCACAAGCTCGGCCAGGGTGGCTACTTGAAATTAGCTGCAAGAATTGTAATTAAGTAGCTAAACATCTTATAATTAATTGTATCGCCTTTCAACGTTTTTGTAATCCTATCAGATATGATTAAAAATACACAATCATATATAATGTAGGGTGATGACTTTGGAACAATAACTACAGAGGAAGATAAAAATATTGCTTTCCGTTTTGGCTATCAAGCTGTAGTTGAACGTCGCAGAAGCTTGGGGCAGGTCTTAAGATCTACAATGCCTGATAAGGTAAAACATTAACCTTTCAATATTTTTGTTTTTGTCCATAAATTTAATGTCTAACAACTTTGTTTAAATCAGGGGAGAAACACTACCGACGAGGTAAATAACCCAGTTTTAGAGCCAGATGTAGATGATCCTCTCATGCAACCTGATCATTGTAGTGGGGACCAAGCCGACAATGCTGCTATCAGTGAGGGCCGTGACGGTAATTAATTTCCACTTATAATTTTTCTAATTATACCTTGATGGTTGTCCTTATAACGTTTTTTGTTTAAATGACAGAGAATGTTTCCCTTGAGGATCTTACCACCAGAGAGGAAGATAGGGCAACAGTCCCAACGGCGACAACTGGTGCACCAGGTAAATAATCTCATTGAAATTTTTTTTATTAATATTACCGAACTAGTTCAATGATATTTAAAAACTGACAATTAAAATTTAATATTATCTGTTTTTTTAGGCGATGCCCCGTCACTGGATGAGACCAGACATCGTGACTACGCAACTAGGTCAGCGGCGACAACTGGTGCACCAGGTAAATAATCTCATTGCAATTTTTTTTATTAATATTACCAAACTAGTTCAATGATATTAAAAACTGACAATTAAAATTTAATATTATTTTTTTTGTAGGCGATGCTCCGTCACTGGATGAGACCAGACATCGTGACTACGCAACTAGGTTAGCGGCGACAACTGGTGCACCAGGTAAATAATCTCATTGTAATTTTTTTTATTAATATTACCGAACTAGTTCAATGATATTTAAAAACTGACAATTAAAATTTAATATTATCTATTTTTGTAGGCGATGCCCCGTCATTGGATGAGACCAGACATCGTGACTACGCAACTAGGTCAGCAGTGCGGGTCGAAAGGCACGAAACATGAGCAGAGCACAATGATATTGATGATGTAATTAGGAGCTTTAGAAATAGGAAGAAGAAAAAGAAAATTTGATAATGTAAAATATTGTATTATTATAAGACAAACGTTACCATACTTGGAACGTTTTTTGCGTTATATAAAAAACTCATTTATCATACTATTTTTATGTCAAGCATTAATTTCAATGTTTCCTTGCGTACTTTTTGTTGAATTGTTTTTTAATTAGTTATTGAATTTTTTTTTTATGCTCATGAAAGTAAAAAATGAAATATAGATTGGGTATTGGGGAATTGAGAGTGATGTGAGGGGGGGGGGAGGGGCCATAAGAGCTTCCACCTTCACGTGGTTGGCCCTGTTTAGTAGAGAATAATTTATTGGAGCGGTTTAATCTTGGAGCAAACCTCCCTTGATCCAGCGTAGCAACAAAAAAGTCACTGTTGACTTAGTTGCTACTCTTTCAGATCGTGGGAGGCTTGTTCCAAGTTCATGCGACTCAAATAAATTGTTCTTGAAACGAAGAGGAGCTTATTCAGGTATGTTTTGACATTTTCAACATATGTTCTAACATTATCATAAGAATGCATCTTAGAGTAAAAAATACTACATCAATTACTTGTATTTATTGTATAGATAATGATGGATTTTGATTGACTTGTCAGTGCAGGTACAAATCCTCTTGCATCATGAGCAATACAACTTGTCAACCAGGGTCATGTCCAGGATATTTTTTCTTGTGCGCTTGACCAGGTTTGTAATGTCACATTTTTTAAGTTCCTTTACAGTTCATAATTCAATATTAAGCTTGTTCATGATTATTATCTAGGTTTTTTGTATGTGCTTTTTCATGTATTTTATTGTAATCAACTCTGCATGTTTCCTGTTGTTCACTATGATTTCTCCCATTACCACTCCCAGGATGAATCCGCCTTTATTGTTACATAGGTTACTTTATTGTTACTATGATTTCTCCATTTACGATTTCATAGGTTACATCATGTAAAGTTGTCAATCTCGGGTTGGTGATGAGCTTTAGTTCTCCATATTTGGGGCTTTTCTGATATTTTCTCCCTCATATCATTCCTGCATCACCTCGTCGTTTGAGCATGCCAATTGTCTACCACTTGTACCAATTGGCACATGTCAATCTCTGAGTGGTGCCACATTTCACCTATTTTCAGTGAGAGTTTAGGGTTTCTCTAACATAGCTTTAGAAATCCGATTCAATGCCTGCTTGAATATCGTCACATAATACTCATGGTTTGGATTGATGAGCATGTTCTGAATGGTTGGTTGATTCATAAGAACCACCCATATAGTCATCTTGAGATATTTCAGAAGTTTTCTCGGGTTTCCTTTTTCACAGTTTCTAGTGGGTGGGATGGTGTGGGGTGATCCATCAATACTGGTGCTCTTGTAGTAGGGAATTTTTTTTTGGGGATATAAAGGAGCATTTGATGTAGATATCCCATTGGATGCATTCATAGATGGGCACGAGAGGTCGAGAATTTAAATTAAAAATATGCAACCTCTAGCATGGCAACCTGAAGGCCGCGAGAGACACTGGTTAAAGATTGTTTTGTGCTGGCCTTAATATAGTCGTGATTTCTTTCTATTATCTTAATGCAAATATATAGTCTGGTCTCATTAAAATGAGGATTGTGGTTGTATTTTTCTTTGGTTGTTTCTCTCTTAATGCTCCAGAAGTTGCCAAAAGTTGCGATAGTTGTTTAGTTTGCCTGTTACAACTTAAAAGTGGTTTTTAGCAATGGAAGTCATGTTTTTTAAGGTTCATACTAATATGAAGATCTTGTAATTCTATATCCAGGATAAGAGAAGATGGCCTCTACTTTGGGCAGTATGACAACAATTTCCACATCTACCTCATTGGGTAACAATGGAAAGGGGAAGAAGTTGGGTGCAATGTTTGATAATTATGGCAGACAATTGTCTTCTCTTTCAGTTTTTTCACCCATTTCCTTTAATCGCTCAAGCAGAAGAGGGACTATGATATTACGTGACAAAGAGAAGGTAGTTAATACAAGAGCTATGGAAAAGGAGTTGTACTTCAACAAAGATGGCTCAGTGACAAAAAAATTGCAGGTCAGAGAAAAAATTATGTTTAAAGGAAGGTCACCTACACGTGAAACTTCACTGCGGTGGATCTTTCCTTGTCCACTTATATTCGATTTTAATGTGTTATTTTAATTTTTCATGGAGGTTTTTTTTTGCATATGGTCTGGCATTCAATTGCACACTTACTGAAAGCATTGTCAATTTGTCTTGCAGGTGGTGTGAACAAACTTGCTGATCTTGTTGGAGTCACCCTTGGGGCGAAGGGAAAAATGTTGTCTTGGAGAGCAAGCATGGTTCTCCGAAAATAGTTAATGATGGTGTGACAGTAGCTAAGGAGGTAATTTTTAGATGTGTGCTCTGGTTTTCTTTTTAACGTTGTATTAGTTTCCCCTCTTAAATGTCTTAGATTTGGTAGGCATAATTTGAAAACTCAAAGGTGAAAGGAAACATATTTGTTACCCAGTGGTCTACTTGGCCTATGGACTAGCCACACTAGAGTAATGCATAAAGCTTTTCACAACAATAAAAGGAAAGGGTTATGGCTGAGTCAAATTTTATTGTTATTGACAGTGTAATGAAATGTATCTCAATGCTATGGTTTTAGCCTTTTTATTGGTTGAATTAGAGGACCCAGTTGAAAATATTGGGGCCAAGTTGGTAAGGCAAGCTGCGGCAAAGAAAAATGATTTAGCTGGGGATGGAACCACAACATCTTTTGTTCTTGCACATGTTGGAATATTGAAAAATTCCAGAACAATGAATGGAGAATAAATCTCCCTTCTTTTAACACAGAGAAAATAAAAATTTCTTTGACAGGAGACAGAGTTTCAATACTTTGAAAACAAACTTCTATTCCCTTCAATAACTCAAAAAAAAAATATTACACTTCTTCCTCACTGAGAGGGATTACAAAATTATGACTGCTACAAAACGCAGTGCATAAAACCAACTCACTGTTTGTTCAAAACAAACATACTATGTCTCTAAAACACTCTGTTGTGTTTTTCACTTTCGCACTGTTGTGCATACACACTTAAAAAGTTACACTCAGTCTTTCACTTTTTACACACTACTGTGTAATAAAAAATTTACGTACTGTCTATAAAAAAAACTACCAAGCTTTTTTGTCCTTTTTATTTTTATATGACGTAACATATAAAACATATTATAATAAACCCTCTTTAAAAAAAAAAAAAATTAAAACTAAATTCTAAGGCCCACCTTTCATTTCGCATATGATATATATAACATATTTTTAAAACATATGTATATATTAAAGCATACATAAAATTAAATTATCAAAACATTAAAGAACCCTTTCCGTCAGACTTCAAAAGTCTGAATAGATTGAATTTCAAACCAAATTCGCGTTCCAAAATGGGATGCTGGCGTCTGCCTAATTTGTAACGCGAATTCTCAATCCAATGTGCGTTATAAAAAATTCGGGTCCGGTTTTCAGGTTTTCAGATTCCCTTCAATTTCATGCGATCCAATATTAATGCTCCACGTGTCCTCCTTTTGAATTTACAAAACTGGGGGGTAAATTTCTGTTTGTTTAATTTCTAGTTGGTGAATTGCGTTAATGCTGGTAGTTGTGTTTAAATACAATCTTGTACAGAAATATGGTTGGGCCGTCTACAAAAAAAACTTGCAGGAATTTTAAATGTTGAATTAAATTTCTGGATGGCGTGCAAACAACCTCCAAAAAAAAATGGTGCTGCTGCATCCGTCCTTCTGTTGCAGCAGTTGAAGTTAAAATTCAACAACACAGGGTTTAATAAGTGAGGGTGTAAAGGTAACTTTTTGTCGATAGTACTGGATTAAGATCATCTATTCATTTTTGTAGGGTCTTCTGGTGTTTGGGTTTTTAGTTTTGGGTTGGGATTATTGAGTCTAAGATAGTTTTTGAGTGAAAAAATTGCTATCAGGTATTAAAAAATTTTGGTTCTTTTGTCAAAATTTATGAGCTTGTTAGGAAATACAAAACCGACAATGGTTGTATCTTAAATTTGTGGAAAATAATTTGAAATGAAACCTTTTTGTTTAGGTTGTTGCAGCAGGTGCAAACCCCATTCAAATTACTAGGGGCATTGACAAGACAATAAAGGCCCTTGTTTCGGAACTCAAAATTTTGTCAAAGGAGGTAAACGCTTGCCTTTTGAGTAGGCTGGTTTTCCTTTTTGCTGATGGTTTGGTGTATCTAATTGAATTATTTACCTAAGGTATTTTTGGTTGCAAACTCCTTTTCATTTTTCATACAGTATTGGCCTTGTGGAATACATTTGATTGTGTGGTCTTGTTAGATCTACAACATTTGTAGTTGTTTAGTCTTATGGCCGAGGTGCACTTTTATTATGGAAATAGTTGATGCAATATTGTCATTTAATCCTTACTACAAGGTAGCATGTTGAGAAGTTTCTTGTGAAACATTTGGTATTCAAAATGACACTTGATCCTATACAGCATCATGCACTTGACTTCAAAATTAATATTCAAAGTGTGCCAGACAATTCTTGCAAAATTTCAAATATTTATGTTGTTTTAAACCATTGTCTTTTTCATGTATTGGATGTTGAAAATGAGAAAAATACTTTGGTATGAAACCAACTGGTGAATAATTTACAGCGAAACAACCACTTCCAAGACATGATTTAGAAGTAGAACATATGTACTTATGAAGCATATGTACTTAAGATTGCTTTTCTAAATAGTAACATTGTAGATAACCTTAAAAACATTTTTTAACTATTTTTGTTTGACCATTTGATTGTGTTTGATATGTAGAACTCATGGCAGCTAGTGTTTCTCCATTCATATTAAATAATTATTTCCAAAATTTTCTTGTTGCTATTACTTTAGGAAAACCATGAAGACTATGAATTTCTTTCACGGACACTTCTGCCACTTGGCTTGTTGTTTATGTACTTTGAGCTCTACAAAAAAAATATACAAAATTTGTCTATATAAATGACCACAAAAATGTAATACTTACCTTTATATTTCAGTAACCCTGTAATAAATTCTATTGATATATCTTCTAGTCTTTGAATATGTATGTGTAATGGTTGAAGTAACCCTAGAGATTTTACTATCTCTCTTTTATTTATTATGCAAACCTGACCTTCTCTTACAAAATTTTGAATATATTTCTTCATTCCTTCCAAAAATATATTTTTTGATCCTTTGAGATGTTTTAAGGAACCCTGCATCCTACCATCAGAGAGACATGGGACTCCCTTAAAATTTGTTTATTCAGATATGCTTGCGTGCATAAAAATATTCTACATTTGCACCAAAGTATATCTCTCTTTCACTCCCAATGCTCCATAGAGTTCATCCCATCCTTTATAAATTTTAGTTTTTGTTTAGTACTATTGTCATTTTTCCATTATGCAAAGCTTCTTCTAGCCACCTAGGAATAGAAAATGTAATTGGATATAAATTTGAGCCCTCTTCTATTTTAGAAAGAGCATCATGTACTAAATTTTCCTTACCCTTTTTGCAGATTATCTCAAAATTAAAACTTTGCATTTTTTCTCCTCATTTTTGTTAATCTTCCAATGAAATCCATAGCTTCAAAAAATACTTTATGCTATCATGGTATATATTTACTTTAAAGTACCTCCCAGTGATATACTATCCCCATTTTTTATTGCATGTAATATTGCTTCCATTTATTTTTCACACGTAGATTTCACCAAATAAATTCTTTGAATTCCTTGCTTTTAAAAGCCAATGATATCCCTTATTGTGTTAATGTTACATAAATTCCTTGTCCTAGTGCCTCACACTCTACTATGAATGTTTTACCAAAATTAGGTGCAACCGATGTTGGTGTAGAAGACATGGCATCCATTAAAAGAGAGAATGGCAAAGTAGCCTCATCATTCCATATAAATGATATTTTCTTCAAGAGATATGTGAGTGGACTTGAAATTCATGCATAATTCTTAACAAATGATCAATAATATCATGTAAGTCTAAAAAATCTTCTTAGAACCTTGATTTTCTTAGGAATAGGTCATTTTGTAATAGCTTGCATCTTTTGAGGCTCCAACTTCACTCCTTCCTTTAAAACAATATGAACCAAATACTCGAATTATTATTTCCCAAAAGAACATTTGGATATTTTTACATAAAAATGATTGTTCTCAATAATTTATATAACTTTTCCACATGTTTACTAGTGTGGTATTCCCATGATTTATTAAAAATATGTGTATTATCAAAGAAAACCAACACAAATTTTATAAGATGGGATCAAACAAAATTGTTCTTAAGTCGAGCCCGTCGGACTTCAAACGGCGATAAACCATAATTCAAACCAAATTCGCGTTCCAAAATAGCCTGCTGACGTCGGCCAATTTTGTGACGCGAAAACCAAATGAATTCCACCCTAATCTTTTTCGGCTCCGAATTTGGGCTGGCGTACGGAGGGAGAGTTGTGATGCGAATTTCTTATCAAATTCGCCCTAATATTTTTCGGGTCCAAATTTCCACTGCGCGAGTGGCCCAAACAAAGATCCGCTCCAATCAATTTCCGCCACGTGTCCTCAATCAGAACTTGCCCTGCTCCCGACTGCGAGCACATTCGATGGCGTTTAAGGCGATGGGACATGGATGTGGCAATTTCATATCAATCGCATTAAGTTTTAATGTTGTTCAATTAAGTTCCAAGGTTTTCACATCTAATCGCATTAATTTTTAACACTGTTCAAGATCGGACCTCCACTCCTGTTAGTGATTCCACATGCTCCAATATGATCCGGCCTTCGGCTCTCATTAATGATCAAAGATTAATTATGATGGACGTCCTTCGATTGCGTTGCAGTCGAGTCAATAAAATGGCATTTCGCTATGGTTTTTCAGACGAGCCAGTTGTTGGGTTACACTGCCTACTCACTGTGACGAGAAGGAGAAGTGGCCAGCTGAACTGCTGCGTAGACCTTGCTGCATATCTGCATTTCTCTCGATCTGGTCCTTGTCTGTCTTCCTCTGTTTCTTGGAATTCTACTTCTCCGTCTCCTCTTGTGCCCACTGCTAGTGAGACTGCACCCATGCCTCGCATGCGTCAAAGGATGCGTTGCCACAGGGGGAGCACTAGAGGTCAACCCCTGCGCACTCCCTCCAGCCCCTCAACCGAGTTGTCTTCCGGCCAGTTCAGTGATTATTACGCAGGTATCTATCCAAATACTAGGAGTGGGCAGGGTCGGGTTGTAGGATCTGGCCACCGTATGGATTCCCCTGCTCCTCGTTTCCCCACCGCTAGTTCACCTTCTCCCACGATGCGCACTGCGCAATTTTCCTTTAATTACTCTCTCAACCGCCCACGAATCACAGCTTTAGTCACTGTGGTTTTCCGCAAGGAGGCCCAAACGGAGGAAGAATGCACCCGTCCGGCGGGTCTAAGCTCGGAAAAAGCCGGCCAGCATTCGAGCCTTCAGGAGGGGAGCCGTGGCATGAATGTGGAGGTAGCACCTAGCGATCCTAGACCTTCCGAAGGATGGTGCCGAATCGTCGAGGAGCCGGAGGAGTAGTTTGGTTAATTTGTTTTTCTTGCTTCGCGGCCCACTTAATTGGGCTGCTTTTAGATTATTTTAATGTGCTGGACCTTTGTAATATTTTTGAATTCTGTAAATTAAACGTTCAAGACTGGTTTCCCTGTATGAGGGCAGTCTTCTTAATTTTTTGATTTTTTGATGACAAATTTTCCATGAGTTTGGGCAATGATTTTGAATTCAGTGTAATTTTATTCCCACTGTTAATAGATTAACTTTACTTAGAAAAAAAAATGTTGTCCTGTTTCTATTTTAAACCTGTTTTTTGAAATACAGAGCCATGTTTATATGGTCTACGTATTATACTTTCTCTGTATATCTACAGGAACCTTTTTTCTATGAATAGGGTGGATGTTGTAGCAGGCTACTAATGGAAACAAGCGAGCCTGAACCTTACATCTCGGATGCAACATATGCTTACCAATTTTGGAATCAAGCGAGCCTGATCTTACAAGCGAGCCTGGGTTTCTGCAGATGGTTATCACACTCCTCAAATTATTAGCGTTTTTCTCTGTTCAAGGATTTTGGGTACTTTAATTTGTATTTGGAACAATGGACGTCGATACTCTATCTGTTGCTTTACTATTCTACATACTGCTATTTCACTTTCTTATAGATGCCTCGGGTATATTTGGATGCTTTCTCAGATTTTTCGATAATCTCCATGTGGACCGTTACTGGGTTTTATATCATGTCCTTGTATGTGACATGGGGTATTTTTTTATCATTGTCTGGGGTGGGACTTCCACTTTTCTGGATGGATATTTGGGTTCCAATCTTCAGATGTGAAAATGTAATGACTTCATGGACTGTTTTACTTCATATAATATATTCAAAACAACGTTTTTTCTCTTGTGAAAAAAAATGATTAATGTTTATCACTCTGCCTTCAAAACTAGTGATGTTGGTCTATGTTGCTGGTTTATTGATATGGTCTGATGGTCTTTTTATATTTTGGACATATCACACTCCTCACATGATTAGCGTTTTTCTCTGTTCAAGGATTTTGGGTACTTTAATTTCTATTTGGAACAATGGACGTTGGTACTCTATCCGTTGCTTTACTATTCTACATACTGCTATTTCACTTTCTTATAGATGCCTTGGGCATATTTGGATGCTTTCTCAGATTGTCGATAATCTCCATGTGGACCGTTACTGGGTTTTATATCATGTCCCTGTATGTGACAAGGGGTATTTTTCTATCATTGTCTGGGGTGGGACTTCCACTTTTCTGGATGGATATTTGGGTTCCAATCTTCAGATGTGAAAATTTAATGACTTCATGGATTGTTTTACTTCATATAATATATTCAAAACAACGTTTTTTCTCTTGTGAAAAAAAAATGATTAATGTTTATCACTCTGCCTTCAAAACTAGCGATGTCGGTCTATGTTGCTGGTTTATTGATATGGTCTGATGGTCTTTTTATATTTTGGACATATCACACTCCTCACATGATTAGCGTTTTTCTCTGTTCAAGGATTTTGGGTACTTTAATTTGTATTTGGAACAATGGACGTCGATACTCTATCTGTTGCTTTACTATTCTACATACCGCTATTTCACTTTCTTATAGATGCCTCGGGCATATTTGGATGCTTTCTCAGATTGTCGATAATCTCCATGTGGACCGTTACTGGGTTTTATATCAAGTCCCCGTATGTGACATGGGGTATTTTTCTATCACTGTCTGGGGTGGGACTTCCACTTTTCTGGATGGATATTTGGGTTCCAATCTTCAGATGTGAAAATGTAATGACTTCATGGACTGTTTTACTTCATATAATATATATTCAAAACAACGTTTTTTCTCTTGTGAAAAAAAAATGATTAATGTTTATCACTCTGCCTTCAAAACTAGCTATGCTGGTCTATGTTGTTGGTTTATTGATATGGTCTGATGGTCTTTTTATATTTTGGACATATCACACTCCTCACATGATTAGTGTTTTTCTCTATTCATAGATTTTGGGTACTTTAATTTGTATTTGGAACAATGGACGTCGGTACTCTATCTGTTGCTTTACTATTCTACATACTGCTATTTCACTTTCTTATAGATGCCTCGAGCATATTTGGATGCTTTCTCAGATTTGTAGATAATCTCCATGTGGACCGTTACTGGGTTTTATATCATGTCCCTGTATGTGACATGGGGTATTTTTCTATCATTGTCTGGGGTGGGACTTCCACTTTTCTGAATGGATATTTGGGTTCCAATCTTCAGATGTGAAAATGTAATGACTTCATGGACTGTTTTACTTCATATAATATATTCAAAACAGCTTTTTTCCTCTTTTAAAGTTTCATTTTTTTTTTTAAATTGAACCTGTCGTCGCTATACCGACGCCTTGTCAGCGTCGGAATTGCGACAGCTTAAAAAAGTCGGAAGAGCGACAGTATAAAAATGTCGGACGAGCGACGTTCAAAATGTCGGACCACATTTTGTCGAAATTGCAACAGTTTACAAACGTCGGAAGAGCGACGTTCAAAACGTCGGACCACATTTCGTCGAAATTGCGACAGTTTACAACCGTTGGAAGAGTGACGTCCAAAACGTCGGACCACATTGCGTCGGAATTGTGACAGTTTACAAACGTTGGAAGAGTGACGTTCAAAACGTCGGACCACATTTCGTCGTAATTGTGACAGTTTACAAACGTCGGAAGAGCAACGTTCAAAACGTCGGACCACATTTCGTCGGAAGTGCGACAGTTTACAAAGGTCGGAAGTGCGACGGATTGGGAAACGTTAGAAGAGTGACGCTTGTTTGGAAGCGACGGAAAAAGTATCGATAGTGCGAAACTTTTTAAGTGCATCGGAACTGCGATGGTATGGTAAACCACATTTTTCCCTCCCTCGAACTGTCGCTCTTGCGACGACTATGTGTCAGAATAGCGACGAATTGGCCATCGGAAATTCCACCAAATTTTCTAATGATTAGAGGGAGGTTTCATTGATTCTATAGGAGATCAGGAAAATATTTTCCAAACTTTTCTAATGCAATAATACCTTAACCAATGTTTCCTTGTGTTGTTCATTTTAGAGATTTACTCTTAGGCACAATTTACATTGGACTTAGAAATCTTCCGCAACAACAATGCATTTTACCTCATTTTTTCTCCCAATCAAGGGCACTAGGGGAGAAAGCACCTCACAGCCACTTAGCTGGATAGAAATAGCTTTGTCTAGCCTTGTTTCATTGTTTTCACTACCCAAGTTCCAAATAGTTTCATGTCAAGCGCTGACAAAATGATCGGATCTACTCAAGAGCATCAACACTATCGAACACATAGTCATAGACACATTATTGGCTTCTTCCCTGATGCTAGGATTTCCTCAACATTGGTTGTTGATTGAAGAGTAACTCCTAGCATCAGGGAATGAAAATATCATTCAAGTCTGCTCCCCAAAAAGTAGGTTTCACACTATTCTAAGGATTTCATGGGCAAAAGTCTTCCTCTTGTTTTCATAACTAATTAATATAATTTACTCTTATCCCAAAAAGAAGTGTTTCTTTGTCTCAAGGATATTAATTTCTCAAGGATCCATGAATCTAGTGGATTCCATTAGCACAAAATGTTATTGGATTCCCTTTTAAGCCTAATTGTTGCTTTCTCCCATACATACACACATTTATCATATATACAAGTGCATTTATAGTGCATTAGTGCTACAATTTTAATTTATTTATGAAACTTGAAAAGGCAAAGAAAGTTTTGAATGTGAAATATGTGAAATATGTGAAATAGTAAATTTTGCCACTCATTTTCCCTATAAAATCTTCTTATAGTTCACACGATATTGAAATAAGAAATTTCTCATAAATGTTTAAATTTTATCTCACTGTGGTTATATGCTTTTCCATGTTAAAAAAGCATTATATTTGACATGTCAAGCGTGAAATCAGAATATACATCATATTGTCCATACAGGCTCATAAAATAACAGTACTGTGGCTATCTTGTAGAAATTTTTTCTAACTTATCACTACATTAGTACATAGTACATTCATCCTAGGCACTTGAAATATGGTTTTTGAAAAGAGACTATGGCAATGTGCTGCCTACCTGAAGACTCTGTGCAAAACATATCAGATCAAATCTAAAAAACTGAACAATAAAAACCTTGCATTGGAACAGGTGTCTGACAGAAGCAGTGACCGAAGAACATCATCTGAGTTCCAGCTGTGATGATTTTACTAATAGGGAGGACTAAAATTTCTCTACTGTATCACATGGTATCACGTTTTTAATATGTCCCAATTGCAGTTCTTTGAACTAATTGCCAAAGGAGCAGTAGTGTTTGTAAATTCAACAGAGGTTGGATGTTCTAGATGTGATAGCTCTCTAAGGGTCCTTTTCAAAAGGGATTTGTGGAATATGTTATCAGGAGAGGTGGCAATGGAAACGTATTTGCTAGTAGGATTGTAAGCCCATACATTATATAGACAGAAAGTTGAGAACAAGACATGCATATTTGATAGAGATGGAAGTATTTTTTGAAGATGCAATATGGTCTAAAAGAGAATGTATCAGTCATGCCATTGTAGCTGGCTATCTAAGTGAATTTTTAATTGTTCTTTATTCATTAACCTCATGTTTCACAAATTTGATCTTTTTATATAGGATTGTTGGTGGTGTTGTGCATATATTGACCTGGGCAACTTCAAGGACAAAAAATAATTGGATAAGGCTGTCACAACCTTGTCAATAGATTCCCCATCAACAACAAACTAGCAGTGGATTGTAAACCAGCAGGACAAAGTATCTGCAATGACATTTAGTTCTTGGAAGACTGGAAATAAAGTAACCAAGTTGAACTGCTGAGATATAAATTTGAGCAGAATAACAAGTGTCTCAAGACAGATATTTTGAATAGAATGTTGGTTGTTCATCCATTTTATTAGCAAAAGAGAATCTCCAAATACCTATAGCGTATGAGTCCCTTTGTTAGTGGCCACCAATAAAAGAGCTCGCAAAGCCATGAGCTCACCGAAGTTTTTTGTACGCTAGCCCAAACATGCTCTAAACTTAATGAAATGATTATCAGAAGGATAAGCTATGCCTCCCAAACTACATATTTGATCACGCCTCTGGCAAGCCCCATAAAAATAAACCCAGGATAAATTTTGTCAATAAGGAGCTCCCCAATCTGCCGGGGAAAATTTTCCTTCTGAGCCACCTTGCAAAATTGGAAAATAGTACAAATGGGGAAAAAACGTGAAAGGTGGGCACAGATCTACCATCAAATACGAGTTCATTCCGCACTAACCAGATTCTTCACAAAACCAGATAAGGAACATCCTGAAAAGTGTTCAGCCTTCTGGAACCATAATTTGAGATAGTTTCCCACAGTGGAGTCATCCCAAGGGTTCCTTTGACCAATCCAATTTCCAACATCTTTCCAGAGCTGTTGCGCAAAGGGACAGACCAAAAAAATGAGAAGCAAATTTTTCTCCTTTCTTGCAAACTATGGATTAGCTGGGACCCTATTTTTTTCATTTTTGAAGAAGTTCCCAAGTAAGGACTCTGTTTTTCAACACCAACCACATAAACACAATGGTTTTCCTGGGGAATTTTACCCTCCATAATTTAGACCACCACAAAAGAACCTCATAGTTTTCAATAGCATGTAACATTTTGTACCAGTTTGATTTTTAGCCCAAACCATCAAACTCCTTTGTAATTCTTATATGAGTTCTATGTAATTCTTCCATGAAACCATTCCAAAACATTTCATGGACACTAGTCAACCGTACGCTCTGAGCGGAACTCCAGCCCCACTGCTAGATATTAGTAGTGAGTGGGCACCTACATGATTAAGTCTAAATCTTACTATCTCTTGTAATCTTAAGTACTACATCAGAAGTATTAGAGCTCATATTGTTCTCATACTTAAGTAGTTCTCCGATCTACATAACATAGTCTACAACAGATTTTGAAATAAACATTCCAGCTTTTCCTACATGTAGTTTGTTTAACCAAAACTCCTAGTATTCTGAATTTCTGACAACTTTGAAAAACATTTCATTTACTGAAAAATATGAAGATTGTTTACCTCATCCTGACAGATATCTGAGTGAGGATATTGTTGCTACTCGATATCCGTTGATTCCTTGAGCTGATGCACGGTCTCGTCTTCCTTAACTTCAGCTTGGGCAGAATTAATTGAAGCTTTGTTGTTCGAGGCTGTAGAGAGGGAGTCCTTACGGAGATTAAGCACCAAGTGTCTCAGCATGTTTCATTCTGCATCCAGAATGTCCATCCTTTGTTTTTGTTGAACCAGCAAATTTATTATAGATGCGAGTGTTGAGACAGATGTTCGTTTTCATGTAACTTGATAGTAACTAAAAACAAGGGGGTCTTATTGGATTGGATGTATTTTTTGTGCCTTCTCAGAGCCTTATTGAGTTCTAAGATTTCCCTTTGCTCCATGGTTGCACACACAACCACAAACCAGACAACCAACTAGAACACTTTAAGAAGGCTGAGACCAAACCAGAATAGAGTCCTTGTGTTGAGAAACAGATGTTCATTTTCATGTACCTTGGTAGTAACTGAAAAAAACGGGGTCATGTGATGCAGCTTCATGATAGAATGATTGGTAGTTTTTGCGATTACTACAGATTTTCTGAAGGTATCACGAGTATTGGGGGTGTCAAGTGGGTGTGTGTTCTCTCTCCCAGACTAGTTTGGATCTACATTGATTACCAGCAATTCATCAAGGAATTTACTCAATCTCAAGATAGTTTCCTACTTCATCAGATCCTAGTTTCATTCCTTTTATTTGTAGATGTTGTTGTATAATTGGCCTCCACTCCAGAGGGGTCATAGAATCAACTTGATGCATTGGATAGATTTTGCAATAATTGATAACAAAAAATTAAGCTTGGGAAATTATGATCTCTAATACCACCAAAGAGGCCCTCCAAGTATATCATTTTCCCTTTCTGTGGAAGTTAATGGAGATTACCACATTTTATGCTTAGGGGTCGAATCCCAGATCCCACTTTCAACTGGAAGCTTGTAAGCAATATTGATTGTTGGCCATTATTTACAGACAATGCCCCAGGTTCATTTCCAAGAACTCCCATCTAAAATGAAGCTCTTTGATGCACTTTTCAACCCTACCGTTTTATATGGATCTGAGATTTGGGGCCCTAGCCTTGGTCATATAGAGTGGTCTCACAATGTGAGGGTCTAGACTATCTTGCTACATCTTATTTGGTGAAAACGGGTTCTTACCCAATCTCTCACTCAAGCAGAGTTTGGAGCTTATCACTTAGATATTGAAATAGCCTGGAAGCTTACCATCTACACCCATTAAGTTCAACAAAAAATAAAAGTCCTCAAGGGATGATAGGTGCCCCTTTTTGGTGCTATACTTTATAGAGATACTTGCAATCCTAACTATTTGGTTCAATAACCTTTTTTATTTTATAAGGCATAATAGGCATCTAGTTCACTGCCTCCCTCCCTAGAACTCCCTCAATGCCCCTTCCTACCTCCTCCCACAAAGGAGAAAATTAAATTTTACATTCAGGAGAGATATTTGCAAGAACTTCATCTAAGATGTCTAGAATGCATCACCTCAACCTATAAGCACCAAGATGGCCTTTATTTCAAGCATATCTTCCAGATCTCCAGAATTTCTATTATCCAGCAACCAACTAAGCTATGTTTAGTTCCATCTATTTTAGGGACTTCATCTTCCTCAAGCCAACTTCAAATGTGCTCACATGGTACACCACTTGAGAGTACAAACCAAACACAAACTCCCCATGGAGAAATAGATCAATAGGATTTTCCCATTACATGAGGTTGAGATTAAGGAGTACTTTATCTTTAAGTGCCCAATCCACAACTAGATTAGAGGGAGGTTTCATTGATTCTATAGGAGATCAGGAAAATATTTTCCAACCTTTTCTAATGCAATAATACCTTAACCAATGCTGCCTTGTGTTGTTCATTTTAGAGATTTACTCTTAGGCACAATTTACATTGGACTTAGAACTCTTCCGCAACAACAATGCATTTTAGCTCATTTTTTCTCCCAATCAAGGGCACTAGGGGATAAATCACCTCACAGCCACTTAGCTAGATAGAAATAGCTCTGTCTAGCCTTGTTTCATTGTTTGCACTACCCAAGTTCCAAATAGTTTCATGTCAAGGGTTGACAAAATGATCGGATCTACTCAAGAGCATCAACACTATCGAACACATAGTCAAAGACACATTATTGGCTTCTTCCCTGATGCTAGGAGTTCCTCAACATTGGTTGTTGATTGAAGAGGAACTCCTAGCATCAGGGAATGAAAATATCATTCAAGTCTGCTCCCCAAAAAGTAGGTTTCACACAATTCTAAGGATTTCATGGGAAAAATTATTCCTCTTGTTTTCATAACTAATTAATATAATTTGATTAGGCGGCCTTAGGGATACTTGTGGGTACCCAAGGAAGCCGAGACTTCTTTTCTCCCTCACTCAAAGGAGATCTGGAGTTGATATGAAATGCTATGCATATGTTATGTGACTCTCTATTATTAATAGAAAGTTCGATTTTTTCTGTGGAAAAAAAAAACTAATTAATATAATTTACTCTTATCCCCAAAAGAAGTGTTTCTTTGTCTCAAGGATATTAATTTCTCAAGGATCCATGAATCTAGTGGATTCCATTAGCACAAAATGTTAGTGGATTCCCTTTTAAGCCTAATTGTTGCTTTCTCCCATACATACACACATTTGTCATATATACAAGTGTATTTCTAGTGCATTAGTGCTACAATTTTAATTTATTTATGAAACTTGAAAAAGAAAAGAAAGTTTCGAATGTGAAATATGTGAAATAGTAAATTTTGTCACTCATTTTCCCTATAAAATCTTCTTATAGTTCACACGATATTGAAATAAGAAATTTCTCATAAATGTTTAAATTTTATCTCAGTGTGGTTATATGCTTTTCCATGTTAAAAAAGCATTATATTTGACATGTCAAGCGTGAAATCAGAATATACATCATACTATCCATACAGGCTCATAAAATAACAGTACTGTGGCTATCTTGTAGAAATTTTTTCTAACCTATCACTACATTAGTACATAGTACATTCATCCTAGGCACTTGAAATATGGTTTTTGAAAAGAGACTATGGCAATGTGCTGCCTACCTGAAGACTTTGTGCAAAACATATCAGATCAAATCTAAAAAACTGAACAATAAAAACCTTGCATTGGAACAGGTGTCTGACAAAAGTAGTGACCGGAGAACATCATCAGACTTCCAGCTGTGATGATTTTACTAATAGGGAGGACTAAAATTTCTCTACTGTAGCACATGGTATCACGTTTTTAATATGTCCCAATTGCAGTTCTTTGAACTCATTGCCAGAGGAGCAGTAGTGTTTGTAAATTCAGCAGAGGTTGGATGTTCTAGATGTGATAGCTCTCTAAGGGTCCTTTTCAAAAGGGATTTGTGGAATCTGTTATCAGGAGAGGTGGCAATGGAAACGTATTTTCTAGTAGGATTGTAAGCCCGTACATTATTTAGACATAAATTTGAGAACAAGACTTGCATATTTGATTGAGATGGCAGTATTTTTTGAAGATGCAATATGGTCTAAAAGAGAACGTATCAGTCATGCCATTGTAGTTGGCTATCTAAGTGAATTTTTAATTGTTCTTTATTCATTAACCTCATGTTTCACAAATTTTATCTTTGTATATAGGACGGTTGGTGGTGTTGTGCATATATTGACCTGGGAAACTTCAAGGACAAAAAAGAATTGGATAAGGCTGTCACAACCTTGTCAATATATTCCCCATCAACAACAAACTAGCAGCGGCATGTAAACCAGCAGGACAAAGTATCTACAATGACATTTAGTTCTTGGAATACTGGCAATAAAGTAACCAAGTTGAACTACTGAGATATAAATTTGAGCTGAATAAAAAGTGTCTCAAGACAGATATTTTGAATAGAATGTTGGTTGTTCATCCATTTGATTAGCAAAAGAGAATCTCCAAATACCTGTAGCGTATGAGTCCCTTTGTTAGTGGCCACCAATAAAAGAGCTCGTAAAGCCATGAACTCACCGAATTTGTTTGTACGCTAGCCCAAACATGCTCTGAACTTAATGAAATGATTATCAAAAGGATAAGCTATGCCTCCCAAACTACATATTTGATCATGCCCCTGGCAAGCCCCATAAAAATAAACCCAGGATAAGTTTTTTCAATAAGGAGCTTCCCAATCTTCCGGGGAAAATTGTCCTTTTGAGCCACCTTGCAAAATTGGAAAATAGCACAAATGGGGAAAAAAAGTGAAAGGTGGGCACAAATCTGCCATCAAATACAAGTGTATTCTGCACTAACCAGATTATTCACAAAACCAGATAGGGAACAGCCTGAAAAGCGTTCAGCCTTCTGGAACCATACTTTGAGACAGTTGCCCACAGTGGAGTCATCCCAAGGGTTCCTTTGACCAATCCAATTTCCAACATATTTCTAGAGCTGTTGCGCAAAGGGACAGACCAAAAAAGTAGAAGCAAATTTTTATCCTTTCTTTCAAAGTATGGATTAGCTGGGACCCTATTTTTTTCGTTTTTGAAGAAGTTCCCAAGTAAGGACTCTGTTTTTCAACACCAACCACATAAACACAATGGTTTTTCTGGGGACTTTTACCCTCCATAATTTAGACCACCACAAAAGAACCTCATATTTTTCAATAGAATGTAACATTCTGTACTGGTTTGATTTTTAGCCCAAACCATCAAACTCCTCTGTAATTCTTATATGAGTTCTATGTAATTCTTCCATGAAACCATTCCAGAACATTTCATGGACACCAGTCAACCGTACGCTCTGAGCGAAACTCCAGCCCCACTGCTAGATATTATAGTGAGTGGGCACCTGCATGATTAAGTCTAAATCTTCCTATCTCTTGTAATCTTAAGTACTACATCAGAAGTATTAGAGCTCATATTGTTCTCATACTTAAGTAGCTCTCTGATCTACATAACATAGTCTACAACAGATTGTGAAATAAACATTCCAGCTTTTCCTACATGTAGTCTGTTTAACCAAAACTCCTAGTATTCTGAATTTCTGATGACTTTGAAAAAAATTTCATTTACTGAAAAATATGAAGACTGTTTACCTCATCCTAACAGATATATGAGTGAGGAGATTGCTACTATTCGATATCTGTTGATTCTTTGAGCTGATGCACAGTCTCGTCTTCCTTAACTTCAGCTTGGGCAGAATTAATTGTAGATTTTTTGTTCGAGGTTGTAGAGAGGGAGTCCTTGTGGATATTAAGCGCCAAGTGTCTCAGCGTGTTTCATTCTGCATCCAGAATGTCCATCCTTTGTTTTTGTTGAACCAAAAAATTTATTATAGATGCGAGTGTTGAGACAAATGTTCATTTTCATGTAACTTGCTAGTAACTGAAAACAAGGGGGTCTTATTGGATTGGATGTATTCTTTGTGCCTTCTCAGAGACTTCTTGAGTTCCAAGATTTCCCTTTGCTCCATGGTTGCACACACAACCACAAACCAGACAACCAACTAGAACACTTTAAGAAGGCTGAGACCAAACCAGAATAGAGTCCTTGTGTTGAGAAACAGATGTTCATTTTCATGTACCTTGGTAGTAACTAAAAACAACGGGGTCTTGTTGGAATGGATGTATTCTTTGTGCCTTCTCAGAGGCTAGAGCCTTCTTGACTTCCAATATTTCCTTGTGCTCCGTGGTTGCACATACAACAACAAACCAGACAACCAAAAATGAATTGTTTAGGTTTTTATTGCCAGTCTTCCAAGAACTAAATTTCATTGCAGATACTTTTTCCTGCTGGTTTACATTTTGTTGCTTGTTTGTTGTTGATGGGGAATCTATTGACAAGGTTGTGACTGCCCAAACTCCTCCTCGCCCGTGGGTTTAGCTCCATGGCACCGGGGGAATGGGCTATAGGTAAAAAATGAAATCGAACTATGGGAGGGCCCTAATGGACCAGAGAGGGTCAGTCAAGTCCCTCGCTCAGCCATCAAGGACATTGGTGTGCACAAAGCCCCAACCACCTCTCCTAAATTCCGGCGAACCAGAGAGGGTCGATCAAGTCCCTCACTTAGCCAGCAAGAAGAGCAAGAACATTGGTGTGCACAAAGCCCCAGCCACCTCTCCTAAATTCCAGCGAACTAGTGAAAAAATGGGGTGAATCACTCTAACCCCTCCTTCCAACCCTGTAAATCCAGGCGAATGCCATGAAATCTGCTCCAACCAAAGAAAATCGGGGGCGAATTTCATTTTTCCAGTTTTATGCACCTTTTTTTTGGTCGGCTAATATTTAATAATTAATTATTTTTAAAATAATTATTGGGCTAAATTTATTAAAATATAGAAAATGGGTTTTATATAAAAAAAATTCGCCCTATTAAAATTTAAAATCCCTTAAAATTCTCCTTTGGGCTAAAATTCGCCCCTAAAATTTTCCATGCCAACTCCCCCTGCCTGCATAAACTCCTCTATCTCAAGACAGATTGCTTGCCTTGTGATCAAGTGGAAGACATCTTCAACAATATCATGATTTTCTTCAATGGAATTATTCCCGAGAGATGATGTACCAAAATTTTCCATGTGTGACTCAACAAGGGTTTCAAAGGGCTCTTCTCAAATAGCTTCTACAAGAATACTCAAGAATCACAAATTCCCCCTAATTGTATGCATGGTCTCTTTTTGGCAGGGTTTCACCATCAAATACTTGGAATATCAAGGATGACTTCATCTAGTCAACAACATGTGTTGTTGGCTGGAGTGTTCAAGAGACTTCCGAATTCAACTTGTTTCCTTCTCCATACTTGTGTAACTTTATTTTGTGGCATGGTTCTTGCTTGTGCAAGGGCCCAAGTCAAGTTACAATCACATGCCATATGTCCAATGTTGTGGCAATTGAAGCACTCTATCTTGTTCATGAATAAGAAATCATGACTTCTTCTTGCAAACTTGCTTCTAGGAGATTGACGTGGACCATTATATTTGTCTTTTTGATATGCCCTACAATATTTTTCCATGTGCCCAAAGTTTGTACAAGAATAAAAATATCCAAGAAATATACTTTAGTACATGGGAGATGAAGAGTACCTTGAAGTACTTCTGAAGTATTTTTGCCTCGGGATTCTTTGATGATATTCATTACCTCTTGCATCTTTGACACCTTTTGCAGATCTTATTGGAGTAGAGTTTCTTCCATTGTCATCATGACTCTTCTTGTCTTTGTTGGAATTGGGAGCATCAACATTTATTTCTAGCTTCCTCACATCCTTGTTGCTTGAAGCATTATCATTCTTGCTTGAGCATTCACCCGCATAGCCAAGACCTGATTTATCAAGAGGAGATCTTTGATGACTTAGGATGTCATCTAGGGTTTGAGAGCTTTTCAATTTCTTATTCAACAAGACAACTTCCTTTTTAAGAGTGACAATTTCTCCTTTCAATTTTTCACAATCTTCATCTTTAATGACTAGTTTCTTCTTCATTTCTTCCATCATCCTTGTTGCTTCGTGAGCTTCAATTTTAAGAGAGATGATATTTGATTTCATTATGAATATTTCTTCATTCTCCTTTTCTATAATTCTCTCCATTTCTTCTTTTATTCTTGTAGGTTCACATGTTTCGGCCTTGAGAAGATTGATGTCTGATTTTAGTTTGAAGATTTTTTCATCATTTTCCTCTAGTTGGCATATCATGGTTTTTCTCTCATTTTCTGATTCATCAAGTTGTCCTTCTATAAATGCCAAAGTTTCCATCACCTTCTCGGCTCCTTGTGCTCGTTTCCTTGCTTCTTCTAGTTGAGATCTAAGAGAGGAGAACTATTCCTTGTATTGACCAATCTCTGCTTCAAGATTGTTCAAGCTCTTAAGTCTTTGTTCAAAGTGGCTTGACAAATTTTCTTCCCTTTTCTTTTCCTTATCCAATTGATTTTTCATAGATATGACTTCTTCATGATGCTTTCTTTTTTTTTTATGAAATTCCTACTTAAGTTTGGTGAGCTCCTCATCTCTTTCTTATACTTGAAGCTTGACAAATTCAACTTCCTTCCTTGTCTTGCCTTGGTTACAAACTTTCACTTTCTTCTTAACTTCCTCGTTTTCCTTTTTCATATTGTTAATTTCCTCCATGCCAGCTATAAGTTTTATCAGGAGATATTCCTCAAAGTCTTCTTTAATCTCTTCGTCTTCTAGATCTTCTTTAGCCTTGATGTCCTCATCCCTCTTATCTTTAGCTTCCTTGATGAGATTTGGATTTCCTTCTTGTTTTCCATCATTTTCTTAACTAGAGATCATTTTCAACGCTCCCTTTGAGTGAAGATCATGAATTTTATCCCATATGCCTTTTGATGACAAACATTTTTCAAAATTGGCCTTCATAGAATCAAGTAGCCCGTTAAATATTGCTTTCATTGCTCTTGTATTATACTCCTTGGATTATCCTTCCATCATGCTATCAGTAATCATCGATTTCCAGACTTCAACAGTTTCAATCTTTAAGAAATTCCTCATTCTTGCCTCCCATATATCAAATTTTCCATTGAACAATGGAGCCTTCACAAATTTATTGACTTCAATTTCAATGGTTGAGGAAGACACATATTTAATAGAATTGGAGACTTTCTTCCTTGGCTTTGCCATTTGTGTTCTAATGATCAACCTTCAAGATGTTAGGCTTGGAGTGAAGGTACTGGCTTTGATACCAATTGCTAGAAATACTGAGGGGGGGGTGAATCATTATTTATTTTCAATTTTTATTTTTACTAGTTAGATCACTTATATTTAGAACACAAAATGAAAAATGATGGAATAAATACTTTTATTAATTTCTTCTTTACAATAAATCAAGTACAATAATAGTATAGGGCTCCATCCATGTCATCAATACCTTCATCAAGTGTCATCACATATGGCATCATCAAGTGTGGTCATTCATGTATAGTCCTTCAATAGTGCAGTATCCATCAAGGGTAAGGACATCATCCGAGTTTTAGGCTTATTCATCAAGAGCAAGGATACATGACGTTATGACATCACAAGAATATTTGCCATCCCAATAATGCTATATTGACATCAATGAAAACTTTGATTAAATATATATATATATATATATATATATATATATATATATATATATATGGTATGCATATCACATCGAAATAATTAAGTGAAAATTTTTATAAAACATGTCAAATAAAAATGGCAATTATGAAGAGGTCCTCCAACTAATTGAAGAGTGGGAAGAGGATCTTAACAAACAAGCAGGTATGATGGACATCGATGTGGAAGATTGGTGTGTTTTTGTGCCTGATCCAGGGCACACCCAAGGTCGAACCATGCATTTTAAGAAAACATTGTTCCTGTATTCGTCGATGAAAATCATTTTGGCTAAAGCCTTGGAGAAGATTTCGACAGGAATGACCGCGACAACTCAGGAGTTTCCAGACTAAAGCAGGGAGTTTCAAAAAATCCAATTCCAATGACAGAAGCATAATGGAAAGTTGTGACATATTGAGGAGAATATCCCATGCATTCCACAGACTGAGCTTCTAGGTTCCAGTGCTAAGGACCTAACTCCTGTGGAGTCTGCTGATGATAATGACTAGTTTATTGGTTGTTTCCTTAGCTTGTATTTTTTTGTATGCAGGAAAAATTTAAATTTCAATATGTTTTTAGTTATGTTTTCAGGTATCTAGAATGTAGGTGGTTTAAAGACAATCAGACATATGTGAAATGGTTGGATATACTAATTTTTTTTGTTTCTAGATGGCTTATCACGGCGTTAGGTGGCCAATAGACTTAGTTTCCCTCTGGGAAAGTTGAGAGCACCTAACTATATGCATGTGGATGTAACTTACCTTTTTGAAAATTAATGAAAAAGAAAGGACCTACAAAGCTTTAAAAAAAAATTTCAATTATGTAAAATATTCTTTAGGGTTTTAATCAAATAAAAAATAAGAATATTTATATATATATATATATATATAATGATGTAAATTTTATATTCCCCCAATCAGGGTACGAGAGAGAGACAGGTGGCTCACATTAGACACACGACGATGTTAATATGCCAACAGGATATGGGAGAGGGGAGGGAATATCAATTTCTCCACATGCCACAGTTAATTATGATGGCGATAAGGAATGTGCGGGTCAATCGGTGCATCGCACAACCAAGGTTCGGCGAGGGTATAGTTAAGTCGCGAATGCAGTGCATGCATCCTAGTATGCACAACAAAGAATAAAGGAGAGGCGCATGGAAGGAGAGGTGCGCACTCGATTTGTTGAACAAGTGGGAAGGTCTACGCCTCTAGTCTCCATCGAAGCTTTGGTTCTGGTATGTTACTCTATCTCTCCTTTCGGATGCTATGAGGAAGAGGAAAACGAATCTTAGAGATAGTAGTAAGTCCATTTGGGTATTGTTGATTTGGTCATTGTTGAAGGGTGGGAGAGGGATGGGATACGTCCCTATTCTCCTCAGTTTCTTGTATATCGCTCATGGAGGTTATGAACCCCCACCCCTAGCCTCTCTTGCCAAGACTTCTCCTGCAATCCCGCCTGTTGTCTGTCGCGACTTTGGGGGGACACGGGTATGGGAGTATTATAAGGCTAAGGGGGATGACTTTGGGTGGGACGGGTCGCCCGTTATGTCAATTGAGGCAAGAATAAGCGTGAACCTCCTATGCAAACCAGGGAGCCACTTGGGTAAGTTAGGCGAGACGAGAAAGGGCAAGAAAAACATCGCTCTAGGATGGAAAAGGGTTACGGAGGAAAATAGCTAGACTTGGCTCTCCAATTATGGAGGCACGACAAAGTATCTGAACTTTGTTCTTTTCCATGGGAGGGGTAGCAATCAGGCCCAGAAAAAGCATCAGCTAAGCTCTTTTTTTCAGTACGGGGAGGGACATAGAGGCGTGACCAGGGTTTTAGGTCTGGTAGGTAGCAGTTATGGCGTCCCCCCAGCTGAGGTTCTGAGCTCTGGTGTCCCTACACTCGATGAGTATACAGGGGACGTTAACCCTGCACCCACTCATGACGGGACCTGGTTAGGAGTGGCCCAGGTGGTAATTGAATAAAGGGGTTCTGCCTTAAGTGATATGAATCCTCTTAACCTGATCATTGGCACTACATGCATTACAGGTCTGAGTAATAATTTCAGGTCCTCATACCTAATTCTACCTAAGAAATTGCTGGTGATAAAGGTGGAAAGCGCAATAAAAGGTAAAATCAAGAAAGAATTAAATGAAATACAAAAGGTTCATGGCAGCCAAAATGTTATCGGTAAAGGAAAAGGGAAGGTGACAGCCTCCACCAGTTGACCGCCAAAGAAAATAGGAAGAAAATAGAGAGCGAAAACCATGTAGAAATTACTGCAAGATTACAATGAAAACACGCCAACAAGGGTAAATACTGATATTTCCAAATGGGAAATTGAGTTGAAGGAGAAGGCAAGTATGGACCCGATGCAGGAAAAAGACTGGACACCAATGGTTGAGGACCCTAGAAACACAAGAGGTAGGATGATGTTGTTTAGACAGGTCATCCAAACCTACTAGAAAATAAAGAACCTATTGGAAAAAGCTATGACAGAACATCAGCAACCAAGAGAAGAACCCATCCAGCCAGGGTAGCCCCAAAACAATGCACATGAACCTAGCCTAGAAGTGATTCAAAAAGAAATTCAGTCTATCCAAGTGAAGTTGTACCACTAGAATGTCAAACTCAGATGAATGGAGGAGCAACTCCATAGTCTGCAACAGTAAGATATATCAGGGTCTATCGCAAAGGATCCAGCACTGGTAGACTCTTATTATGAGTAACTTTCAACAAATCTAGATGGTCCTGCATTTTTTGTATTTTTGTCTTACTTATGTCGGATAGAATTTACATTGTCAGTTGTCAATATAGTGTGATATTAGATAGAATAGTTATGAACATGTGGCTATACTTTCTCAAAAAATTTAAGTTTTGGATGGCATATGATGTAGACCGGTGGGCAACAGACCTGGTTTCATACGGGCAGATTGAGGTCACCGGAGACATATATTTTTCGTAAACCTGATTAAAAAATGATTAATATACGAGTACTGCATAATTCACACAAAAAAATGGTGTAAAATTTATATAAATACAATTAATATTATTAAGAACCATGATATATACATCTTACCTTTAGATCTTTATTTTTTTTGTAAGTAAAGTAGCTTTGTATTACAAAAGAGTTACAAAAATTACAAATTTTTGAGCTTTAGAGCTCAACAAAAACTAGGTATGGATATAGGCTTGAATCTGATAGAAAAGATAGAGTAGGCAAGTGTGAGGAGGCATATACTCACAGAGGAGAAACCATAGTGCCTCCTGAAAATTACATATCAACAAAATAGGAAAAACCATAATTGGAGTTGAGAACAACAAGAAAATAAGGTCGTAGGAGAAGCTACCTTAATGAACATGCAATGCAAAACGAGCGCTCTGGAAGGTCCTCTTGGACCACCGGGCAAGGCTTGCAATAATCTAGGTCATTTAGAAGAGGGAGCCCCATGGAAGTTGGCTGGTTGGAGGAGGCTGGAAACTTCGAATGTTGTTCGAGAGGAGTGCCACCTTGACTGCTAAATTCACCTTTATTGTTGAAGGGGCCCAAACCGACTGAAACATGCTTCCACTCGTTGTGAGACTGGCATCGTTTAGGCGAAGGACTACATGACATGTTGTGGTGAGCTTCAGTGTGCAGTGGAAAAGCGAGGGGGAGGCATCCACATTTTTATTTGAGGGAGACTCAAAGCCTTATATTTTCATGCCCAACAGTCTAGGAATGCGATGGTAGGCAAAATTTTCATGGTGAAGATGAAATTCCATGTCTAGGATGTTTCATTCCAACATAACATTGATATATTCTTGATCTTTGTAATGGAACCCACGGAGGTTGCGCAGAGCCCGAAGGTGATCGCCCGTGACCCTAAGCTCCTGAGCTTCTACATCGACCACCATTCAATGATAATGATGAGGGATATTGTAGTTAAAATGTTCATCCCCTTGCTTATGCCAAGGGGTGAGGGGAATTATGCCTCTTCCTTGGCCACCTATGCTAGAATTCTTGTGTTCCAGCACCATGGTTGCTGATAAATCGAATGCAATTCCTGAGAATTGAACAAAGTTTCCCCTTCTAGTAGCTGAGGAAATGGATGGCCAATGTTGTGTGCAACAAGCCTTTTAATTTTTTTACCATATTGCTAGATGACAAGGTGATTGAACATGTGCTTAATGTGCTTTAAATGAAGGAAGAGTGTGGAGTTAACACCGTCAGCTCACTCCAGACCCAAGACACGGTGGAAGGAGTGCCAGTGGCACCACCAAAAATCCACTTCAACGGATCTATGTGCTGGATTCATGAAGGTATTTAATTCTTTGAGCCAGTTTCCTGACATATACTGGGTTAAATTTAGATCTATTAAGTGTCAAGAGAAATCAATTTTTTTGAAATACAAACTTTGCCTTAAGTTTCATGCTCAAAAATTTGTTTTCATCTTGAAAGATTTGATCCTTCTAGATGCTTGTTAAATCCAGAGATAAAATAAATCTATGTTTATTTGCATTACAATAAAGAATAATTAATACATTAACTTCACTGCAATAGAAGTATAAATAATTAAAATCTCAATTTTTTAAAATTAAAAATTCAACATGAAAATAAAATTTGGACACGTTTTTTCGTTAGATTTATATATATTTTTATAAAATCTAATTTAACTATAAAAATTGTGCATTTTTTTTAATTTAAAAAAAATAATAAAAAAAATTACAAATAAAAATAAAAAAAATTACAAATATTTTTGGATAGTCTAATCAAAGTTGTAATGCATGTTTCATTAATTTAAATAGTAATGGAAATAAAAGTAAAGTTAAATTTATTTCAAATTTGAATTTATTAAATGTGAAAATAAATTGATATTGTTAAACTACATGGAATAATAAACATAATTAATAAATCATGGAATGACTTTCTATTCACAAAGATGTACATATAAATACAATTGTCCTGACTCCTAGTTTCATAATCCAAGAGGTCTCTTGTTGATAGTAGTTGGAATTCTTACACGCCAACCCTTACGAATTAGATGTCCAACATCCCCCCCCCCCCCGGTAATCTGAAGGGGTGTATATGAGTCTAAGAAGAGAGCTGAAATACAAAAATATACAAATGCATGGCAATAAATGGTTGAATGTGCTCTCTAAAATGGTGGTTTTTAAGGAAGGCCATGAACCAAATGAGGTGGGAGAAATCGAGGTCTCAAGCAGTGGTGGTTTAAGGCTAACCACCAACTCTGGAACTAAAGCTTGATTTGGTTCCTAGAACAGTTATGAATCTGGCTTGAAGCTAAAGTCTTCTACTATGGGAAGTGCTTCTTGATAATGGTTTATAGATGACCATAAAATGATGTAGCAGAAAACGAAGTATTCTACCAGTGGTGGTTTAAGGCAAGCCACCAACCATAAACACTCTCATGGAACATCACTTTGTCTCTGGCTACAGTTCTGAATCTGGATATGGTTGAATCTAGCTCTAGGTTCTGACACCAGGCTTTGGTTCAAGTTGTGGCTCAGGCTTTCTTGATAAATATTCAAAGCCATTGGTTGATCATAAATTCCCCCCTTGTTATATGCAAGGTGAGAATATTAAGAAATCTCAATTACAAGACATGTCAATACTCAAGAATGAACTCTGAAGTGTGACCAAAATATCTTCTTGGTTGTTGAATCCCATTGCCAAGAAGCAAACCATGCAACTTGAATCTTCACTCTTGTAGGAGTCTTGTTTCTAGATCATATGTTTGAATGATGTGTGTGCTTACCACAATGCTCACAAGGGTGAATATCAAAACACTGATCTTTCACATGGCCAGCTTGATCACACTATTGGCATTTGACAATTTTTGGTTGAGGAAAATGATCAGGAGGTGGAACATGTGAATATAAATTGTCCCGAAGGAACCCAACAATTTAAAACTTGATGGGTTTAGATTAGCCTAGAATATGAAAGGAAACATCCTTATCATATCCAAGACCGGTTATGTTCCTTTTGTTAACAACTTTTTCCCAAGTTCTGATGATGGGCTTGGGAAGAGCAGGTTGAACCTATGCATATTTATGCAAATCTACTCCTGAAATATGCATTTGATTGGAATCAACTACTGGTTGCTAATGAGATTTTATCTCAAACTTAGAAAGTGAATTGTTCTAAACAAGTACCAGTTCAAAATGATGACTCTTTTGTTGTAGCTCTTCTTGTTGTAGTTGAGATTCAAGTTGCATAAACTCAATCTTGTCTTGTGCATTTTGTAAACAAGTTTGAATGTCAAAGAGAGAGGCTTTGTTGACTTTTACCATACCATCAACAGTGCAAAGTATGAGAGTATTCAGTAACTCTAATACTACATTAATTCTAGTCATTTTCTTAATAGATCAAGATTAGCAAATGAAGGGTGACAACTTTTCAAGCATTTTCACAATATGTGGCTAGTAAGAGCATATGCAACTACAAATGGAGGAAAATTAAGGTATTTTTATTGATTAAAAGGATGAACACAACCTTGAAAATTCTCATTGTTAGGCAACACAATTGATAGAACTAAATCATTTTCAACAATAGTAGAGCTCACAGATTCATCAAAATATCCTGATTTCCAATACATGTAGTACATCCATATCTAACAAGTCGAAAACCTTATTGGAGGTCAGTATTCAAGAAAATGATGACAATAATTCTCTAGGGAAATTTCCTTTATAGAATGTGTTCATGAAGGCAAGATTCATAACCTACTGGACATTGTTTTTCATCATGAAGCACAAAATGTGGTCGGTATGCCTAGAAATCAAGGTTGCCTTGACTATGGCTCACATAAAGGATATGTTTTTGACCCATTTCCTTTATATCATGCTATTTTAGGTCCCTTAATACTAGTGTATCCCTTTATTTTTGTTAGTGTAGCCCCCTTATTGTTATTTTTTTACCCCTGTAACCCCCATATTTTTATTATTGTGCCCTTACATTATTATTGTTAGGTCGGCTAGGATTATATTATGACCCCATGGACTCCTATATATAGAAAGGATGTTTTGTCATTTGTATCATCCAAGAATTTTTCATTTATGTAATGTAAAGTATGGTTCCCCCTCGAAGTGGCTTATTTCTAAGGTGTTGATCTCTCTTTTCTTTTATTCCATATTGTGCCCTTACATTATTATTGTTAGGTTGGCTAGGATTATATTGTGACCCCATGGACTCCTATATATAGAAAAGAGGTTTTGTAATTTGTATCATCCAAGAATTTTTCATTTATGTAATGTAAAGGAGGTTTACTCCTCAAAGTGGCTTCTTTCTAAGGCATTGATCTCTCTTTTCTTCTATTTTTGGAGTTGGTTTCATAACATTTGGTATCAGAGCTTTGGATTCTAGTGTTTCGCTGCTCCAAACAGGTCATCGTGGAATTTTCACTATAACGTTTTTTCTACAAAGGTTCAGAAGCTGAAATTTTTACCACGCGAAGCCGAAATCATGAGGAACTTCATGTAAAAATTTCAGATCTTGGTTCACAATATTTTCGGAGATATGACCTGTGGAAGTTAGGGTTTTTGCAGGCTCCCGAATTTCATCTAAAATAGGTGACCTTGGGAAAATCATTGTAACTCTCTCTCTCTCTGAGCAGTGGATTGGAATTCTGTAAAAATTGGTTGAAACTACATAGGCTGTAGTTTTCTTTTGATCACTTTCAGAGCTTAAGGAGGAAACAATGACATGTGGCACGTCGTACAAGTTTTATCTACTGAACTAGTCCATAATTAGGTCATTGTGGGAGATTGGGCATAACTTTGCCTTGAAGAATCAAAATAAGGTTTGAACTATGGCATTGGAAAGAAGATTCAGAGGGCTACTACAGGACCGAATTTTAGATATTGAAGATCCGAAATCATGAAGATAATTCAGTTTCAATATCAAGCTCCTCAAAAGAAAGAAAAAGGTGTGTATTCATTTTTTTAAGTTTGCATAACGTTTGTTTGAAAAAGCAGTTGAAGTGATTCCAAGGGCATATTGAAGCATTGTTATCAGTATTTGGTTCTATAATGCCTCCAAAAAATAATTTTACACCTATTAAGCCCTCATAAAATTATACTATGACGATGAAGAGAAAGAATTGCAGTATGATATATCAAAATTACGGTACCAAGTGAAACAAATTTTGATCTTACAAAGAGCAATCAAAGATGACGTAGATGGTTTAAAAGCAAAAATGAAGGCTAAGTTGGACGGTTTGAAGGATAAAATGAAAGCTAATATGGATGATAAAGTAGTGGAAGATCACATCGAGCATCAACAACAAGTTCTCCAACTCTCAAAGGATAACCTAAATTTGGTGCAAAATCGAATGAAACAACAGGAAGATCAACATCGCAGTGAAAGAAGCTTTGAAGCAGTCATAGAAACAATAACTTGAAAACTAGAAAATCAATAAATTTCAGAATATCTCAGCAAGTGGAAGAACTTACCCATTGAATATTTCACATGGGAGGACGAGAATTTTATACATAAGCATCCATAAATAATCAAGCGTTGAGGGCAACGCTTGTTTGAAGGAGAGGGGCATCTTAGGTCCCTATAATACTAGTGTATCCCCTTATTGTTGTTAGTGTAGCCCCCTTATTGTTATTTTTGTACCCATGTAACCCCCATATTCTTATTATTGTGCCTTTACATTATTATTTTTAAGTCGGCTAGGATTATATTGTGACCCCATGGACTCCTATTTATAGAAAGGAGGTTTTGTCATTTTTATCATCCAAGAATTTTTCATTTATGTAATGTAAAGGAGATTTCCCCCTCGAAGTGGCTTATTTCTAAGGCGTTGATCTCTCTTTTCTTCTATTTTTGGAGCTGGTTTCATAACATGCTAGGTATTCTCTTCGATAAGCTAAATGTTTGGCATCTCAAGGTGGCATATATTTAACAATATTTTTCCAATCAACACATCAAAGAGAAACACTGGAGAAGAAGAGCCAATTTAACATACATAGGCAAGAATTAAGTTGAAATTTGAATAGATCACCTTGAAACCATTGACCCCATACTATCCATACATATATGAGCTACTTAATTTCTAGACAATTGTTCCATGAAATAAAATTGGGTACAACCTCTCCCTTCTATTCATCATACTGAATACTCAAAGTGCCTATCCATCTATATTGGACCAACCACAATTATTTAGAAAATGTGATACACTTTGAACAAAGCATAAAGAGTGTGATATATCCAAAACCATTTGATATTTTTCCCTACCCAATAATAATTCACATATGTCGTTAAAAAAATATAAGCCATTAGGCAATTTCAAGAATATATAGACATGTTAAGCAAGGACAACACACATATGAAGGTGTTTGTGGGGTCTTTGTTAAACGGTGATGAGGCGGGTTGTTATATCACTCATCATAGGTTCAATTCCCTTTCTCGATCGGGGTGATGTATCTAGACATGTTGATGAATATGGAGTAAAAAAAAATGTGAAAAAGGAGAAAAATGAAAGGTACTACAAAACTTACAAAAAAAGCACACATATGAAGGTGTTTCGTAGGCAAAATTAAATTATATATATATATATATATATATATATATATATATATAATAGATTGCACAACTTTTGGTTGAAAATTGATTCATCTGTCTAAACATCTAGAAACACAACCGACTGAAACCAATCTTTTCAACATTTAACCTAGATGTCATCTAAACAAATTTTTGTTCACAGATGCAAATGAATTTCAAAACTAGTGATATTTAGTCATCAATTGAATAAAGAAGAACCCCATATGTCACCTTCTGATCTCGGGATAACACTTTGAATATTGTATGTTCACTACAGCTCCGTGCCCTAGCCTTCTCCAAAGGTGAACGTGACCATGAATGGGAATAAGAGTGAGAGTGAACTTTGGCTTTTAGTTTCCCACTTGAGAATTGTAGGTTTTAACCCTGAACAGAAATTATCTACACACGAATCTTATAACAGAAAATAAACAATAGCGAGAGAATAAAACATAAAACAGATAAACACAGAGATTTTCCCCTGGATCCCAAATTGGGACGACCAGCTTGATTTTTCATTATATTCCTTTTAGTGTTACAACACATATGTATATATACATGTCAAAGCATACATAAACCCCAATCCATTAACCCTGGATTAGAACATAATCGTAGTTCCCTTGACCGGATCTAAAAAATACCAGGGGTCGAAAACCATCGTACCCCAAAACCATGTGCAAACTCATGCACAAAACATGGGTGGGTTTGCATATGATTGGGACTGCATACCAAAAAAAAATTCGCCTATGCTCGGCGCAACATACAACATGTGGGCCTAGTCGTGAAAAGAATATAACACATACCCAACAAGAATTTCGACCAATAGAATATACACTAAAAGTTTGGTACTAGAGACAAGTGTTAGGGGATAGCTAAAGGAAGACATATAGATAAAAAACACTCACATTATTCTAGGACCATTGTGGGTGCAGACAGAATGTTGAAAAGTCAACAATAAATGTGTGTCTAAATTGATTTTCCCTTAATTAAATTGGACAATAAAATGTAATCTTATCTCATAATCACTTGTAATAGTTAACTAAGCATGATAAACTCAACTAGCTCATGAATTTCGAGTTGAGGGTGGTTGGTGAGGCATCCAGAGTGATTCTATGTGTTTTAGAGTTCAAGTTGTAGTTAGTGCATTATTTTAATGCATGAGAAATCAGTTAACTAAAGTTAGTTTAACTAGTTGTAACTGATTGTTGCACTAGTGACAGGTCAAGTGAACTAAATCATATTTAATTCACATGTAGTGATCTTTCATGCAACTGATGATTTACTATTAATAGTTGCATGCATGTCAGTTCCAGTGGAGACCTAGTTGAAACAAAGTTTAAAGGGATGTTAAGTATCAGTTGTATCATTAGTAGGTAGCCTGCATTCAGCCAGACATCCATTGGATTTCCAATGATGCTTGCGAAGTTTTGGAAGGTTGAAATTCCTAAAGAATAGGGATTGCATTCCACTTGAATTGCACACAAGCATGCAAGTTGATTAGAGGCAGGAAATTGGCTAAGTGTTGGTCGATTTGTCCTGGTTAGTGTGAGACAAGCCAGAAAGTACAGAGACTCTTGTGAGAAGAGTGCATTGTAGTTTTTTCATGATTCCAGTGGTGAATATACAATAGAAGATAGAGGTTTTGAGCATCAATATCTCCCCGGGAAAATATATGTGCGTTGTGGCTTGATTTGCTTCTCTCTTACTTGTTGTGGTTGGTGATCGTATTATTTTCTCCGCTATTGATTTGTAGAAGGATTCATTATCTAGCTTTAGTACATTGTTGGATCGGATTGAATCCATTGATATACACATGTTTTTATAATTTCTACATGGTATCGTAGCACAAGAAATCATTATAGTGGAGGAGAAGCTGAGTTTGTGACTAAATAGAATTTGAATTTGCAGAAGACATTCTTGGCGCGACAGGCGATTCAAGATCAAAATGGCTTTCAATGGTTTGATATTGGAGTATGCACTCGAAGGAAGCTTTGAATATATTTCTTGGAAAGACAGGATGGAGGAATTACTAGAGGACAATGGGTTGAAATAATTCATTGACAATGATGTTCCCAAACCCGTTGTAGCAGATGCTGCAAATCTTGATGCTTGGCAAAATAAGGTTGCAAAGGCGAGGAGGATCTTATTGGAGGGAGTACGAGACCACATTGTCTCAAGTCTCCATGGAAAAGTGACACCATATGCAGTGTGGAAATCTTTTACAAATCTATTTCAGAGCAGCAGTGATCATAGAAAATTGGCACTGAAGGATAATCTCAGGAAAATCAAAATGGAGAAAGGCGAGACCATTCCTAAATATTTAACAAAGTTTGTCCAATGTCGGGATGAGCTTGTGAGCGTCGGAATTACTGTCGCAGATGATGACTTGGTGAGCCTATCTCTTCTAGGACTTCCCAATTGTTGGCATATTTATTAGGACTCTATCAATGGGAGGAGAAGCTACGATATTGGGAACGACTTTGGTCGGATTTGGTGCAAGAAGAATTCAGGTAGAATACCAGGGCTGGATCTTCATCTAAGACAAATGATGAAGAAAATTTCCCTTTGGCTGCTAAGGTGAAGAAGGGGAAAGGAAAGAAATCCTATTCCAAATTTGAGTCCAACAAAGAAGGCAAGAAGCATGACATGTCCAGAGTGAATTGTTTTCACTGTCACGAGCATGGACATTATGCCACTAATTGTCCACAAAAGAAGAAGAACAAGAAGGCTTCAAGATCTATAGCTGGTGATACTTTGGCCTCGCAATTTGAGTTGGAATTCTCACTCATTGCATGCATGGTGTCAAGTGCAATGGGATCAGTGTGGTACTTGGATAGTGGTGCATCTTTCCACGTGAAGGGATACATAGAAATTTTCTAGTAGCTTGGAGGAGAAGGACCTCCAGATGCATATCGAAATGGGTGATGATGGGTGGTACAGTGCTACCGGGATTGGTACAGTTACGTTCCAGAGACAGTCAGGTAAACCCTTCTTATTAAAATATATAATGCATGTACTAGACTTGAAGAAAAATTTAGTTCCAGTCGTAATGTTGGAGGATAGAGGCTATGATGTGGTTTTTAGTGAAGGGAAAGCTTTCCTTCGACACAAATCCACAGGACAAGCCAAGAAGATTGGGATTCCTGTGAAGAATCTCTATAAACTTGATGTAGATGGTTGCGCAGCATTGATGGGTAAGGCAGACAAAGTGGTGAGATGGGATGAGCGTGAGTTATGGCACAGGATATTGGGTCATCTACACTACGAAGCCTTGAAGGTAATGCAGCAGATTTCTACGGGTCTTCCCAAGGGTACTCTTGTGCAATTAGACACATGCAAGGGATGTACTATGGGGAAGTATGCAAAGGCCACTTTTCACGAGAAGGAAAATCGAACTTTGGAAATCCTTGAGAGATTTCACTAATACATTTGTGGACCATTCTCTACTGCTTCGACAGCAAAGCACAGGTACTATGTGATCTTTGTGGATGATTCTTCTAGGAATTTTTGGATCTAATTCATGCAGAAGAAAGATTAGACGTTCTCAAAATTTCTTGAGTTTAAAGCACTGGCGGAGAAATATACAGGGAAGCATGTGAAGGGTCTTAGGAGCAACAATGGTGGTGAGTACATCTCCAATGAATTCAAGAACTTCTGCAGCAAAGAAGGAATTCGGAGAGAGTTGATTGTGCCTCATAAACCACAACAGAATGGGGTCGCAAAAAGAAATAACAAAACAATTATGGGTGCAACACAAGCGATGTTGCATGATCAGGGTCTACCATTGCATCTGTAGGCAGAGGCATGCAACACAGCAATATTTGTGCAAAAACGTAGTCCTGATCAGATACTTGGCATGAGTACACAAGAGGAGGATTTTTCTGGTAAGAAACCTGATGTTTCATATTTTAAAATTTTTGGCTCATCTGGATATGTGCATGTGACCAAAGACTCCAGGAATAAGCTCGAACCAACAGCTGAGATTGGGATATTTTTGGGGTACACTAATATTCCCCACAACTATCAGGTGTATTTTCCAAACAACAAGATGATTATTGTGAGATTGGATATAAAATTTGATGAGGAGAAAGCCATGCGATTGTACCTTGAGAGGGAGCTAGATTTGCATGCAGATGAGGAACTCTTGGTTCAAAAGAATGAACCTCAAGATGTGTAGCAACCACATGCGGAGGATCATGGAGTGGCAGAAAACACTCATGTAGATCCATCCATCAGAAATGGTAGAAGGTGCACCACTGAAGCTGAGAGATTGAGACTTGATACGACAGAGCATATAGGAGCACCTACTTCACTACACAGATAGAGACAGTCTCCAGTCAAGTTTTCTAGATACATGGATCTTATGAGCAAGTATATTTTGACAAAACCATATTCCTTTGAGGAAGCAGTGCAACAACCAATTTGGGTTGACGTTATGATTGAGGAGTATGACTCCATCGTCAAGAACAATGCATGGGAAGTTGTCCCAAGACTGGTCAGAAAATCAGTGGTTGGATCTAGATGGATCTATAAGGTGAATCGGGCGGCAGATGGGAGTGTGGATAAGTACAAGGCTATATTTTTAGCTCGGGGATTCTCACAAGTTGAGGGGATTGACTATGAGGATACTTTCGCACCGGTTGTGAGATAATCATCAATTAGATCTATCCTTGCACTCTTAGCGCAGATGGGGTGGCTAATACATCAGATGGATGTGAAAATTGCATTTCTCAATGGATTTATTGAGGAAGAAGTGTACATAGAGTAGCTAGAAGGTTTCGAGATCTTTGACAGTGAGTCGCATGTGTACCGACTCAAGAGAGCACTGTATGGACTGAAGCAAGCACTTCATGCTTGGTACACTCGGATTGACAGCTATTTCACTGTGTTAGGCTTCACCAAAAGTGAAGCGGATGCAAACCTGTACCAGATTGTGGTTGATGGTAAGCTCTTGATTATCGTACTTTATGTTGATGATCTGATTTTGACAAGTGATGAGCAGTTGATAACTTCTTGTAAGGAGGATATTGCAAGGGAGTTCAAAATGAAGGATATGGGAATCCTTCACTATTTCCTTGGTTTGGAAATATGGTAGCGAGATGGTGAGCTATTTGCTTCTCAAGGAAAGTATGCCAAAGAGATTCTTGGTAATTTTCACATGGAGAGTTGTAAACCCATGAATATTCCTCTTCCAGAAAATTGGAGGAAAGAGGATGCTACTTCAAGAGAAGTAGTGGACGCTATTGTTTATAGGCAGCTAGTGGGTTCACTAGTGTACTTGGTGAACACCAGACCAGACATTTGCTATGTATTTAACTAGTAGAGTCAAGCTATGGTTAAGCCGACCAAGCTCTTTGGAAGGTGGGGAAGCATGTCTTGAGATATCTCAGGGGGGCACTACAGAGTATGGATTATGGTACAGACAGATAAAGGGATTGAAGCTTCAAGGATTCACAGATGCAGATTGGGCAGGCAGTCCATCAAAAAGAAAGAGCACATTATGAGGGATCTTCAGCATAGGATCTACAACAATTTCTTGGTACAACAGGAAGCAGCGATCTGTGGCACTCAGTTCAGCCAAGGCGGAGTACATTGCAGCAAGTCAAGTTTCATGTGAGGCCATCTAGATGAGAAAGATCCTAGTTATTTTTTTTGTTTCTCAGATGGATCCGACGATGATACATTGTGACAACTAGAGTTGTATTAAACTCTCGATTAATTCAGTATTCTGTAATATTCCAAATCTGGAACAGCTCATGAATCATGCAGTAAAAATGCATTTCCAGCAAAAAATGCAATAAAAAAGTAAAATGGACTCTTGGATCCCATATATTATTCAATATAGAACCTAAATCCAAGAATAGAGCTAAAACAAAGCAAACTAGGTGGGTTAAACAGATCGCCCACACCTAGGATTGCCAAAAAGTGCTAAAACCCCAAGACCGAAAAATACCAGAGTTGCTACATAAGGGACTGTGTAGTCTAAGAGAGGGTTTATACTCAGAAAATAGGAGAACAACAGATATACTCATATACTAATCAAATATGCATTAAGAACTGAGATCTAGTCTCCTTATACAAAATACAAAAGAAACCGGCAAGGGTTTCTTGTCAAACACTCTGCATACAAAATGTGATATTCAGAAAATCATTGAATAATCACTGCAATATTGAAGCACATGAGTGTAGGAAGCTGAAATATTTCTGATCTGCTGTAGATCCCTCAAGGGCTTCCTCCCATGAAAGGATGAACCTCTCAATCACAAGGAAACTCAACAACGGAGCCACCAAACCATGCACTAAGCACTGCCTCCAAAATAACGCATTCCCTATCAAAAACAGCGCTAGGAATGTATGGGAAATGTGTGGTATGATACCATAGATCTGAAATAATCTCTGGAGCTCTCCAAACAGGTCTCTCAAATGAAATAAATCTTCCTCCAATGAGAAACTAGCTCAGAAACCGGGATTCCAATCCCTTCCACTGCTGCACCCAGCAACACTGCACAATCTTCAGAAAAGTTGTGCTAATGATGTAGGTTGAAGCTTGGCCTAAAAACCTAATGTGGAATTATGAATACAAACTCTCCCAATGAGGCTCCTCAAAGGAAAGAGGTGGGATTCCCGCTCGGGAACACCTAGTGCTAAACAACACTACAACCCTGCTAAGAAGCAACAAGTCTTGGCAGACAAAAATAACAATCTAAAACATGAAGAATAATGCTACCATCCTCTTCCTTATATAAGATATGATTTTTCTTTCCCTTGGCCCCACTCAATTAGGTCATCTCTATCCAAAGATACATCTCCCTCCAAAACTGCGTTATTCTTCCTTGGATTCCTCCTCCTCTAAAACTGTGTTGTTGACTTAGTCAAAGTAGCTTCATTTTATCCATGTTCACACATGGAGGTGTTTTATTAGGCTAGAAAGAGTATCCCCTTTCACATTTGGAGTATTTTATTCCTCCTTAGGAGTCTTATGGGCTTTTCTACCCATTTATTTACCGGTTAGAGCTGCTGCTAACTCTAATGTTCCATTTAGCTGTGAGGCTAAAATTTTGGAACATTACAGTCCTCCCCTCCAAAATATTTTCTTGTCCTCAAGAAAATGCATAGGGAGAGAAAAAATTCTCCCCTTTTCTTCATGTGGCCTCCCATCAATATCCCCCATCACTGCATCAAGATAATCTGCAATAAAACTGTCATCTAATGTTTCCTCCCAAGTGTGCCAAACCAAATGGTCTACATCAATCAAAGGTGGAATGTAACAACCCGTTCCCGAGTTATACCCAATGATATTAGCGTGTGTACGGTATACGCATTTGATAGCTACACCTGCCTATCTCGCACGCATCGCACTAGTACACCTAACTACTAATATCAAGAAGCTGAGTTAGAGATTAATATTATGATTCCAGATTAATATTCATATTAACTAAATATACATTATATGAAAAAGGACTAATAAAAAAAAATAGAAAATAAACTTAATTTAATTTATATATATATATATATAAGTTAAATATTCCAACATAAGCCTTAATCATAAAGGTACTCTAAATTCAAGCCATATACTCCAACAGATTGGATAACCATAAGATCACACTTCCTCTTTAATAACAATCACATCTCCTTAAATGACATTCGTACCTTCCTTTAAAAATATCTTATCTTGATGGAGAAGAGGCGATGGGATAGGATGTATGCGATGGGGATAGGATGTATGGCTAGTGGAGAATTTTATATAAGGGAGTTGATTCAATGAGGGAGGGGGGTCTTTTAACTTGGGTTGATCTGATTACCAAGTGATATGATGATAAGAAAGGATTTGTGCTAAGAGGGAGTCTCTGTTTTTCTTGGAAATCTGGGCACGGGGGTAGAGGAGACATCCTCTGGGTCTGGGATTGTTCCCGGATTGGTCCTACTGGGAGAATTTGATTGTTTCGGTGAACTGTTCAACTATCCACAGCATCACAGGAGGAGAACCACCATTAAAATCATCAGCTATACTCCAGGTATTTTCCCATGTTTCGATTAGTTCCTTATGTAAAATTGAAATTTCATTACTGATCTGCATCAAATCGTATTACTGCTGACTTATATTTATATATGTTTAGATTCATTCATGTTGAAAGGATGTCTTAAAATGTATTCATTAAAAGGATGTTAACTGTAGCAGTGATTACCCTGTTGGTCGAATTAGCTAAGTCCCTCTTCGGCAAAACTCTAAATTTAAGTGTAAAAGATTAGGAAAATTGAAAATAGGGTCTCTACATATGGTATCAGAGGGTGTTTCAAACCCTTTCTGACCTTATAGGCCCATAAAAATTCAAAATTTATTTATAAGCTGCTGCAGTTTCTGGTTGTTCCAAATTTAAAGAGGACAAACATTAATACTGATCGGAGCTTTGTTCAAACTTTCAGACCTGTGTTAAAGTGCTTTGGTGTGTTAATTGCTTTGGTGCCTTCCTGTAGATTACGTTGTTCTAAATTATAGAATAAAAACAAACCAGAAATTACAATAACACAGTTCTTGTAGATGCAACCACTTTATTACTGTTTTAAACAGAGTTTACATAGAACAGATCAGCCTTGAATGTATCTTCAGGCATGACAGAAATTTGATCAAGCCAATCTATACCCTCCCTCGAGCTTGCCATGAAGAGCCCTTAAAAATGAACTCCTTCTGTACAATCTTGAATTTCAAAATTGCTAACAGAAATACTTGAAACAGCCAATGTTGAGTCCTTACTGAAAACGTGAAGGCAATTGAAAGATTAATTGATATTCTAATTAATAGCAAGCAAACCCAGATTCTTATACAATTCCAGAATCCTCGGATCAGAGCCATGGTAATAATGTGGAAGCCACCAACGGTGGCAGAGGCGGTTGAATGTGCTCGTTATGCAGAATAACATCTGGGATTAAAAGGGATTTCAGGCCAGTTGAACCAATACCGCAGGCATTTACAGGAAGGAATCCCCGAAATTTCTTCCAAGGGAATAACTCGAGACCACCTCCTTATGGTAACAAGTTTACCCCAAGGGGAGCAGGGGTAGGAGCTCCTAGGACGATAAACACAATAGCTTCTGAGTCCTCAAACTTCAGTGCTTGGAGGTCTCGAGGGACTGGTAATCAAGGAAGGAATGGGAGAGGAAGCAGCACCAGGGGACAGAGTTCTTGGTCGGGTATTTCTCATTCAAACGCAAAAGGACCAACCCGAGTGGACTGTTGGGGGTGTGGAGGACCTCATCTTCGACGTGATTGTCCGGAGAACTCTCGGCAAACAGGAAAAGAACCATCATCAAATGCCCAAAGCAATCATATAATCCATGATGTCGTCAACAACAACCAAGCAACACATCAATCCATTGTAGTGGAATCTTCAGGTACAATCAACGGAATAAAACTCAAAATCTTATTTGACACGGGAGCTACTGATAGTTTTATTTCATCTTATGCACTGAATAAATGTGGGTTGGTAGCCTGCAAGCAAAACAATTTTAGACAGGTAGAAATGGCTTCAAGAGACCTTCAATCGGTAGAATTAAGTGTGGAGGATCGCAAAGTTGATCTAGGAGTCTGTTCGACCAAACTAAAACTATATGTCACGGCCCTAGGTACTTACGACCTGGTGATAAGAATGGATTGGTTAGAGTCTCATCGAGCATGGGTAGATTGTTCCGGGAAAACAATACTTTGCGTGAATGATATGGGTGAGACAATCCAAATTCAAGGTATTAAGAGAAAAGTATCTTTGTGTTTCATCTCAGCCATGCAAATGAAGCGGTGCTTAAGGAAGGGTTGTCAAGTGTATGTCACTCAAATGGTAAGCAAAGAAAAAGGGCCTTCCTTAGATCAGTATCCGATTCTATCAGAATTTCTGGATGTTTTTCCCAAGGAATTACCTGGACTGCCTCCTCGGAGAGAGCTGGACCTCACCATTGAATTGAAACCTGGTACAAAACCTATATGTAAAACTCCTTACCGAATGACTTCCCTGGAACTTCAAGAATTACAAATACAGCTAAAAGAACTGTTAGATGTAGGGCACATTCGACCCAGTGTTTCACCATGGGGTGCTCTTGTAATCTTTGTCAAGAAGAAAGATGGTTCATTACGACTGTGTGTGGACTATCGAGATTTGAACTGGGCCACGGTAAAGAATAGGTATCCAATGCCTCGCATTGACGACCTTTTCGATCAAATGAAAGGAGCTACAGTATTTTCAAAAATCGATTTGCGATCGGGTTATCATCAACTCAGGATTAGCGAAAGTGATGTTTCTAAGACTACATTCCAAACTCGTTTCGGGCATTATGAATTCATTGTGGTACCATTTGGGTTGACCAATGCACCTGCAGTCTTCATAAACCTTATGAATAGTGTTCTCCGCAAATATCTCGACAAATTTGTAAAAATTTTCCTGGACGATATTCTCATTTACTCTAAGAATGAGAAGGAGCATGAAGAGCATCTTTGGATAGTATTATCTTGTCTCAGAGAGCACAATTTATATGGAAAATTATCCAAATGCGCTTTCTTTCAGAAGGAAATCCATTACTTAGGTCATATCATATCAGGCGAAGGAATCTTCGTAGATCTTGAAAAGGTAAATACAATCAGGGAGTGGCCGGTACCTAAGAATGCACATGAAGTGTGTAGTTTTATGGGTTTAGCAGGTTACTACCGAAGGTTTGTGGAGGGATTTTCCAAAATTGCAAAGCCGATCACAAACCTCCAGTGCAAAGGTGTTAAGTATGATTGGACTGAGGAGTGTGATAAATCTTTTTCTGAACTTAAACGATTATTGACTAGTGATCCGATTTTGCGAGTACCGGATATGGATAAATATTTTACTGTGTGTACCAACGCATCTAAGCAGGGGTTAGGCACAGTATTAATGTAGGAAGGATGCGTAATAGCATATGCTTCGAGAAAATTAAAAACCCATGAAGAACTTTATGCTATGCATGATTTGGAGTTAGCCGCGGTGGTCTTAGCTCTAAATATGTGGAGACATTACTTGGTGGGGAGAAAATTTGTGCTTAAAAGTGACCACCAAAGTTTGCAGTATTTATTCACCCAGAGAGACTTGAATGCAAGACAAATACGATGGAGTGAACTCCTAAGCAAATACGATTTTGCGATTTCATATATCAAAGGGAAGGAGAATGTTGTAGCAGATGCATTAAGTAGAAAACCCCGAATATTCTCCCTCGTACCTATCAGGGTGAACTTGAGAAATAAAGTGCTTGAACATCTTGTAAGAGATATTTGGTACTTAAAAGTAAGGTCGGGGCTCGAAAGCAACCATTCACAGGAACCTAAATTCGAAGGATATGATCTGGAAGAGGACGGAATTCTACGATTTCACGGAAGGATGTATATACCAGATAGTGAGGATCTCCGAAACACCATCTTGAAGGAAGCACACCGGGCAGTATATTGTGCACATCCTGGGGTAAAAAATATGTATGCTGACACTAAGAGACTCTTCTTCTGGTTAGGCATGAAAAACGACATTGTCCAATTTGTCGCTAGGTGTCTTGAATGTCAGCAGGTAAAAGCTGATCATCATCACCCAGCGGGTCTCTTACAACCTCACGACATCCCTATGACCAAATGGGAGATAATTTCTATGGATTTTATCATTGGGCTGACTCTTACGCAACAAAATCATAATGCCATTCTGGTTGTGGTGGATAGATTAACAAAAAGCTCCCATTTCATCCCAGTAAGAGATACTTATGAAGTAGCTGATGTAGCTTGGATATTCATAAATGGAATCATCAGATTTCATGGAGTACCTAAGAAAATCATATCTGATAGAGATCCTCAGTTCACATCAAGGTTCTGGAATTGTATGCAGTCGGCCTTGTGAACTCAGTTAAATTTGAGTACAGCATATCATCCGGAGACCGATGGACAGACAGAAAGGGTAAATCAAGTACTCGAGGATATGCTAAGGATGTACGTTATGGACCAACAGTCACGTTGGGAAAAGTACTTACCCTTGATAGAATTTGCTTACAACAATAGCTATCACAGTTCAATCGGGATGCCGCCATTTGAAGCATTATACGGAAGACCCTGCAGAACGTCGTTGAGTTGGGACAGGTTAGAATATCGAGTAATCATCGAACCAGAATTGATCCAAGAGATGGAGGATCAGGTAAAATTGATTAGACAACGATTGAACGAGGCACAGGATAGACAGAAAAGTTATGCGGACACTCATAGGACAGATAGAAGCTATGTAGTGGGAGATCAGGTTTTCATCCGCATCAAACCAAATAAGAGCACCATTCGGTTTGGGAAGGGGACAAAATTATCCCCCCGGTTTATAGGACCGTTTGAAGTCCTGGAAAAAGTTGGACCTGTCGCTTATCGTCTTACACTGCCACCCCACCTGCACAAAATTCATAATGTGTTTCATGTATCTGCCTTACGATATTATATTGCTGATAAATCTCATGACCTTCAATGGAAGGAACTACAAGTATCGGACTAGGGAACCCTAACGGTCGAACCATTACATATTCTGGAACGTAGGGTTCGACAGCTCAGGAACCACCGGATAGACCAAGTTAAAGTCCAGTGGGACAAGTATAGTCCTGGATCAGTGACTTGGGAGGATGCTGAGACTTTATGCTAGAATTACCCCAGCTTATGCTAAATTTTGAGAACTTGAAACTTTATATGTATATATGACTGCTCAAATTTTGATACTTGAAATTTTGAAATACTACGTAAAGATGATTTTTTACTTTGCTGGTACATGGATACCTCTAAAGATAGAATGCTACTTCACTCTAGTGATGCGGGACATATGTTGTTTGTTTAAATTTACTGGTGCATGGATACCGATATGCGATATGTCATTTAAATTAACATTGCAAGAATAGGAAATCATAGATTAAACATTATCGATGAAACTATCTATTGATGAATTTCATTACATTTCAAATATGATTAAAAGAAAGCAAATAGAAGAGTAACTACATTTTGAATATAAAAAGTGAAACATATTGGTATACAGATTGAAAATGGTTAAAGCAATGCATCATAAATAGAACATGTATGAACTAAACAGAAGCAGTATCTGAAATGATAAATTTTATTGGACATATTGATACCTATGTGAACAAAATTATATGTGTGTGTGTGTGTGTTCTAGGATCAATATCATAAATATCAAAGTATTTTGAATATGTAGATATTGTTATATGGGTAACAATTGGTTATGAACAATATAGATACATATGATGTAATATGTATACGAGTGTTTACATTGTAGATTATGTACCAGTGATTATCATGCAGAAAAACAGATTACCGAAGCAATCTACGTGATGAGAGATTTCCAAGAACAGTTGAGACTCCCTGAGATCCCACGATAGGGTGTTGACCATGGTCCTACTGGGAGGGGTGGAGGTGTTGCCCACCATTTATCCTCCAATACCTGGAGTCATGGGAGGACTGTGCAAGTCACGCTCCACTAGACGTGTGATGATGACTTTCGAATGCCTACAAGCATGTCAGGTCGACGTAATCGACACTGACATCCTTAAGGTCTATGAATGGATCAATAAAACTGATGCCATGGCATATTCCTGTAGAGGACGGATAGGATGGGAGTGGAAGAGATTAGGAAGGATAGGATGATTTTAGAATAGTTTGGCGATGCAGTTGAGATGGGAAGTAACAATTAAATTACAGATACATACTTATTCAAATAGAAATTCAAATCTTAAAATTACAAGCATTCTACAATCACCCTAATCCCTAAAAAAACACAATATTGATATGAGTATATGAAACCCTGAACTTCGGGATGAAGTTTTTTTGAAGGGAGGAAGTATTTAACAACCCGTTCCCGAGTTATACCCAATGATATTAGCGTGTGTACGGTATAGGCATTTGATAGCTACACCTACCTATCTCGCACACATCGCACCAGTACACCTAACTACTAATATCAAGAAGCTGAGTTAGAGATTAATATTATGATTCCAGATTAATATTCATATTAACTAAATATAAATTATATGAAAAGGACTAATAAATTGGATAACCATAAGATCACACCTCCTCTTTAATAACAATCACATCTCCTTAAATGACATTCGTACCTTCCTTTAAAAATATCTTATCTTGATGGAGAAGAGGCGGTGGGATAGGATGTATGGCAGTGCAGAAATTTATATAAGGGATTTGATTCGAAGGAGGGAGGGGGTCTTTTAACTTGGATTGATTACCAAGTGATATTATGATAAGAAAGGATTTGTGCTGAGAGGGAGTCTCTGTTTTTCTTGGAAATCTGGGCACGGGGGCAGAGGAGACATCCTTTGGATCTGGGATTGTTCCCGGATTTGCTGGGAGGATTTGATTGTTTCGGTGAACTTTTCAACTATCCACAGCATCACAGGAGGAGAACCACCATTAAAATCATCAGCTATACTCCAGGTATTTTCCCATGTTTCAATTAGTTCCTTATGAAAAAATGAAATTTCATTACTGATCTGCATCAAATCGTATTACTACTGACTTATATTTATATATGTTTAGATTCATTCATGTTGAAAGGATGTCTTAGAATGTATTCATTAAAAGGATGTTAACTGTAGCAGTGATTACCCTGTTGGTCGATTTAGCTAAGTCCCTCTTCGGCAAAACTCTGAATTTAAGTGTAAAAGATTAGGAAAATTGAAAACAGGGTTTCTACATGGAAAGTGTAAATGGAGACTAGCTTGCTGTCTCATGGCCTCCACAAAGTAGGAGTGATGATTATCATGGTGAATGAGGGCCTCCCTCACCCATGCTATCATCCAAATGAAGTGAGTTACCCTCCAACATGGCAACTCATGAAGAATCTCCTCCACCTTTGGGTCCTGAAATGTAGGTGGGTTGAATAAGTGAACATGATAGGAAAGAGGGCCTATCCCACACTGTCCTCCCCTCCACTGATGATAAGTGTAGAGGGTATGCTAATCTCGGGCTGCAACATGATTGCCCTCCAATGGAAAGAAGAAGATTGAGTCTCCAAAGACCCCTCCTCCAAGATCATGAGTCATGTCAACCCAAACCATTCCATACAAGATGAATGGAACATCATCACCATTTGGCCTCCAAATCAGAAAATTGCTGAAAGTTATGTGCAATTTTGGATGGTACCAAAGGTTCTCCAAGTGGATATCATGCAGTCTTCCAACCTGCTGCTTGAGAATGTCATGTGGCAAGTGGTCCTGCAACAAGATACAAGTTGTAGATAATTGTTCTCCCAACATGGGGAAGTAAGTATCATTGTCTATCAGTTGTACATAGGTCAAATAACAATACACTTGCCCAAGTTCATGTATAGATGGGCTACTATCATCATAAACATTGGCCCTAAAGTGACCATGAAACCCAAAAATAATCTTGCTCTCATGTGGATCAATGCACTGTTTACATATGGTGAGAAAGTACAAATACTCAATAGAGTAATCAATAAGCACATAAATGTATTTCTTACCATGCATGGTAAGTAAGCTGAGAGTGAGGTCCATGTATAAGTTCCCCCATGAGGATCCTCTCATAAAAATTTGCAAGAAGAAGGGATACATATACTCTGTGGAACACTCCATCAATAAGAACATATTTCCATGTGATAGCATTGTAGACCTTAGAAATAAGGCTCCATGACTCCTCTCTTTGACATTCCATATGCCAAAGCCATCCACCATCATGCTGCTATGTGAGAAGATCTTCTTCCTACATGGAAGTCTCTCATAATCCTTCAATGTTGAAGGGTAGCCTCCTTGCACCATGAATGTGCCTTCCTTCTCTCTAGAAATCTCATGAAAAGTATGGGAAGAATTTTTCCCATACTCTCCCAAGTGAAACCATAGCAGCAACAACTTTTGTTTTTGCCTCATCTCTCCCTCATACAAGCCATAGAGTAGGATCATGATGGTCAACTTGTATGATGTTCCAACAAACAGTTCAGCCATGAAGTGCCTCCTGAAATGTACAACATATAAAGTGGGAAGAATCATGCTCCCAATGGGCACCTCCAATCTCATGCCCACTCTCCAAACAAAGCTCCCCATGAACATATACATATCAGTAATATATGGAAGCAAAGTACAATGAGAACAAGTTTCCAAGTGACAACCGGAGAGTGAATCATGGCCCCTCTCATGGAACCAGTGTAGTGCATCCCTGGCCTGCATCAAAATAAGAAATAACAAGTGCTTTTCCAACCACTTGTTTGCTGCCACAGTCACCTCATAAGATGAACACATTAAGTTACAATATGGTGTCAATGGTGCACACCAAGAGACATGTGGCTTCCCCCACAACTCATCAAAAAGATAGCCAAGATCAATGCTACAAATAACTGCAAGTACATCATCATACAATATGCAAGAAGAGATAATCCTTCTTGCTACATCATGCTGCTCAAACAAGGAAAATAAGTACAATACAAAATGTGAAATTATACCTCCTCCATCATGTACTCGAGGTCTTGAGCTGAAATGGCTCAACTGGAAATTCTCCCTCACTCTCAATGAGTAGGAGGGTGGCTGTGACATCCTCTCTATCACCATCCGAGCTATGCATCTCTCCATATGCTGAAATATGTCATGCTGAATGCCCTCTCAAATGAACTCCTCCATCAAATGGCAATATGCATCGAGGTGCATAGTAGAGAAGTCCTCCTGTGCTGCATGTAGTAGTTTCTCCCTGAGACTAGAAGATCTAGTTAAGAAGATCCTGCCATAGGAATATATGACCATATCATCCACCAAGTATCTGTCATCTCCATCCGGGTCATCAAGAATCATGCATGCACCTAGATCCTTGGAGTACTCTACCAAGAGCTGAGATCTCCAATAAGGATCAATCCTCCTAAGAGACAGCGCTGGTGATCTGGCATGTGAAGCTCTCCTCATGCTATTGCCTGCTACTTTGACATACCCCATGCCAAAGTCTTCCTCCAAACTCTTCACCTCTCCAAAATCCAAGAGTGGTGAATCCAAAGACAAGATGTCTTCCATCAACTCCGGATCAGGTGGCCTCCCAGGTGGAATGCCTCCATGTAGTGAGACATCAATGTCAAGAGTGGACTGCTCATGTGGTTGGGAAACCTTGCCCCTGCCCTTACAGCGCAAATCAGTCTACCTCTCCCTTGCATTGGCTTTCTGAAATAGAGAAGGGTGTGTGCCTCTCATCAAGTGATGTTGCTCTTCCTCCCTACCTCCTCCTTCCAGCTGCAATGCTACACAATCATGTTGTTCACTGATTGTGCTTGGACCTCTATGCATGAGATCCTGGGGAACTTCTTGTAAGGATACAAGAATCCCTCCTGTTGGACCATGTGCTCCTCTTCCCTATGCATGAGGCACTGGATGTGCTCTATATGTGACAGCGATGTTGTCCTCATCCTCATCAATGTGTATGGGAAACATCTCAATAGTTGGATCCTCCTGTGAAAAGGAGATCCCCATGCCCTCTTGTTCAAGAATATGAACTGGAGGTCTTGCTTCCGGAAAAGTCTAATGCAAGATGTCAGCTTCTCCCATGGTTTTTTGAAGTGGATTTTCCTCCATCACATGCAAGGGTTTTGTTCTCTCAAGCTTTCCTTGCTCATGTGTCTTGGGAAGTTTTTCACCAAACCTTCCCACCAATGTTTCTATGAATCTTGCATAAGAGGAAGTTTTTGCATTCTTTAAAGAACAAGATTCAAATATCCACCATGCATGAGCCTTACCTCTGAAATGCAGTGCTGCAACTCTGATGGCTTCACCTTCGGACATGTGGTGCAACTGCAAATAGGAATCTGGCTCCTTCACCGAAGCTCCAATTGAACATGTAGGTGATCCGACAAAAGTAGATAGAAGAAATCTATCTGCATCCTGCTACTTGATCTTCTCCATCTGGATCTTGAAAAACTCTTGGAAATTAGTATGATTCCTAAACCTCTCAGTTTGAGATTCATACTTCAGCAACAAATCACTAAGAGTCATCCTCTTAAGCATTCTTCCTCCTCCCATCCATCTCAAGATAGATCTGGGCACTTGACTGCGTTGTACATCATGGTGTGCAGTTGTATGCTCAAACTCACCATGTGAAAATCTAGATTCAGCTCTATATTCAACCTCCTTTGGAGACCCCATCTCAAATCTCATTCTCTTCCGCTCTCCTTGAAAGCTCTGCATAGATTTTGGAAGAAGATTTGTAAGCTTGTCTTCCTTTCTCCTTTCACATACTAAAGCTTTCTAGTTTCTATCCATCTCTCTTTCCCCCTAATAGATGTATCTCACAGGCTGAGCCAAATATCATGCTCTGATACCAATATAATATTCCAAATCTGGAACAGCTCATGAATCATGCAGTAAAAACGCATTTCCAGCAACAAATGAAATAAAACAGTAAAATGGACTCTTGGATCCCACATATTAGTCAATATACAACCTAAATCCAAGAATAGAGCTGAAAAAAATCAAACTAGGTGGGTTAAACAGATCTCCCACACCTAGGATTGCCAAAAAGTGCTAAAACCCCAAGACTGCAAAATACCAGAGTTGCTACATAAGGGACTGCGCAGTCTAAGAGAGGGTTTATACTTAGAAAATAGGATAACAAAATATCTACTCATATATTAATCAAATATGCTTTAAGAACTGAGATCTAGTCTCCTTATACAAAATACAAAAGAAACTGGCAAGGGTTTCTTGTCAAACACTCTGCATACAAATGTGATATTCAGAAAATCAATGAATAATCACTGCAATACTGAAGCACATGAGTGTAGGAGGCTGAAATATGTCTGATCTGTTGTATATACCTCTAGGGCTTCCTCCCATGAAAGGATGAACCTCTCAATCACAAGGAAACTCAGCAACGGAGCCACCAAACCATGCACTGAGCACTGCCTCCAAAATAACACATTCCCTAGCAGAAACAGCGCTAGGAATGTATGTGAAATGTGTGTTCTGATACCACAGATCTGAAATAAGCTCTGGATCTCTCCAAACAGGTCTCTCAAATGAAGGAAATCTTCCTCCAATGAGAAACTAGCTCAGAATCCGGGATTCCAATCCCTTCCACTGCTGCACCCAGCAACACTGCACAATCTCCAGAAAATTTGTGCTAATGATGTAGGCTGAAGCTTGGCCTAAAAACCTAATTTGGAATGATGAATACAAACTCTCCCAATGAGGCTCCTTAAAGGAAAGAGGTGGGATTCCCGCTCGGGAACACCCGGTGCTAAACAACACTACAACCCTGCTAAGCAACAACAAGTCTTGGCAGACAAGAATAAAAATCTAAAACATGAAGAATAATGCTGCCATCCTCTTCCTTATATAAGATATGAGTTTTCTTGCCCTTGGCCCCACTCAATTATGTCATCTCTATCCAAAGATACATCTCCCTCCAAAATTTCCTTATTCTTCCTTGGATTCCTCCTCCTCTAAAACTGCATTGTTGACTTAGTCAAAGCAGCTTCATTTTATCCCTGTTCACACATGGAGGTGTTTTATTAGGCTAGAAAGAGTATCCCCTTTCACATTTGGAGTATTTTATTCCTCCTTAGGAGACTTATGGGATTTTCTACCCATTTATTTACCGGTTAGAGCTGATGCTAACTCTAATGTTCCATTTAGTTGTGAGGCTAAAATTTTGGAAAATTACATATTCCATGATAGGTCCAAGCACATAGGCATATAGTACCACCATATCAGATATTGTATTGAGAGGCGCATTATGTTACTTCAGTACATTCCCACGAAAGATCAAGATGCAGATATTCTGACGAAGGCGCTCGCCAGGAGAAAATTTGAATACCATAGAGGCAGGATCGGGGTGGCAGATAATCCCTTTATTGTTGAGAGGGAGTGTTGAAAATTCAACAAGGAATGTGTGTCTAATTTAATTTTCCCTTAATTAAATTGGACAATAAAATGTAATCTTATATCATAACCACTTGTAATAGTTAACTGAGTGTGATAAACTCAGTTAGCTAATGAATTTCGAGTTGAGGGTGGTTGGTGAGCCATGCAGAGTGATTCTATGTGTTTTAGAGTTCAAGTTGCAGTTAGTGCATTAGTTTAATGCATGAGAAATCAGTTAACTCAATTAAGTGAGTTAAAGTCAGTTTAACTAGTTTTAACTGATTATTTCACTAGTGAAAGGTCAAGTGAATTAAATCAGATTTAATTCACATGCATTGATCTGTCATGCAACTGATGATTTACTATTAATAGCTACATGCATGTAAGTTCCAGTGGATACCTAGTTGAGACAAAGGTTAAAGGGATGATAACTATCAGTTGTATCATTAGTAGGTTTCCCACATGCAACCAGACATCCATTGGATTGCCCACGATGCTTGAGCATTTTTGGAAAGCTGAAATTCCTAAAGAATAGGGATTGCATTCCACATGAATTGCGCAAGCAAGATAGGCTCATTAGAGGCAGGAAATTGGCTAAGTGTTGGTCGATTTTTTCCGGTTCAGTGTGAGACAGTTGTGAGAGTGCAGGAGACTCTTATGATAAGAGTGCATTGTAATTGTTTCATGATTCCATGCTGAATATACAATAGAAGATAGAGGTGTTTTGAGCAGCAATATTTCCCTAGGAAAATATCTGTGTTGTGGTTTGATTTGCTTCTTTCTTTAATTTTTGTGATTGGCGATTGTTTTTATTTTCTGCAATTGATTTGTAGAAGGATTCAGTATCTAGCTTTAGTACATTGCTTGATCAGATTGAATCCATTGATATACATATGTTTGTATAATTTCTACACAGAATAGTTATGGTTCTTGACGCTTATGCAGAGTAGAAGCAAGTCAGAAGACAAATTTAGCATCATTTCAGACCTGAAAAGGTGGCCGAAATTGTCACAAACTTAAAAAACAACAACCACAAATAGGTTTTCCATGTGACTTGACCACGATTGAATTCTTGGTTTAGCTAAATATATATGTGAACAACTGACTAAAATGATTGAGCGATTTCAAAATGGTATATGGTAGTTTCCACTGAGCAAAAAAACACTACTATCTAGGCATATAATTCAACTGGAATTTATCTTAGAAGAGATTCAGAAGTGTGGGTCCGATGACATAATTGACATACAGAGAAAGGCCACAAAACTACTGGTTCAAATTATTAAACAAGGCAGGTATGTGCCTGCTCTAATACCATGTTAAACCCTTACAAAATATTAGTCAGGATATGATAATTTGTGAGATACACATGTTATTCACATGATTATGGTAAGCACACACATCATTCAAACAAATGATGTAGAAAATCCACGTAGATTCAAATTGATATTTGTAATAAAACAAAATACTTGAATCTACTCTACAAATTGTGGAAACCAATTACGATTGCACAATCACATGAACAAGAAAGAGAAATAATTTCAATCGCACAATACAAATATTTATCTGGGGAAATCCTCAGCTAAAAAACCCGCTATATGTATATTGCATAAGTCAGAAAATATGAGGACAATAAAATACTTCTCTTAGGCTTGAGAGCTCTCTGTACTATCTCTGTTTGTCTCACTGATTCCTAGGTAATATTGGCTCAATACTAACCAAATTATTGGCCTAAAGAATCCTTATTTCCTTGCGCAGTTTCCTAGGGAATTAGGCTCCTATTAACAAGGAAATTCCCCAATAATGATTGTGCAATACATCAAGGCTCTTCCTCTGACTCCATGCACCACATGTATAGTTGGATGATTATACAATTGATAGTACACTTCCCTTTAACTCCAATCTCAACTGGGTCTTTCTCAAAACTGACATGCATGGGTTATTTTTGAGTGAGTTATCAGTTATTTGATTGGTCACTGCATTTGAATTAAATCTAATTTAATTCACTTGGCATTTCACTAGTTCCTTCATTAGTTAGAACTAGTTAAACTGATTTTAACTCAAATAAATTTAGTTAATTAATTACAACTAGAAATAAACTCAACCAGGGCTCCTATAATGTAGGAGATGATATACATGCCTCCAATTTGACCCTCAACTCCAATAAATTGAACCAACTAAGTCTTCCTAACTTAGTTAACCCATATGATTTTTCGTGTGATGTGGAATTACAATTTCCTTCTAATTTAATTAAGGGGAAATTAAATTAGAAGCCTCTTCTTGTTGCCATTTTCAACACTCCCTATCAACAAGAAAGAGATTGTCTGCTACCCCGACCATCCCTTTGTGGAACTCAATTTTTCCTATTGACAGTGCCTTCGTCAAGATGTATGCATCCTTCTCCTTTGTAGGAATGTACTCTATTGACATAATCCTCCTTTGCACACAATCTCTGAGATGGTGATACCAGATATCAATATGCTTGGACCTGTCATGAAAAAATGGATTAACCAAGACTTTGATGCAACTCTGGTTATCACAATAAATCACTGTTGGATCCATATACTAACCAAACAAACCAACAAGGATCTTCCTCATATAGATATCCTCACAAGCTGCTTGAATAACATCCATGTACTTTACTTCTATTGAACTAAGTGCAACTGATCTATGTTTCCTGTTGTACCAGGAAACTGTTGCTGACCCAATACTGAAGATTCCCTTTGATGTGATCTTCCTGTCAGATGGAATCCCTACCTAATCTACATTTGTGAAGCCTTGAAGCTTCACTCCCTCTGTCCACCTATACCAAAGAGCAAATTGAGTGGTGCCTATGAGGTATCTTAACACATGTTTGATTTCCTTCCAATAGAGATTGGTAGGCTTAACCATAGCTTGACTAAGTTGGTTAACCGCATAACACATGTCCGGTAGTATATTCACAAAATACATAAGTGAACACCCAAGATGCTTGTATATGGTAGCTTCTACCACTTCACTTGAAGTAGCATCTTCCTTCCTCCAATTTCCTGCTAGAGGAGTATAAATGGGTTTGCTTCTCTCCATGTGAAACTTCTTCAAAATTTCATTGGCATACTTTCCCTGAGATACAAACAGTTCCCTGTCTCTTTGCCATATTTCCAAACCAATGAAATACTACAAGAGCCCCATATCCTTCATATCAAATTCTCTTGCAAGATCCTCTTTGCAAAATTTGATCAGCTGGTCATCACCTATCAGGATCAAATCATTGACATATAATACTATAATCAATACTTCACCTTCAAAAACAACATGGAAAAGGTGTGCATCTGCTTAACTTTTGTTGAAGCCCAACCCGGTGAAGTAGTTTTTGATCCTGGTGTACCAAGCATGGGGTTCTTGTTTCTGTCCATACAACACTCGCTTGATTCTGCACACAATCGAATCTCTTTCAAAGGTCTCAAAGCTTTATGAGTGCTCTATGTACACCTCTTCCTCAATCACTTTGTTGAGGAAGGTTTTCTTTACATCCATTTGATGTCTCTTCCATCCCATTTTTGTTGAAAGTGAAAGAATAGATCTGATTGACGAGTACCTTGCAACTGGAGAAAATGTCTCCTCGTAATCAATTCCCTCCACCTGAGAGAACCCTTTGGCCAAAAATATGGCCTTGTATTTCTCAAAATTCCCATCTGTTGCCTTCTTCACCCTGTAGATCCACTTGGATCCTACAATTAACTCACCCTCTGGTCTTGGGACAACCTCCCATGCATTGTTTCTGATGATGTAGTCATACTCCTCTACCATGCATCAACCCATACTAGTTTTTTCACTACTTTCTCGAATGAGGATGGCTCAGTCTCTACACTCTCGCTCATAAGATCCATGTAGCTAGTGTACTGATCTATGGACCTCCACTGCCTGCGTTGTGATGTGGGTGCTCCCATATTCTCTCTAGAATCATGCATAAACCTATCAACGTCTCTAGTGTTCTTCCTTTCATCTCTAGATGTCTCTACTTAAGTGGGTGCTTCCACTCTATGTTCCTCTACTTATAGTTGCTCCACATATTGAGGTTCTTCTTTTGGAGCTAATAGCTCCTCAACTGCATGCAACTAAACCTCCTTCTCAAGGGAAATTCGCATGGCCTTCTCTTCATCAAATTTCACATCTCTCCTCACAATTTTCATCATGTGAGATGGCATGTACACCTGATAGTTGTGAGGTGTATCGACGTACCCCAAAAGTATTCCCAACTCAGTTGTTGGTTTTATATTTTTCCTGAAATCTTTGGTTACATGACAATAAACTGATGAACCAAAAATTTTAAATTTCATAACATCTGGTTTCTTACCTAAAAAAGCTTCCTCTGGTGTACTCATCCCAAGAATCCAATGAGAACTTATGTTCTGCACAAATACTTTTGTGTTACATGCTTCAGACCACAAGTGCAACGATAGGCCCTGATCATGCAACGTCACACGTGTTTCTCCCATAAAAGTTATGTTCTTCCTTTCTACAACTCCATTCTAGTGTGGGTTATGAGGTGGTATCAATTCTCCTCAAATGCCTTCTGAAGCACAGAATTTATTGAATTCATTTGACACATATTCTCTACCGTTGTCGCTCTTGAGAACCTTCACCTTCTTCCATGTATATTTATCAACATGTGCTTTGAACTCACAAAATTTTGAGAACTTCTTATCTTTCTTCTACATGAAGAATATCCAACACTAGCATGAAAATCATCTACAAAAATCACATAATACCTGTGTTTTTTTGGGGAAGCTGTCGAGAACTGTCCACACACATATGAGTGAACTCTTTCAAGGATGACCTTAGCTCAAATTTCCTTATCATGAAAGATGGCTTTGGTGTATTTACCCAATGTAAACCCTTTGCATGTATCTTGCTACTCAAGTGCACCCTTGGGAAGTCCTATAGAAATCTACTGCATGATCTTGAAAGCACCATGGTGTAGATGGCTCAATATTCTATTCCATAACTCTCTGATGTCTCAGCTCTGCGCCTTCTCTGCCTTCATGCTCAAGGAAACACAATATTATACATCCAATTTGTCAAGGTTCTTTACTTGAACCCTAATCTTCTTCACCTGTCCTGTGGCTTTATGATGAAGGAACACCTTTCCTTTGTTATATATCACATCATAACCACGGTCTTCTAACATAGCAACTAAAACTAAATTTTTATTTAAACCAAGAACACACATGACATATTTTAATGTGAGAGGAGTACCAGACTCCCTCTGAAAGGTAAGAGTACCTATGTCAATCGCGTTATACCTCCCTTCATCTCCTATCTCGATGTGCATATGGAAATCCTTCTCCTCCAAGTTGCTGAAGAATTATTTGTCGCCAATCATATGGATTGAAGCTCCACTATCCAGGTACCACATAGAACCCATCAAAGATGACACCATGCATGTGATGAGAGTGAAATCCAAATTGAATTGTGAAGCAAGATATTAATCTGTCGCTCCTTCTGAGGGCTTCTTGTCAGCCTTATTGTGCAGACTCTTTGTGGCATAGTGTCCCAACTCATGACATTGAGAAGATTTAATCTTCGACATGTTCTTCTTCTTGATTACCTGACCAGAATCTGATTTGGAATGGGATGCCTTCTCTTTCCCTTTCTTTTCCTTTCCATCCAAGTCACAGTTCTCCTCATCACCAACCTTTGATGTGAGGATCCATCTTTGGTGTTCCGCCGAATCTCTTCTTGTACCAAGTCAAACCACAATCACTCCCACTTTGGTAGATTCACCCTCCCATTCGCTGATTCCTGGTATTTGTGGGAGCTCTTGGGAAGGTATAGAAGTGTTAGGCTCACTAGATCATCCTCAACAACTATAACACCAACACTTCCAAGATCATCCCGATATTGGGTGACTTGGTCAAGTACTTTAGTATTTTGTAACCTTCTCCATCTTGATTTTTATGAGCTTTTCCTTCAGTTCCAACTTCCTGCAGTCATTGTTTTTTTGAAACAAATCTGTTAAGGCCTTCCACATAACATATGTACTTTTATTTCAATGGAGGTTCTAGACAATATGATCTTGAACACCTTCCAATCGAATCCTTCTTTCCTTTGCTACAGTCTTCTTCCATGCCGCCAGATCTTGAGCATCTGCTATTGCAGGCTTAGGAATATCATTGCCTATGAATTCCTTTTCAGTTATCACACCACTTTCCGTAATATCCCCTAATAATAAATAAAATAATAAATAATATTATATTATATTATATATTATTAAATAAATAGTAAATAAATAATAAGTAAATAATATAAATAATATTAATAAATAATAATAATAATAAATAAAATAGTAAAAAATAAATGAGTTTTAAACAAAATAGTAAATAATAAATTGGTGTTCTAAATAAAAATATATAAAAGTAAACTTTTAATATAGTAAAAATAAGTGAAGTTAACAAAAGTTAAAAGGAATAAAATAAGAAAGAGTTAAACTAAGAAAACTATAAAAATAAGTAAAGTTAACAAAAAGTAAAAAGGAATAAATAAGAAAGAGTTAAATTAAGAGAAACATTAAATTAAGTAAAACTTAAAATAAATAAATAAAGTTGCATGTTGACACACAGAATGTGTGCAGGCGGTTCTCTTTCCATTGTTTGGTATATTTAATAGACGTTGAGGAAGATGAGATTCATCATTCCTTCATCCATTCTCTTGTGAGAAAATTATTGTAAGAAAAAGGATTCCCTTGCAGTATTACGTTGATTGAGGGCTTGGGGGTGGCATGTTGTAGAAATATTGTGTGCATTTGAGCCTACGGTTGGGTGAGATTTGTCCCCAAAACTTTGTTGCGCTTAGCATATTTCAAAGACCATTCAACTCCAAAGTCACAAGTAAGAAATATCGTCGCTACAAGTAAGTTGTCTCTACTCGCATTTTGGGGAATTTATATCTTAAGTAGTTGAATAGTTGTGTGTTGATTATTAATTGCATATTTGATATAATTAGTTGCATATTTATTTTTTGGGTTGTTACATATGGTATAAGAGCGGCTTTTGACTCTATGTGACCTCTAGGTAAAAATTTGAGAAAAATACTTAATCAAATTTATAAATATTGTTTATTATATTAATTTAATTAAATAAATTTGAAAAAATAATAATTTGAAGATAGAATCAATTACATTAAATTTGTAACTGCTTGCTAGGAATAGGGACCGAATTTATGCAAATTAGGGGTAAAATATTAACTCGTATCTCTTGAACCATGAAAATTTTTATTGTGTAACCAGCGAGGTTTTAGTATATGAGAATTTTCTTGGGAGAAGCCTCTCTCAGTTTTCTAAAACTCCTCTCCAGCTCCTCAAAATATGCGCCCAACAATCATGACTAAAACAGGAAATAACAAAATCTGAAAAATAGGTTGTAAATATTCATTCAAATATTCCAATATATGACACCTGTGAAGTAACTGAAGGAGGTTTTTGTTATTTGGCTTGTTATTAACGAAAACCTCTTTTACTTTTTCAAAATTCATCCCCATTTTATCATAAATTAATCTGGAAGTAAAACTGTCCAAAATCACAACTATTGATATTTTTTGAATATCTCCTAAACGGTAAGCCATACTGAGCTAATTTTTAACACAAAGTGAATATAATTATAATCCTTCTCCACAAAAATTTTGAGCCAAATCTAACTCATGGATCTCGAGAAAGCCAAAAATGGTTGTAGATGAAAATGGCTTATTTTTCGAAAATCGAGAAGCATTTTGACCTAAAATTAAGTGAGTTGACTCGTCTCACCCCCATGCATCTACTGTAAAAATTTCATGGCAAATAGGTACACATTTTAAGAGATATGGTGAAAATATGGTGATTGTGTGAAAGTGCAATGCAAAAGTGCAAAGCTCCAAGATTATACAATCTCTAGCCATCCTTTGAACTACTAAAAGCACTAGGCTGGTGTGAAATGGTCCATACAACATTGTAAACCAGTGAGAAAGATTCTAGGCCAAACACAAGCCTTCAAAATTCAAAATTCTTCATTCATTTAAAATTTTAAATCCCTTAATAATACTATGTAATATTACTTTTAAAGCATTCAGGTAGAGATAAACACAAGTGTTTGTGTATTATTTATATAGGTATTTGTGAATTCTTATAAATATTTGTTTTAATTCATATTAGTTTTGAAAATATTTATAGTATTACAAAATTAGTGCTTATTAATTTTTTACATTATGAACTTAAATTAGTGATGCTTTCCAACTATCATAATGCTTAAGTATTAATTTTTTTTTGTGTTTTTAAGCTCACCATGCATATAACTTGAGTTACACTGACATCATGAAAAGCATGTTGAAAATTTATATTAAAATATTATATAATTATATAAGATATTTTTTTTTGTAACTTGGGATAAACTATATTAAAAACATGAAAAATTGTACAGAGGCAGTGGGCAGAGATGGCAAGTTGTGCTTAGCCTATCCCTGCCTTGGTAGTTTTCAAAATGAGCAAAGTTTGGGCTGCCCCAAAGGAGGAAACCAGCCCCTTAAGAGTGTGAACCAATCTTGTATGAAAAAATATTCAGTAGCCCATACGAAAACAAAAGAGCTAAAGTATAGCCTGAGATGACAACAAACAAAAATTAACCTTGTTGCCGCACATTCATGGAGTTCCTTCATCTTCGTCCTTCACCTGGTCCTCTTCCTCTATCAGGCATCCAAATTCCCTTCCAGTGGCTTCCTCCTCAGTTGTGGGCATCCGAGGAGGCACCAAAGGGGCCGAGTAGACAATGGGTGCGACTGGGTACTCAACATCATAGTCTCTAGTCCAAACACTGTCAAAATACATAACCCAAACGCCTATCTCCTCCGACGTGGGTTGATGGACTAGAAGCGAGCTGGTTTTTCTGGGTGCTAGCTGCTCTATTCCCGGGATGGTGGATTTCCTGCGACCTCTTCTGCCCTTAGGCTTCTCCGGAGGTGATACGTTCTCCCCATGAGGGTTGTCTTCGGCTTGAGGAGCTAGCCGACATGGCTGTCAGTTACAAACCCATCGGAGGATTCAAGACGTTGATCATTGCCACGGTGAGAGAATCCAAAAAGCGCACCCCTGTAACTACCCCTGATGGGATTCTGACACTGGTGCTGGGGCATGGTATGGCTATCAAGCAATTAATTGAGAGCTTGCCGAGGAGATGGGCTGGGTGCAGGCATGCGATGATAGAGGGAGCTCGGAAGACCTGCGAGAGCAGCTGTGAAATGGAGGTTTGGAATACCTCTTAACCATTTGAAATCCCAAGGCACTAAGACCGAGATCGGGTACTGTGAAGGACAAGCAATGTGTGCCTTCACATGGTGCATGTTGTAACAGGGTGCCAAGTGGAGCAGCATGCCAGATAGCTTACACATTGATTTGAGGTTCAACAACAGTGTTGTGACCTGGAGCAGGCCCTCCTTGCTAGATGTCATCACTCTAAGCATGGGAGGGCCTGTAATCTTGTACTCTTAAGATCTCACCTGCATCCGGGGATATATCATATATGATATTATATGGGAATGATAAAAGTAATTATTTAAATACAAATTAAATATAATTAAGCATATACATCAAGTGACTGTATATTTTTAATATATATATAATGTGGAAAAATACAATATTAAATTCAATTATTATGTGTTTTCTTAATTTGAATTAGATACCTTAGGTATATAAAATAGAAATGTTGTCATTCATTAAATTTTCTTTTGAATATGCATATCAAAGAGAAAATTCACGAAGAAGAGTTGCAATATAAGTATTAAGAGTGATGAGACTCACTATATATATTTAGTTTAGTGATGCTTGCTAGATTATGACATAGATTTATGTTGACATAAATCTATTGAGATTTTTTTCAGCAATTAGTATTGTAGTTGACATAAAATTACGTTTAGTATTATATCACTTTAGGATAATTTATTAGGGATATGATGAAAGGATAAAGTAAAACATATTTATGGAGCTTATTCAAGCATACTAAAAGATTATTTGGATGTCTTTGCTTTCATGATGTTGCATCTAAAGAGGGAATAATGGCAATGAAATCTTAACTATGGACACTAAGACAAGGTCATTAGATATAAAGTGATATATAATCATATAATATTCTCAACTAGCTGAAGGCATTAGCTATTAATGCAAGATGTGAAGAAATTATAAGAGGTCAAATTTAGAGAATAATGGTACAATTCACTAAAGATACACATCAAAGGAATTTAAAACTAGAAGGAAAAATAATTAAAGATAGTATGCAGTAAGAATGAGATGATGGAATATTAAGTATAAAGAGAACGGATTTAATAAAGGAAGTAAAATTTCTAAGTTGATTCTCAATATTAGCAATGTATATTTAATAAAGTTACCCCATGGAATAAAGGCAAAATAGGAACTTGTAAGTTTTGTAATGAAGCTAACAAATGGTAGCATTCAGTACTATGACCAATGTAGAATGGGGAGATGACTAGAAAAGAGTAATAGATAAACACTAAAAATGAGTGGGTAGAAGTTTCACAAATGAGTGTAAGTAATCAACATGAGAAACTAGCCTATCTGGGAGCATAATAGAAAGATTTTGTGTCACGTAGTGGAAAATGGACATGGAATTACAAAAATATTTCATATAAAAACGTGATAAGGATCATTGTGAAGTCTAAATGAGGATGATTCTTACTAAGGATAAAATATTTCCAATCCATGGATGAAGTTAACTGATCATGATATTGATAATAGTCATCTCAAGGAAACTGCAAAAAAAAGTACGGTGATGTTGGGTTAAGGATGTAATTAACCCATGAATTCCTATAGGATGACGATGAATAGGAACACCATTTTTAGTTGGGAAGTTGTAACAATTTGATAATATGTTTTAAAATTGAACCAAGTGAAGAAGTTCCCATTGTTGAAGCTAGTAGACATGGAATATTAGGTAATTGAGACTAAGGGGAAAATAAATAATATCTTTGAATATTCAATATGAAGAAGTGAAGGAGTGATTAAATCGAGAAGAAAATTATCTTGAAAATATGATGAGTGGATTGATCAACATGATTGGTAAGAGTCAAAGTGATGGCCTATAAATTTAGAAATTTCAAGGTAGGAAGTTTTGAGCACTTGTGATAAACCAGGAAAGTATTTCAAGGATAATGATTGTTTAACTGTTTTAAAAAGAAAGGAACTATGCAAAGTAATGAGAAAACAATGAGAATAAATACTATTGGAAATTCTATAATGAGACATGAGAATGATTTCATATAAATTGGCAGAAGAAGCGAGAATCAACCAATAAAGGGTGTACTTGAACAACTTACTAGTGTGTATTGTTAGTATTGAAAGAAGTTAATTCAAAACACATTGAGCACACCAAATCATTCATGGATGATAATGGTGGTAGTGGCTACAAGCATTTCAAATTCTAAACTAAAGATTTAACGAGTGAAAATTAAGGTGGAAGAATCCCTAGTCCAACTTGAAGACGAGTGTGTTATATGGAATTGTGATCTACGGATAAACCAAATTCCCTAAGTGTGGTGTTTATCACTTAGAACAACAAAGGAAAGAATAACTATTATTTTCTCTAAAACAAGCAGATATACAAAATGGGAAAGGAGCCTACTTGTGATTATTTCACTTCTCCTTCTCCTTTTATCGTTGTTGTTGTCGTTCTCAATCCAACTCAAGTCGCTAGATCGATTCCTAAAAACATAAACAGAGAACAACAAAAAACATACAATATACATATATCTACTTATCTTACTCAAATCAAATCGATTAGATCTGAAATACATACATCATTCAAGAATACATTGCACAAGAAATAGAGACATATGTATGGGAAAATGAATAACAATCTTTATTAAAGAGTAGAAGGGGAAGATTAAAACCAATAGATCGATTTGCTGTCAACCTACTCCAGCTTAATTCCAGCGTCATCACATCTAGCATTATCCCAGCAGCATATCAGTACTTTCACTCTCTTATCAAATGAGAATCCAACAGCATAACTTTACCAAAATTCTTCCTTCCTTGCACTAGGATGAGTGCTCAATTTTTAGGGAAACTAATGGTAGTTTCTCAAAGAATGACCTTCTGATAATAGGCAAGACATGTTTCCAAGTTCAGAGGTGTTAGATGGACACTTGGATTCAAATTTTGACACATATGGACTTTTCTAGAAGGCACTGGCCATGTGGAGATTCCCAGAACAATGAGAATTTCGCTCCCAGGTGACCAACACACGCTTGAGTGTTGGGAAGTGCACTGCAGTTCACCCTTGCATGGAGGATTTGGCACTACAACACAGTTATTCCCTTGCAGATGAGCATTGGTGAGTCAATGGGTCATATAGCATATACTTCAAACCTTGGAAATCTCACAATAAAAGTCATGAATGAAATGCCTTCACTTAGGGCATGTAGCAACTGAAATATAAGGGGATGATAGACCCTATTTCATTGGTCCTAGGGATGATGTCTAGTTTGACCAAGTATTTGCGGATGATGCCCAATTTGACCTATAAAAGCTGCCCCCTAAAGCATGAAGTCAAATTAATAATAGTATTTGGATGAGATGCTTTACGATGTGACGAGTCAAAACTGAAGCAGACAGTGACCTGCATCAATATTGCAATACATTACATCTTGATCACGAATTTCTAAGGGAGGAATTCCCATGCTCAGCACATAAACTATCTTATAACATGTACATAATTCATAAAGTCGTCTACATTGGAATGTTTCCCAATATAGACATGCCTAAAAAGTGTGAAATGATACCTAAGAAAACCTCTTATCCATGTTCGACTAAGGTTTTCCTTTTTCGTAAATAATCTTGTTGGAAATGTTTTCATTGATGGCAAAGGAGGCAGCAGAGGCAGAGACAGACAAAGGACAACAGCAGAAGAAAAGGGGAAGACAGCAGGTCTTTGGTGAATGGTTTAGTCACATTTACAGGGAGCATGAGAGGAGCAGAGGGAGAGTTTATTTACAGAGACAGGGCAGCAAAAAGAAAATCAAAGCAGTGCAAAGGAGACAGCATAGATGGAAACTGTTGAAATAAAATGGTCAAGCAACAGAGGCGGACACAGAGAAAGGAGGCAGAACCAGAGGAGGTAGAGCGGCAGAGGAGGAGATAGAGAATACAAAGGCAGAGATGAAACAGTCAAGCAGCAGAGGCAGAGGCAAAGGCAGAGCCGTTAACAAACAGTGAAATGATCAAGCAGAGACGGAACCCTGAGGGTAATGGAACCAAGCGTTTAGCAATAAAAACCTAATGAAGTCGAGTATTAAAACCTTATGGTAACATTGATTTAACATAACAATGAAACAAGGTTTACATATTAAAAAGTGTTGAAGAAATAAGTTTTTATGTATAAACTTATATATTAAATGCTGAAGAAATAAGTTGAACAGAGATTATATGTATATGTAAATAACGAAGGCGCGAAGCTTTTTGTTGGAATGGAACCATGACTTTAAGCGGAACCCCGACCACGAACAGTAAAACCGGAGGGCCACAAAACCAGTGGGTTCGCGCGTCGATTGAAGTGGTAAGTAGTATTTCCAAAATGAACGCGATATGTGTCATTGAAGGACACGTTTCCTCAGGCGGTTTTATAATACAACTTTTTTCGCATGATTTTGGAGAATTATGAAGCGAGCATTTAAGTTGCGTGATATTGTGCATCGTCCATTGGATAGGGATCCTAAGCTCAGTTAGTGCGCGAGAGAAAGTTGACCGTCCGATCGAAGGGGAAGATGCGGGGAAGAGAACCAAGGATGTGGGTCCTACAGTCAGAGCTGCGGAGCCAAAGTACTATGTGAATGATCGTGTATTACTTGTTGTGAAATTTAATGAACAGGCGGAGGTTATAACTTATATTAATATATGTTGATATATAATGGGCCGAATGCAGGTTGAATTACATGGTATAATGGTTGAAATATGACGCAGGAGGTCGTATACACGAATATAGTATGGAGAGTATGAAATATCACAAAAGGGTTCAATATAGAGTGAGCGTTGTATTAAATGAGGAGCAAAATTATATATAAAACATTGTATATGTGATATAAGTTGCGGCGGGCCCAGTTGAAGTATTGCGTTAATGGTTAGTAATTAACCATTGAAGAAAATGCTAAAGGGTTGATATGTTTGTATATTAAGTGTGGGACCCCTACATAAAATTCCGAGAATCATAACCCAAGCTGGAGGATACATTAAAGCTGAAGCAGAATCTTATATATATATATATATATATATATATATATATATATATATATATATATATATATATATATATATATATATATATAAAGACGGCATATATGTTGCACTTTATATACAAAGGTCCAAAGCATATATATATATATATATATATATATATATATATATATATATATATATATATATATATATATATATTTATATCTAGCGCTTTATGGACAAGGGACCAAAGGTATAATACAAAGCATATGTATTATATTATTGAGCACGAGATCAAAAGAACCAAAGGTCCTATCGCTTGGTTTTAAAACAAAGTCTTATATTGTGGGACCCTCACCAATCGCATCGGACAAAAATTGGCAGCGGAACATGTTAACAAAAGTTGCGATTGCGATTTAGTTCCGGACCTGATGGGTATATGAACTATGATTCATACATGTTTAAGTTCCGGCATCAAAGTAGGCCATTGCATCGGAAAGAAGCAGAACATCGGCGCACTATATTGAAAGTAGTGAACTACATAGATCGTATTTTATCATGACAAAATGCATCAATCGCAATCGAAGTATCCTAGCTACAATTAATCGCATCAACACAATAAAATGCAATGAACGGTGAATCATTAGATCGTAGTGAGAGCATCGGAGCATCGTAACTCACAACAAAAGTTGTGATTGAGATTAATCGCAATCAAAAGAATTCAGAGGTGAATTATCGCATCTGAGAATAAAACAAGCTTGGTGGGTGGTTCAAAGGGCATTTTAAGTATTAAAATATTTTGATTTAAGTTCTCCGTGAGTTGATTTGCATTAAGAAAAGGGGAAGTTTATATGTAAAAACACTTCATTATCATGCCAAGAGTTAAATTGTGATATATGAACAAAGACAAGTTTACATATGTAAATATTCCTTTGTACCGACAAAGTGAATACCCAGATCTCTGATCAAGCGAAAAGGGACAAGGGAAACACAGTAAAAGACAAACACAAATGATCCAAATAAATGTTGATTTTTAATCCTCATTGTAACCGAATGTATACTTTTTTTATTGGTTTATATTGTTTGTGATGTAATCGGCAAGTCTCCTGAAGAATACAAAATTCCCACTATAATATTAAATGAAAAGACATACTTATTTTTATCGAGTGAGCCGGAAAGAAATGAGAGAACAGAGGGCTAAGAGGTATGGCTATTCATTTCGAATTCCCCGAGAAACACAACAAATATAAGGAAATCTCTATAAATAATATCATCTTGATATGCAAAGAGAGGTTAGAGAGAGTGAGTATAGAGAATGCAGCAGAGTATGGAAAATTGAGGCATAGAAGATAAGGAAGAGAGGAGTTGGGAAGAGATGCTGAAACGGAACTGATATCCGAGGTAAATCAAAGAACATTTCTTTTGATAAATTGAGGAATTTGGAGCTTTCATCAAGTTTGCTTGGAGAAGGGCTGGGAAGCACCAGGGTTGGCTCTCCGTAGGCTGGGTGCCCTAAAAACAATGGTGAGAGGGAGTTAGAGCTTGCCTTTGCATCACAACAATAATAAGATGTGGTTTTCTCCCTTTATGGATTTCCACTTATATCTGTTGCCTCTATGTGTGTTACATATGTGTTGATATGATCTACCCAATCTGCTTAATGTTTGTTGCTCTCATAATAAGTTTGGTGTCTCATTAATTTAATATTTGCTGCAACATATTAAGACTGTTCACATATTAAAGTTGGTTATAAAATTAAGTTTTAAAGAAGCTGATGAAAAATTTAAAAAGCTGATGTATGTGTTAAACTGATTCACCCCCCCCCTCAGTTTAACTAAGGATTCAACAATTGGTATCAAAGTTAGGTTCCTTTGTACTAGATTAACCACCGAAAGGAGATCCCAGGTCCCGAGGATGGCTAATCAAGAAGGAAGCTCAACCAATAAAGCCCCTTTTTTCACCGGTGCTAATTATGCCTTCTGGAAAATAAGAATGAGAGCATACATAATGTCTCTAGGAATAGAGGTTTGGGCTGCTATAGAATTTTGATATGCCCCAAAGGAAACTAACCCAGAGAGAGAAGCTTAAAATTAATTTGTAGCAAATGCAAAGGCCATGAATGGAATCTTAAGTGGACTTTGTGAGGCTGAATTTATCAAAATAATGCACAGTAAGACTGCCAAAGATATGTGGGATACTCTAGAGAATATCCATGAGGGAAATAAAAAGGTAAAGACTGCCAAACTTCAAGTATATAGAGCTCAGTTTGAAAATTTAAAAATGAATGATGATGAAGATGTTGGCAGCTTCTTCCTAAGAGTTGCAGAAATTGTTAACAATATGAAAGCTCTTGGAGAAACTATATCAGAATGTGTAATTGTACAAAAGATTCTAAGATCTCTTCCACCCAGCTTTAACCCCAAGGTTGTTGCCATAGAAGAAACAGCTGATTGGGAAACCTTGACCATGAACCAGCTACTTGGAAATCTAACAGCCTATGAGATGAGGCTCCCGCAGAAGAAGCCAAGTACGAGGGAGGCAGCGTTTAAAACAGAAAAGAAGAAAGAAGAAAAGGAAGACATATGCTCTTGCTCTGATAAAGAAGAGGCTAAATTTGTCAAGAAACTGGATAGAGGCTCAAGTAAATACAAAGGTAAACTTCTTTTCAAATGCTTTACTCTGGAAGAGTTGGACACTATGCTGCTAAGTGTCCTCACAAGAAAGTAAGGAATCAGGCTCAAGAATCAGAGAAAAATATATCAAAGAACTGGCAAAAAGGAAAGAAATTCAGTAGAAAATCCTTCTATGCTCAACAAGACAGCAGTGCATCTGAAGACTGAGATGAACCCTCAAGTGAAGAAGGAACCTCTAAATTTTCACTGGTGGTCATAGAAGAACTTGAAGGACTCTTGCTAGAAGATGAAGAAGAAGGTGAAGTTGACCTTGAGGGGGAGCTAAGAAGTGCCCTGGAGGAGATTGATAGACTCAAACTGAAGTGCAGAAAACAAAAGGACATTCTCCTCAAGTATGTAAGAGAAGAGAAAAATTCAGAAGTCCTCATGCAGCTGAAGGTAGAGCTTGAAGAAGCCAAGAAGATAGAAGACATGTTACTTAAGAAAATCAAGGATAAAACTCAGGAACAAGAGAAGTTGGAAGAAGAAGTAGTATGTCTGAGGAAGAAATTAGAAAATGCTCAAAGGAAAGTATCTATAAATTCTTCTCAAACAACAAGCTCTAGTAAGTTGAACGAAATTTTGGATGCTCAAAGATCTCCCCTTATAAAAATTGGAATAGGCTATGAAGGAGAATCAAGTAAAAGCAAAGAAAAGGAAAACAAAAACATTATTTTTGTAAAAGCAAAGAAGGCTGATGAAGCAGCTCAAATAATTCCTACGAAGGAAGAAACATGTAATGAGGGAGACAGAAACCAGAAGAATCCTCTAATAACAAAGAATGAAATAAATACTAAAACAACAGAAAAAGGATCATATACCCCTGAGTATGTCAAATTTGGAAGCCATCAAAGGAGATTCTTCCCTCCTATGAAAAATTCTACTTGTTATGCCTGCCACAAGCTGGGACACGTTGCTGCATACTGTCACACAAGGAGGAGTAATTCAAACCAGCAAACGATGCAAACAGTGAAGAGACTGTCTCAAGCAAACAACTGGAGAAGACAACCTCACATCAGGTATGCAAGTTGTTTCTATGGTTATTGTTTTTATTGTAAGGAATTTGGCCATAAAATCATTGAGTGCAGAAAATATGGACAAAGATTGATGTACAACACCTCGAGGAGGTTTATGAATCAAGGAGATTTTACTCATACTCACAATTCTGCAAAAATTATGATCAAATGTTGTGTGTGCAATAAAATTGGACATATTCCTTTCAAATGTCCTCTCAGAGGATGTGGTTCATCACCTCACAAAAGATATCAAACAAAAGGATGTTTCCAGTGGAAAAAGAAGGTGAATAAATGTGACATGGCTCTAACTAGTCAAGACCTGAAAAGCCAATGGTATCTGGACAGTGGCTGCTCAAAACATATGAATGGAGACAGAAGAAAATTTACAACTTTTGATGAAAAGAAAATTGGTAATGTCACTTTTGGCAATGATAAATAAGGAAAAATCAAGGGAAAAGGCTCAGTCAGCTTAGATAATGGCAGAGGTAAGACCCAAGATGTATTATTTATAGATGGGCTGAAAGCAAATTTGCTGAGTGTCAGTCAAATGTGTGATAAAGGCTGTGAAGTTCTTTTCAGAGCACAAGATTGTGAAGTCATATCAAGCACCACAGGAAAGACTCTGCTCAAAGGTATCCGAACAGAGAGTAATGTTTACATAGTGAAAGAGGAAGATGAAGCATGCCATCTTAGCAAACTTGAGGAGTCATGGTTATGGCATAAGAGGTTGGGACACCTCAGCTTCGATCATATCATCAGACTGAGCAAGAAGAAAGCTGTCAGAGACATGCCAGAAATAAGAAGGCCTTCTAATACCATATGCAAATCTTGTCAATTGGGCAAACAGACCCGCACATCATTTAAGGCCAAAGATGAGTTATCAACAAGAAGACCACTCCAACTTGTGCACATGGACCTGTGTGGACCTGCAAGAACTAAAACACCAAGTGGAGAATCCTACTTCATGCTGATAATAGATGATTTCTCCAGAATGACATGGGTTGCATTTCTTAAGAATAAATCGGAAGCTCTGGAGAAATTCAAAATATTTAAAGCCTTAGCAGAAAATCAAACAGGATGCAAGCTAAAATGCATCAAATCAAACAGAGGAGGTGAGTTCATAGATTATGACTTTATAGACCTATGCAATGAACATGGGATAAAGCAGCAATTTACTATTGCAGGGACACCTCAGCAGAATGGAGTAGCAGAGAGACAAAACAGGTCTGTACAACAAATTGCTAGAGCCATGATGCAAGAGAGTAATATTCCTCAAACCTTCTGGGCAGAAGCAGTACACACATCCATGCATATCCTTAACAAATCTCATTTAAGGCCAAGCAGTGACAAGACTCCCTATGAACTATGGCATGGTAAACCAGCTTCAATCAAGCACTTTAGAATCTTTGGAAGCAAGTGTTACATAAAGAATAATGATGAAAATCTTGGGAAATTTGATGCAAGAGCAGATGAAGGGATATTTCTAGGATATGCATCCAAAAGTAAAGGGTACAGGTGCTACAACAAGACTCTTTGAAAAATTGTAGAAAGCATTGACGTGAGATTTGATGAAGAACTTCCAAACAATACAAGGGGTACAGACTGCAGCAGCCCTTCGGACAACCATGAGGAAGAAAACCAAGATGATGATGCAACAAGCAAGACAATAGAAGATGCTGAACTGAGCTCGAAAGCCCCCTCAAGATATACTCAGAAGAACCACCTTGAAGATCAGATCATTGGAGACAAGAGAGCAGGGGTCCAGACAAGAAGGCAACTAACTGAACAGACAGAAGAGGTATACATAGCCATGTTATCACAAATAGAGCCAAAGAAATTTGAAGAAGCCAGCAAGGACAAGTCTTGGGTGAATGCTATGAATGAAGAATTGGACCAAATTGAGAAGAACAATACCTAGGAACTAGTTCCTAGACCCACTGAGAAAAATGTCATAGGCTCAAAATGGGTATTCAAAAATAAAATGAATGAGCAAGGACAGGTAATCAGGAATAAAGCCAAACTTGTCTGCAAAGGATATTCACAAATCGAAGGACTTGATTACGATGAAACATTTGCCCCTGTAGCCAGAATGGAAGCTATCAGAATGTTTCTGGCCTTTGCATGCTACCAAGACTTCAAGGTATTTCAAATGGATGTGAAATCTGCATTTTTGAATGGAGATCTAGAAGAAGAAGTCTACATGGAACAACCAGAAGGCTTCTCATTAACAGACAAAGAAGACTATGTATATAGACTAAAGAAGGCTCTATATGGACTAAAACAAGCTCCTCATGCTTGGTACTCAAGGTTGGATAAATACTTGCAAAAACAAGGCTTTAAGAGAGGAGGAGTAGACAGCAATCTATACATAAAAGCCCATGAAAATGAACTCCTGATTGTTGTAGTATATGTTGATGACATTATGTTTGGAAGCAACAAAGATGAGCTAGCAAAAGGATTCGCTGAAGAGATTAAATCAGAGTTTGAGATGTCTATGATTGGAGAGCTCACCTGCTACTTAGGACTTCAAATTCAGCAAAAGAACACAGGTACATTCATCTCACAGGAAAAATACTTAAAATAAATGTTGAAAAAGTTCAAAATGGAAGACTGCAAACCTGTGTCAACTCCCATGATCACGGGATGCAAGCTATGTGTTGATGATGGATCTGCTGATATAGATCAAAGACTCTACAGATCCATGATAGGAAGTCTGTTGTACCTGACAGCATCAAGACCAGACATCATGCTAGCAGTAGGACTTGTGGCTAGATATCAAGCAGCACCTAAACAAAATCACCTTCTAGCAGTCAAAAGAATATTCAGATATCTACAAGGAACTGCATAGTATGGACTTTGGTATCCAAAAGGAAAAAGCTTCAATTTGACAGCATACACAGATGCAGATTGGGCTAGCTGTGTGGATGACAGGAAAAGCACAAGTGGAGGTGCATTCTATCTAGGAGAAATTCTGGTGGCATGGCTAAGCAAGAAACAAACATCTATTTCTCTATCTACAGCAGAAGCAGAATACATAGCAGCAACAACATGTTGTACACAAGTCATGTGGATGAAGCAAACCCTCCAAGACATGAAGGTAAGCATTGATGAACCTATCTCTATCAAATGTGATAATACAAGTGCTATAAGCATATCAAAAAATCATGTGCTTCATTCAAAAACCAAACATATCCCAACCAAGTCTCATTTTCTTCGAGAACAAGTAGCTCAGAAGGTAGTAAAGCTGGAGTATGTGCCAACAAGAAAACAGACAATAGATATATTTACCAAACCTCTTGCTAGAGAACCATTTGAATATTTGAGAGATAGACTAGGGGTCGTATCTGTAGATGCTAATCTTTGATATGAAGAGAAAGCATAGTTTTAGGGGGAGAAAAGAAATGAAAATATCATTCTAGGGGGAGATCAGTTAGCAAGGAAAGCATGAAACGGGTCCTCAAGATCAGTGAAACATGGGCAAGAGTTAAAATCACACTGAAAAATGAGCAAACCCTTGCCATTGATGTCAAAGGAGGAGGAAGAGCAAGCAACATAAGGAAGGGTCCTAACAGGCAAGCAGAGGAAGTGTATTGCCATCAATGCCAAAGGGGGAGACTGTTGGAAATGTTGTCATTGATGGAAAAGGAGGCAGCAGAGGCAGAGACAGACAAAGGACAAAAACAAAAGAAAAGGGGAAGACAATGGGTCTTTGGTGAATGGTTTAGTCACATTTACAGGGAGCATGAGAAGAACAGAGGGAGAGTTTATTTACAGAGACAGGGCAACAAAAAGAAAATCAAAGCAACACAAAGGAGACAACATAGATGGAAACTGTTGAAATAAAATGGTCAAGCAGTAGAGGCGGACACAGAGAAAGGAGGCATAACCAGAGGAGGCAGAGTAGTAGAGGAGGAGACAGAGAATATAGAGGCAGAGATGAAACAGTCGAGCAACAAAGGCAGAGACAGAGTCGTTAACAACCAGTGAAATGATCAAGCAGAGACGGAACCCTGAGGGTGATGGAACCAATCATTTAGCAATAAAAACCTAATGAAGTAAGGTATTAAAACATTATGGTAGCATTGATTTAACATAACAATGAAACAGGGTTTACATATTAAAAAGCGTTGAAGAAATAAGTTTATATGTATAAACATATATATTAAACGCTGAAGAAATAAGTTGAACAGATATTATATGTATATGTAAGAAACGGGATACAAGCTGGTTAAATGTCCATGACTTTGGGTTTTAACCCCACTGGCGAACAAGAAAACCGAAGGGCCACAAAACCAGTGGGTTCGCGCGTCGATTGAAGTGGTAAGCAGTATTTCCAAAATGAACGCGATATGTGTCATTGAAGGACACGTGTCCTCAGCCAGTTTTATAATACAACTTTTTTCGCGTGATTTTGGAGAATTATGAAGCAAGCATTTAAGTTGCGCGATATTGCGCGTCATCCGTTGGATGGGGGTCCTAAGCTCAGCTGGTGCGCGTGAGCAAGTTGACCATCCGATCGAAGGTGAAGATGTGGGGAAGAGAACCAAGGATGTGGGTCCTATAGTCAGAGTTGCGGAGCCAAAGTATTATGTGAATGATTGTGTATTTCGTGTTGTGAAATTTAATGAACAGGTGGAGGTTATAACTTATATTAATATATGTTGATATATAATGGGCCGAATGCAGGTTGAATTACATGGTATAATGGTTGAAATATGACGGAGGAGGTAGTATACACGAATATAGTATGGAGAGTATGAAATATCACAAAAGGGTTCAATATAGTGTGAGTGTTGTATTAAATGAGGAGCAAAATTATATACAAAACATTGTATATGTGATATAAGTTGTGGTGGGCCCAGTTGAAGTATTGCGTTAATGGTTAGTAATTAACCATTGAAGAAAATGTTAAAGGTTTGATATGTTTGTATATTAAGTGTGGGACCCCTACATAAAATTCCGAGAATCATAACCCAAGCTGGAGGATACATTAAATCTAAAGCGGAAGCTTATATATATATGCAGCACGGTACATATGTTGCGCTTTATATACAAAGGTCCAAAGCATATATATATATATATGTGTGTGTGTGTGTGTGTGTGTGTGTAGCGCTTTATGGACAAGGGACCAAAGGTATAATACAAAGCATATGTACTATATTATTGAGCGCGAGATCAAAAGAACCAAAGGTCCAATCGCTTGGTTTTAAAACAAAGTCTTATATTGTGGGACCCTCACCAATCCGATCGGAGAAAAATTGGCAGCGGAACATGTTAACAAAAATTTGCGATTGCGATTGAATTCCAGACCCGATGGGTATACGAACTATGATTCATATATATTTAAGTTCCGGCATCAAAGTATACCGTCGCATCGGAAATAAGAAGAACATCAGAGCACTATATTGAAAGCTGTGATTGCGATGATCGCATCGGGTCCTTCGCAAATGCATCAATCGCAATCGGAAGTATCCAGTTACGATTAATCACATCGGCACAATAAAATGCAGTGAACAGTGAATCATCGGATCAGAGTGATTGCATCGGAGCATCGGAACTCACAACTAAAATTTGTGATTGAGATTAATCGCAATCAAAAGAATTCAGGAGGTGACTCATCGCATCGGAGAATAAAACAAGCTTGGTGGGTGGGCCCGAAAGGGCATTTTAAGTATTAAAATATTTTGATTTAAGTTCTCCGTGAGTTGATTTGTGTTACAAAAGGGGCAGTTTATATGTTAAAACACTTCATTATCATGCCGAGATTTAAATTGTGATATATGAAAAGCGTAGTTACATATGTATGGCAGTTACACTGCGACAGTGAACAGGAGATCAAACAGAGCCGAAAAGGGACAAACACAGTCACAGAAAAGACAAACACAGTGATCCAAAACTGAATAAGTTGATTTTTAATCCTCATTGTAACTGAATATGTACGTTTTTTTATTGGTTTATATTGTTTGTGATGCACTGGAAAGTCTCCGGAAGAATACAAAATTCCCACTGTAATATTAAAATTTGTACATACAGCTATATTTTTCTGAGTGAGCTGGAAAAGAAATGAGAAGGCAGAGGGATAAGAGGTATGGCTATTCATTTCAAATTCCCTGAGGAATACTGACAGTCATAATAAAATCTCTATAAATAATATCATCTTGACACGCATAAAAGAGGTTAGAGAGAGTGAGTATAGAGAATGCAGAGTATGGAAAATTGAGGCAGAGAAGATAAGGAAGAGAGGAGCAGAAAGAGATGCTACAGAACAGAGCTGATATCTGAGGTAAATCAACAAACATTTCTTTTGATAAATTGAGGAAGTTGGAGCTTCCCTACCAAGTTGAAGCTTGATAGTTGTCAGTTGTAATTGACTGAGGTTGGAGCCTCCTGTAGGTTGGTTCCTACAGAAAAACAATGGTGAGAGGGAGTTAGAGCTTGCCTTTGCATCACAACAATAATAAGATGTGGTTTTCTCCCTTTATGGATTTCCACTTATATCTGTTGCCTCTATGTGTGTTACATATGTGTTGATATGATCTACCCAATCTGCTTAATGTTTGTTGCTCTCATAATAAGTTTGGTGTCTCATTAATTTAATACTTGCTGCAACATATTAAGATTGATCACATGTTAAAGTTGGTTATAAAATTAAGCTGTAAATAAGTTGATGAAAATTTTAAAAAGCTGGTGTATGTGTTAAACTGATTCACCCCCCTCTTAGTTTAACTAAGGATTCAACAAATCTATCTCAGTCTAGAAAAGGGTTAAACTTATACTGATTTGATGTATTTTCATTTGCTTTTATGAGCTCGAAAAGACAAGTACTCAATAATCTTTTCACATTATCGGAGTCTGAAAAGAGCTAAAAGAAGACTCCAGAGGTTCCTTTTTCGTCGTTATTGAAGCTCGAAAAAAGTGATAAAAGTGTGCTTCAAGTCCTTTTTCATTTTTATCAAAGCTCGAAAACTAAGGATAAAAGTATGCTTTGTGGTCAAATCATTCTTAAATATGTGTGCACAACCAATCTGCTATATCAACTGTAAAACCTGTCCATAAAACCATCAAACGGATTAAAAATACCTTTTTCATAGCAAAAATGAATAAAAACCATAGTCACAACATTAAATATGATTCAAAATAATCAAATTGACTAATTAAAAGAGTTTTTACCATTCATTTTTACCATTTGAAAAATAGGAGCTCTGAACCAGTTTTTGCCCACGAACTTCAATAGTTGATTGCAACAGATTCTGTGGACGATTTTCCTCGCCGTTCGATCCAGGTTGGATCTAAAAACCTTCTATTGCTTTTAGTATCATTTATTGTGAATTTCATGGTAAATTTTTAGGGTCTTGAGCCCCTTAGGGTAAATTTACTACGCTCAGAGGGAAACGCATCCTTGAATGTCAAAAGGTGCATTGCAGTGCACTAGGCGCAATTCCCACTCTTGTTTTTTGTTGTGTGTGTTAGAAACCTGTAAATATAGGATTCATAATTTTTACTTGGCTGATGGTAATTTTGTAAATTTGTTCATACTTTTCCCTCTGCAAGTTGCATTCGCATATTTTGTAAAAAATCAAAAAATCAAAAAAAGGGTGAAAAGTCCTAAAAGAAAAATCAAAGGACTTAGAAAAAATAAGAAACCCCAAAAGAAAAAGATGACTAAAACATGAAAGTGTACAAGTCTAAATGCCACTACTTTTTACCTTTTGCAGTTGATTATGGCAGAGTGTCAATAAATGCCATAATCCATGATGAGTTAAACAGTTTAATCTTAACTTGTCATGTTTCAATTTCACCTGTTATAGATAGAGAATAAAGAATTTTCATACAGTTTAATCATGACAATTCAGTAGTTAGGTAGAGAATAAGTGAATCCAACAGCTTAATCTGGATTCCTGGATGAAATAAGTGTAGAATTAGATAGTTTTATTTCTTTCAGAAAGATTAAATGTTGTAAAGGTTGCTAGCACAAATGCACCTGATCAAAATGGAAGAAAAAATGTTAGCATGTAAAATTGGGTAGGTAGAAGAAGGTGAGAAACATCAATGTAAATATAATTCACCAGGACTGCAAATAACTAACTTCCCCTCCCCATAGTCATTTATCATTCTAAGCTATCATTCAGAAAGGATCAAGGCATTTCCTTGACTTTTGTTGGGACCAGACCCAAGGCTCTATGGCTGATAAGTGGAAAATGTAAAATGTCTATATTAATCCCTCAGAATCACATCATTGCTCCATTTCATGCATTCATTCCCCTAAAATAATCTTAAGTAAAACCTCATTTTTACTTAAAGAATACTATGATTCCCATTTAACTAATTTCCTTCATCACATGAAAACATTAAACCCTCAAAATTACATTTTATCATAAGTTAAAGTGATGAGGTTAGTATGATGCAAATTTTCTTTTTAAAACTTCACTTTACTTGGTTATGTTAATGTATTTGAAACCTTGTCCCTTTGTCATATTAACTTTAACTTACATAATAACTCCCTATAGAATAACCTTTTCCTATATCATATAATTCCCTTTTATAAAATAGCCCAAAATACCCATTAATAAAATTTTAGCCAAAGTTATCTATTCCCACATGTTTAAATCAAAAACCCACTTTATACCCCCTTTTTCTAAATATATCGTTATATAAATATCCCGCCCCTAAATCACTTTGATTTAATTTACTATATAATAAAAATATGTGAAAAAACCTTTAAACATGTTTTATTATGTGTTTAAAACAAAAATATCGAAGTTTTGTTTAAACTAAACTTCAAAACCCATCCCTTTATTTATTTCATGACTCCCTTTAACCAAGGTTAAAACTATAACCTAACCATTTCCCCGCGATATATATCCCATCTCCACAAATATTAACCCTGGTTCAAAGCCATTTTACCCCTCCCGACCACCTTTTTTATGTATAAAGCTTTTTTTATATATAAAAACCTTCATATATCTTTCAGCTATCGGATTCAATATTGACCCTCCGATCTCTAACACCCATTTGATCCTACGGCTCCAAACAAACGCAATATTCTTATCCCCGTATCTCTTCACATCCTATCGCGATGCTTTATAGTCGTCCGATCATCTCTTCTCAATCCAACGATTCTTGTTAAACACGAAGGTTCTATTCCATAATCTTAACCTTCCCATCGCGTCGTATGTCAACCGTTGGATCTACATTTACTATTAAGATCTAACGACTCATATTTAACCCGACAACTCCAGTCCCCAACCCCACCACAGCTCATCGCGTTAAGCGATCACCGTTGATCTTCCATCCACCAGATCAACAGTCAATAATCGATGCCCTGGTCCCACTATACTTTCCCCGCATCTTTTCATTTAATCCTGACCGTTCGCTTTCTGATGTCAGATCCGACGGCCCGAAACTTATATCGCACAAATAAAGTGCCCGACCCATGTTTTATGAAAATCGCGCGATAAAAGTTGTTTTCCAATACAACCCAATGCTACGTGTCCCCTTTTCATTTGATCGCGTTCCAAAAGCCAAAAATAGCTTACCGCCTACAGCCAACGCGAAAACCACCAGCGGTTCTCCACAGTTCAAACAATAAAAATTTTCCGCCAGATATGTAACTCACCAATATTACGTTTTATAAGGTTTATAATAAAGGTTAAAACCTTTGTTATATGGTTTATGTGAACGTTATAAGCTCCGCTCAACTGGTAAACCTCCGGTAAATCCTTTCGACTCCCGAATCCGATGTTTACCCTCTGTGTGCCTATTTTGTACCTGAAAGACCCATTACGTGCCTGAAAGCTCCATTTTGACCAACAAAATCTATGTTTGAAGGCCAAAGACACCTTTCAACTGCAACATATTGACATCAAAAGCCTCTATTTTAAGTTCAATCTTCAGTATAAACCCTTGAAAAAACATTTCCATGGCTTGAAAATGTCTTTGAACCTACAGATCTCCTAACAAGTCATCTTTTATAGTCTCAACCATTCAGGAAACCCTTGTTTCCTGTCTTAACCCAGTTTTTCATCTCTCAGATTCCTAATTGAGCACTAAAATACCCATTGAAGACTATCTTTACCCAAGAATTGCTCAAAATTCCCTCTGTTAAAGTGAAACACTCCTGCAAACTGTTTAAACTTGCAGAAGTAAGCCTAACAATACCTTAAAAAAACAAAATTAAACCTCCACAGACTGATCTCATTCCACAAATCTTTGAAGAATCTCTAATCACCTCCCTGCAGCCAAGATTTCATTAACAAATTGTTTGATTTTTGCAGGTTATTATCAGAATATGGATTTGGCCCAACAGTTTCAATACTAGTTGACAAAATTGTTTGCTCCAAATTCTCAGATTTTAACTCAATATCTTCATTCAACAAACAGTGTGCATACAAAGAAAGAACAAAATCAAGTCAGAGAGAGAACAGAATGGTGAAGTTTTCATAGTGAATGGTAAAAGTGAAATCAGAATTCACAATGACATTGAAAACATAACAGTTAAAGAGTATCAGTGGTTAAAGTGTATCAGGTAAAAGTCAGAGTGAAAGGTCAAAACAAAGTTACAAAATAGTCAAAGGTAAACAGTAAAAGTAAATACAGAGGAAGTAAAATGGTAAAAAGAGATGAAAATACTTTCAACAGTAATGAATTTTATCCAAAGTGAAAGTAAAACAGTTAAAAGAACAAAAAGGTGAAAATATGAAAACACAACAAGAAGGAAATTTTTTGCAGAAATTCATGTTTAAGCCATTGTTTTGCAGAACTATTGAGACCAATCCAAGATGAATTTTGCAAAACTGAAGGAGTTTTATGTTCTTACGAGGTCCATCTACAAAAACCTCTCTCACTTTTCTAACAGCGATTATGGATTGGGAAATATTACACAATATTGGAAAATATTCTTATAGAAAATTCATGTTAAATCATCATTTGTAGAGAATATTGTGGCCAATCAGAAATACAGCTTACCAAATTGAAGGAGGTTTTTGTTCCTAAGTGAACCAGCTAAAAAAACCTATCTCATTTTTTTCACAATAATTTCATAATGAGAGATACATGCACATCTTTACAGCCTATTTTTCAAACTCTATAAAATTATGTTTTACACATATTTTTTGCAGAGCCTATTGTGCATAACTGGAGAGGAATTTTAGGAAATTGAAAGAGGTTTATCTCACTAACCTATTTATCTACAATAACCTCTTTCACTTTTTACATATCTATTACGGATTGAGAAATAAAAATATATCATTGGACCCCAAGTTTGCAGAATTGTTGGAGCAAAATGCACAAAGAAAGGAAGCAGTTAGTGACTTGGATGCCTCATCATCAACTAAGAGTTGGATCAAATTCGAATTCTCCTCTTAGTCATCACCTATACATAAGAAATAGTGCAAAATAGATGCATTAATATTGAGTGTCATGTACTTAATTTCTATTTATGTAAAACAGTTACAGATATTTTGTAAACCAATCTTGATATTTTTTCAAGATATTTTAGTTTAGAATTTGTATAAATACTTCACTCCTTGAAGTATTTTGTGTGGAATAAAATTGATCAAGACTACTATAGTCATTTTTATGGATATATTGAAGTTGGTGTGAGTCAATTAGCAAATGAGCAGACTGGAATTGAGGTTAAAGAAATCATAACTCAGGATTCTTGTGATGACCAGATAAGTCTAGTCTTCATCATGTTTTCATTGTTTTTCTTTAAAAAGTTTACATTCATTCATTTTAATGTGTTTCTATCTTTAATGATCAACTAGGAGAATTTAGACAGGATTAGTGATAAAAAGCTCCATGTTTTTAACTAGTTGGCATTATTATGTTTTATGCTTGATAATCGGACTATAGAATTCTTAATTGCTCTAGGTCCCTATTTGATTCCCTCCTTCAATCTTCATTTCTGTAACTTAAGGATTCTTAAGTTCCCTTTTGTTCAGATTTCACCCATTCCATCAACAAAGCCTATTCAAAAGCCTTAGAAGGTCATCTACCCTGCCCTTAGTACATTTTCATCTTTAAGTCTTATTTCCTAGCTCTGCTTGCCTAGAAAGTTGACTCCATAGCCCAATGTTCTGGTAGATCCCTCTGGTTTACCTTGAAACACTTTTTATTCCCACCACACTTTGAAAACAAGTCCCACTGCCAATCATAGCTAGCCTAAAACCTAATTATAAAACAAAGTTAAATCTTTAGGAGAGATCCCTCTCCGGAACTCAGGAAGGCTAGATCCTGAATTCTAAAAGCGGTTCTTGGTTACCCCTAGTTTTCTTAACTACAAAAATCCTCATCCCACAACCTGTGAATTACTAGGGTGATAACATACTAGCGACCATACTAGGGAACTAACCACTCTCCAGTTTTAAGTTTAATCTTGAAGGAAGATTTTTAACCATATCTTTTCTACTTTAAGATTAAGTTTAAAGGTTGTGGGTAATATAATGACAACTCTACTGAGGAAACTAACCTTTTCTTCAGAGATATTTTACAGGTTCAGATCTGATCTATGATGGTGGACAATGATCAGACATATAAAGGTTAAAATCATCTACCTGGCGACTCCACGCCAATTTCACAATCAAGACTCCACTGGAGGAATGAACCTGGAAGAACAACATGGAAAGATCAGGCTTTCAACTTTGATCTTAATCCAAGACATTATGTTCTTTCTCGTTAAGAAAGATTTTCAATATGTATTATATTTTATACAAGGATCTAACTTGGTTGTACATATACCGTGGCCTTTCGTTATGGCTGATTTTCAAGATGATCCAAGAATAAAACGAAGATATGCTCCCATGAGCAGAGATCACATACCTGGATTTACACACAAACTACCGAAGGTAAATTGGGGTGAAAATCTGCCCATGTTTCAAGATGAGAACATTGATGATCCTTTACTACATCTCATTAAATTTCATATACACTCATCAAGATTGAAGGTTGATTAGCATGAGGATTGCCTCATGAAGATATTCATGGCAACCTTAGAAGGAAAAGCAAGGGAATGGTACGAAGCTCTCAAACCTGCAAGTTTGTTTTCTCTAAAAGATTTTCATAAGGTATTTTATGAGCATTACAAAGAAGATTTTCCATCTTTATCATTAGCTAAAAATTGGTGTGATCAAGCTGAAGATCTTATACATTACCTTAAAAATATTGATGAAGATTTTGGAAATTGGTTTCCTGAAGATTTATTACAAGAAGTCCAGAATTTTCATTCTCAAGTTAAATGTCATGATAATCAGGAGGAGTTAAACAAAGATGAAATAGATCAGGAGATACAAAGCCCCTATGTATTAACAAATGATGTTTCATTTAATGTTTTGAATGAAGTTAAAGAAAATATTCAACCTCATGATCAACTTTTAGATAAGAGTAAAACAATTGTCATTTCAATATAAGAATTCAGAGATTCCCACCCCCCCTCACCGAAGAAGAAATCAATTTGCTTCTAAACATGCAACCATTCTCAAAATATTTAAATAATGAAGAAATTGTTTCTACTTCTTCTAATGTTGATGAATGTACTAAAGTTTTTATCCATGAAGAGACAGAAGAACAGGTTGATGCTCATGTTATTCTACCCTCCCAAAAATTCCCATTGCTTGATAGGACTCCTATTGAACAAAATAATGACTTTCAAATAGAATGCAATCAAACTAATCCAGATCTATCAGGATTTCCAGAAATAAATTCTACTGATCTAATGTATGTGATTGATGACATTCCTTTTTTTGAGGATTTGCCGAAGTATGATCGGTATGATGATAATTATGTTCTTCAAATTCAAGATAACTTCACAGAACAAACACTAGCTAGTTTGAAGGATGAGATATTAGATTTTCAACTTGATGAGGATTTTCTAAAAGTTCTCTTTCTTATTTTTAAATCAAGAAAATGTTCTCCTCAAATTAAAAAATGGCTTCTTGATATAATTTTTGAAAATTATGAAAATGAAATCAAACTTTTGCATTCTCAAATTCAGTCATACAATTTCCGAAATCCTAAAAGTTTCTTTGAAAATCTTCCTTCTCCAAAGCAAGAAGAAATTGTAATACCTTTTGACTTGCATATTGAAGATGATTATTCTTTCAAATACAAGAATGAAGAAATAGTTTCATGGTCTAATATTCATAATTCAACTGAACTATTAGTCATTAAAGGTCTAGAAGTAAATAACATACATCATGCTTTTATTGATCCTATATTAGATTATATGGAGAATCATTTTAGCCCAAATCTGCAAGCATGTTTTCTCTATAATGATCAAATACATCAAAAGTGGCTTTTACACATCATATCATTTATTATAAAGGCACATGATCATAATATACTACCAATTTTGATCACAAGCAATCAAGTTATCCATTTATTTTTACAGCTACTTGATTGGCTTCATTGGCATTTTTGTATTACCTGATTCAATAAGATTTTTAGTAGATTAGAGTAGGTAGATGAGTGCCAATAAGCTCATAATTTTGAGCATTTTTTTTTCGTTTTTTAATTTTCAGCTAGTTTTTTCATTAAGATTTAAAGCCAAGGATGAGGTCCTAAAGAGTTTAAGATCTATAAGTTGGTTTGAAAATTGTTGTGTGTTGTTTTAGTTTCAGATCATATTTCAGTTTGCAGAAGACAAAAGACACTTACTAAGATCATCAAAGGTCAAAGATGAAGGCTACTGATCTCAGAGTTCTTGACATTTCACCAGGAAATGTCATCCCCAAGAAAAGCCAATGTTAGCAACCTATAAATATAGGATTCATAATTTTGACTTGACTGATGGTAATTTTGTAAATCTATTCATACTTTGCGCTTTGCAAGTTGTATTCGCATATTTTGTAAAAAATAAAAAAATCAAAAAAATCAAAAATCAAAAAGAGGGTGAAAAGTCCTAAAAGAAAAAATCAAAGGACTTAGAAAAAATAAGAAACCCCAAAAGAAAAAGATGAATAAAACATGAAAGTGTGCAAGTCTAAATGCACTACTTTTTACCTTTTGCAGTTGATTATGGCAGAGTGTCAATAAATGCCATAATCCATGATGAGTTAAACAGTTTAATCTTAACTTGTCATGTTTCAATTTCACCTATTATAGATAGAGAATAAAGAATTGTCATATAGTTTAATCATGACAATTTAGTAGTTAGGTAGAGAATAAGTGAATCCAATAGCTTAATCTGGATAGCTGGATGAAATAAGTGTACAATTAGATAGTTTTATTGCTTTCAGAAAGAATAAATGTTGTAAAGGTTGCTAGCACAAATGCACCTAATCAAAATGGAAGAAAAAATGTTAGCATGTAAAATTGGGTAGGTAGAAGAAGGTGAGAAGCATCAATGTAAATATCATTCACCAGGACTACAAATAACTAACTTCCCCTCCCCATATTCATTTAGCATTCTAAGCTATCAGTTAGAAAGGCTCAAGGCATTTCCTTGACTTTTGTTGGGACCAGACCCAAGGCTCTATGGCTGATAAGTGGAAAATGTAAAATGTCTATATTAATCCCTCAGAATCACATCATTGCTCCATTTCATGCATTCATTCCCCTGAAATAATCTTAAGTAAAACCTCATTTTTACTTAAAGAATACTATAACTCCCATTTAACTAATTTCCTTCATCACATGAAAACATTAAACCCTCAAAATTACATTTTATCATAAGTTAAAGTGATGAGGTTAGTATGATGCAAATTTGCCTTTTAAAACTTCACTTTACTTGGTTATGTTAATGTATTTTGAGTATACCTTGTCCCCTTGTCATATTAATTTTAACTTACATAATAACTCCCTATAGAATAACCTTTTCCTATATGATATAATTCCCTTTTATAAAATAGCCCCAAAAACCCATTAATAAAATGTTAGCAAAAGTTATGTATTCCCACATGTTTAAATCAAAAACCCACTTTATACCCCCTTTGGCTAAATATATCGTTATGTAAATATCACGCCCCTATGATGGTTAAATCACTTTGATTTAATTTACTATATAATAAAAATATGTAAAAAAACCTTTAAACATGTTTTATTATGTGTTTAAAACAAAAATACTGAAGTTTTGTTTAAACTATACTTCAAAACCGATCCCTTTGCTTATTTCCCGACTCCCTTTAACCAAGGTTAAAACTATAACCTAACCATTTCCCCGCGATATATATCCCATCTCCGCAAATATTAACCCTGGTTCAAAGCCCTTTTACCCCTCCCGACCACCTTTTTCATGTATAAAGCCTGTTTTATATATAAAAACCTTCATATATCTTTCAGCTATCGGATTCAATATTGACCCTCCGATCCCTAACACTCATTTGATCCTATGGCTCCAAACAAACGCGATATTCTTATCCCCATATCTCTTCACATCCTATCGCGCCGCTTTATAGCCGTCCGATCATCCCTTCTCAATCCAATGATTCTTGTTAAACGCAACAGTTCTATTCCATAATCTTAACCTTCCCATCGCGTCGTATGTCAACCGTTGGATCTACATTTACTATTAAGATCTAACGATTCATATTTAACCCGACAACTCCAGTCCACGACCCCACCACAGCTCATCGCGTTAAGCGATCACCGTTGATCTTCCATCCGCCAGATCAACAGTTAATAATCAATGCCCTGGTCCCACTATACTTTCCCCGCATCTTTTCATTTAATCCTGACCGTTCGCTTTCCGATGTCAGATCCGACGGCCTGAAACTTATATCGCGCAAATAAAGTGCCTGACCCATGTTTTATGAAAATCGCGCGATAAAATTTGTTTTCCAATACAACCCAATGATACGTGTCCCCTTTTCATTTGATTGCGTTCCAAAAGCCAAAAATAGCTTACCGCCTGCAGCCAACGCGAAAACCACCAGCGGTTTTCCACAGTTCAAACAATAAAAAATTTCCGCCAGATATGTAACTCACCAATATTACGTTTTATAAGGTTTCTAATAAAGGTTAAAACCTTTGTTATAAGGTTTATTTGAACGTTATAAGCTTCGCCCGACTAGTAAACCTCTGGTAAATCCTTCCCGGCTCCCGAATCCGATGTTTACCCTATGTGTGCCTATTTTGTACCTGAAAGACCCATTACGCACCTGAAAGCTCCATTTTGACCAACAGAATCTATGTTTGAATGCCAAAGACACCTTTCAACTGCAACATATTGACATCAAAAGCCTCTATTTTAAGTTCAATCTTCAGTATAAACACTTGAAAAAACATTTCCATCTTTTGAAAAGGTCTTTGAACCTACAGATCTCCTAACAAGTCATCTTTTATAGTCTCAACCATTCAAGAAACCCTTGTTTCCTGTCTTAACCTAGTTTTTCATCTCTCAGATTCCTAATTGAGCACTAAAATACCCATTTAAGACTATCTTTACCCAAGAATTGCTCAAAATTCCCTCTGTTAAAGTGAAATACTCCTGCAAACTATTTAAACTTGCAGAAGTAAGCCTAACAATGCCTTAAAAAAACAGAGTTAAACATCCACAGACTGATCTCATTCCACAAATCTTTGAAGAATCTCTAATCACCTCCCTGCAGCCAAGATTTCATTAACAAATTGTTTGATTTTTGCAGGTTATTATCAGAATATGGATTTGGGCCAACAGTTTCGATACTAGTTGACAAAATTCTTTGCTCCAAATTCTCATATTTTAACTCAATATATTCATTCAAGGAAAGAACAAAATCAAGTCAGAGAGAGATCAGAATGATGAATTTTCACAGTGAATGGTAAAAGTGAAATCAGAATTCACAATGACATTGAAAACATAACAGTTAAAGTGTATTAGGTAAAAGTCAGAGTGAAAGGTCAAAACAAAGTTACAGACCAGTCAAAGGTAAACAGTAAAAGTAAATACAGAGGAATTAAAATGGTAAAAAGAGATGAAAATATTTTCACCAGCAATGAAGTTTATCCAAAGTGAAAGTAAAACAGTTAAAAGAACAAAAAGATGAAAAGATGAAAACACAACAAGAAGGAAATTTTTTGCAGAAATTCATGTTTAAGCCATTGTTTTGCAAAAACTATTGTGACCAATCCAAGATGAATTTTTCAAAACTAAAGGAGGTTTATGTTCTTAAGAGGTCTATCTACAAAAACCTCTCTCACTTTTCTAACAGCCATTATGGATTGGGAAATATTACACAATATTGGAAAATATTCTTGCAGAAAATTCTTGTTAAGTCATCATTTTGCAGAGAATATTGTGGCCAATCAGAAATAAATCTTACCAAAATGAAGGAGGTTTTTGTTCCTAAGAGACCCAGCTAATAAAATCTATCTCACTTTTTTCACAGTCATTTCATAATGAGAGATACATGCACATTTTTACAGCCTATTTTTCAGACTCTGTAAACTTTGTTTTACACATATTTTGCACAACCTATTGTGCACAGCTGGAAAGGAATTTTAGGAAACGGAAAGAGGTTTATCTCACCAACCTATTTATCAAAAATAACGTCTTTCACTTTTTACATATCTATTACGGATTTAGAAATACAAATATATCATTGGACCCCAAGTTTGCAGAATTGTTGGAGCAGAATGCACAAAGAAAGGAAGCGGTAAGTGACTTGGATGCCTCATCATCAACTAAGAGTTGGATCAAATTCAAATTCTCCTCTTAGTCATCACCTATCCATAAGAAATAGTGCCAAATAGATGCATTAGTCTTGAGTGTCCTTTACTTAAGTTCTATTTATGTAAAATAGTTAGAGATATTTTGTAAACCAATCTTGATATTTTTTCAAGATATTTTATTTTAGAATTTGTATAAATACTTCACTCCTTGAAGTATTTTGTGTGGAATAAAATTTATCAAGACTACTATAGTCATTTTTCTCGATATATTGAAGTTGGTGTGAGTCAATTAGCAAATGAGCAGACTGGAATTGAGGTTAAAGACATCATAACTCAGGATTCTTGTGATGACCAGATAAGTCTAGTCTTCATCCTGTTTTCATTGTTTTTCTTTAAAAACTTTACATTAATTCATTTTAATGTGTTTCTATATTTAATGATCAACTAGGAGAATTTAGATAGGATTAGTGATAAAAAAAACTCCCTATTTTTAACTAGTTGGCATTATTATGTTTTCTGCTTGATAACCGGACTATAGAATTCTTAATTGCTCTAGGTCCATGTTTGATTCCCTCCTTCAATATTCATTTCCGTAACTTAAGGATTCTTAAGTTCCTTTTTGTTCATATTTCACCCATTCCATCAACAAAGCCTATTAAAAAGCTTTAAAAGGTCATCTACCCTGCCCTTAGTACATTTGCATCTTTAAGTCTTATTTCCTAGCTCTGCTTGCCTAGAAAGTTAACTCCATAGCCCATTGTTCTTGTAGATCCCTCTGGTTTACCTTGAAACACTTTTTATTCCCACCACACTTTCTAAACAAGTCCCACTACCCAATCATAGCTAGCCTAAAACCTAATTATAAAACAAAGTTAAATCTTTAGGAGAGATCCCTCTCCGGAACTCAGGAAGGCTAGATCCTGAATTCTAAAAGCGGTTCTTGGTTACCACTGGTTTTCTTAACTACAAAAATCCTCATCCCACAACCTGAGAATTACTAGGGTGATAACATACTGGCAACCATACTAGGGAACTAACCACTCTCTAGTTTTAAGTTTAATCTTGAAGGAAGATTTTTAACCATATCTTTTCTACTTTAAGATTAAGTTTAACAGTTGTGGGTAATATAATGACAACTCTACTGAGAAAACTAACCTTTTCTTCAGAGATATTTTACAAGTTCAGATCTAATCTATGATGGTGGACAATGATCAGACATATAAAGGTTAAAATCATCTGCCTGGCGACTCCACACCAATTTCACAATCAAGACTCCACTGGAGGAATGAACCTGGAAGAACAATATGGAAAGATTAGGCTTTCAACTTGGATCTTAATCCAAGACATTATGTTCTTTCTCATTAAGAAAGTTTTTCAATATGTATTATATTTTATTTAAGGATCTAACTTGGTTGTACATATACTGTGGCCTTTAGTTATGGCTTATTTTCAAGATGATCCAAGAATAAAACGAAGATATGCTCCCATGAGCAGAGATCACATACTTGGATTTCCACACAAACTACCGAAGGTAAATTGGGGTGAAAATCTGCCCATGTTTCAAGATGAGAATATTGATGATCCTTTACTACATCTCTTTAAAGTTCATACACAGTCATCAAGATTGAAGGGCAATTGGCATGAGGATTGCCTCATGAAGATATTCATGGAAACCTTAGAAGGAAAAGCAAGGGAATGGTACGAAGCTCTCAAACCTGCAAGTATTTTTTCTCTAAAATATTTTCATAAGGTATTTTATGAGCATTACAAAGAAGATTTTCCATCTTTATCATTAGCTGAAAATTGTTGTGATCAAGCTGAATATCTTATACATTACCTTAAAAATATTGATGAATATTTTGGAAATTGGTTTCCTGAAGATTTATTACAAGAAGTCCAGAATTTTCATTCTCAAGTTAAATGTCATAATAATCAGGAGGAGTTAAACAAAGATGAAATAGATCAGGAGATGAATCAAGATCCACAAAGCCCCTCTATATTAACAAATGATGTTTCATTTAATGTTTTGAATGAAGTTAAAGAAAATATTCAACCTCATGATCAAATTTTAGATAAGAGAAAAAAAATTGTCATTTCAATCCAAGAATTCAGAGATTCCCACCCCCCCTCACCGAAGAAGAAATCAATTTGCTTCTAAACATGCAACCATCCTCAAAATATTTACATAATGAAGAAATTGTTTCTACTTCTTCTAATGTTGATGAATGTACAAAGGTTTTTATCCATGAAGGGACAGAGGAACAAGTTGATGCTCATGTTATTCTACCTTCCCAAAAAGGCCCATTGCTTGATATCACGCCTATTGAACAAAACAATGATTTTCAAACAGAATGCAACCAATCTAATCAAGATATATTGAGATTGTTGGAAGATAAATCTACTGATCCATTGTTTATAATTGATGACATTCCTTCTTATGAAAATTTGCCTAAATATGATCAGTATGATTTCCCAATTCAAGATAATTTCACAAAACAATCACTAGCTATTTTGAGGGATGAGATATCAAAACTTCAGTTTGATGAGGATTTTCTAAGAGCTTTCTTTCTTCTTTTTAAATCAAGAAAATGTTCTCCTCGAGTTAAAAAATGGCTTCTTGATATAATTTCTGAAAATTATGAAAATGAAATCAAAATTTTGCATTCTCAAATTCAGTCATACAATTTCCGAAATCCTAAAGAATTCTTTGAAAATCTTCCTTCTCCAAAGCAAGAGAAAATTGTACTATCTTTTGACTTGCATATTGAAGATGATTATTCTTTCAAACAGAAGACTGAAGAAATAAGTTCATGGTCTAATATTCATAATTCAATTGAACAATTAGTCATTGAAGGCCTAGAAGTAAATAACATACATCATGCTTTTATTGATCCTATATCAGATTATATGGAGAATATTTTGAGCCCAAATCTGCAAACATGTTTTCTCTATAAGGATAAAATACATCAAAAGTGGCCTTTACACATCATATCATTTATTATAAAGGCACATGATCATAATATACTTCCAATTTTGATCACAAGCAATCAAGTTATCCATTTATTTTTACAGCTACTTGATTGGCTTCATTGGCATTTTTGTATTACCTGATTCAATAAGATTTTTAGTAGATTAGAGTAAGTAGATGAGTGCCAATAAGCTCAGAATTTTGAGCATTTTTTTTTAGTTTTTAATTTTCAGCTAGTTTTTCATTAAGATTTAAAGCCAAGGATGAGGTCCTAAAGATGTTTAAGATCTATAAGTTGGTTTGAAAATTGTTGTGAGTTGTTTTAGTTTCAAATCAGATTTCAGTTTGCAGAAGATAGAAGACACTTACTAATATCATCAAAGGTCAAAGATGAAGGCTACTAATCTCAGAGTTCTTGACATTTCACCAGGAAATGCCATCCTCAAGTGAAGCCGATGTTAGCAACCTATAAATATAGGATTCATAATTTTGACTTGACTGATGGTAGTCTTGTAAATATGTACATACTTTTCCTTCTGCAAGTTGTATTCCCATATTTAGTAAAAAATCAAAAAATCAAAAAGAGGGTAAAAAGTCCTAAAAGAACAATCAAAGGAATTATAAAAAATAATAGACCCCAAAAGAAAAAAATGAATAAAACATGAAAGTGTGCAAGCCTAAATGCCACTACTTTTACCTTTTGCATTTGATTATGGCAGAGTGTCAATAAATGCCATAATCCATGATGAGTTAAACAGTTTAATCTTGACTTGTCATGTTTCAATTTCACTTGTTGTAGATAGAGAATAAAGAATTGTCATACAGTTTAATCATGACAATTCAGTAGTTAGGTAGAGAATAAGTGAATCCAAAAGTTTAATCTGGATTCCTGGATGAAATAAGTGTAGAATTAGATAGTTTTATTGCTTTCAGAAAGAATAAATGTTGTAAAGGTTGCTAGCTCAAATGCACCTAATCAAAATGGAAGAATAAATGTTAGCAGTTAAAATTGGGTAGGCAGAAGAAGGTGAGAAGCATCATTGTAAATATTATTCACTAGGGCTGCAAATAACTAACTTCCCCTTCCCATAGCCATTAAGCATTCTAAGCTATCAGTCAGAAAGGCTCAAGGCATTTCCTTGACTTCTGTTGGGAGGCTCTATGGCTGATAAGTGGAAAATGTAAAATGTCTATATTAATCCCTCAGAATCACATCATTGCTCCATTTCATGCATTCATTCCCCTAAAATAATCTTAAGTAAAACCTCATTTTTACTTAAAGAATACTATAATTCTCATTTAACCAATTTCCTTCATCACATGAAAACATTAAACCCTCAAAATTACATTTTATTATAAGTTAAAGTGATGAGGTTAGTATGATGCAAATTTTCCTTTTAAAACTTCACTTTACTTGGTTATGTTAATGTATTTTGAGTATACCTTGTCCCCTTGTCATATTAACTTTAACTTACATAATAACTCCCTATAGAATAACCTTTTCCTATATGATATAATTATCTTTTATAAAATAGCCCCAAAAACCCATTAATAAAATTTTAGCCAAAGTTATCTATTCCCACATGTTTAAATCAAAAACCCACTTTATACCCCATTTTGGCTAAATATATCGTTATATAAATATCCTGCCCCTATGGTAGTTAAATCACTTTGATTTAATTTACTATATAATAAAAATATGTGAAAAAACATTTAAACATGTTTTATTATGTGTTTAAAACAAAAATATCGAAGTTTTGTTTAAACTATACTTCAAAACCCATCCCTTTGTTTATTTCCCGACTCCCTTTAACCAAGGTTAAAACTATAACCTAACCATTTCCCCGTGATATATATCCCATCTCCGCAAATATTAACCCTGGTTCAAAGCCTTTTGACCCCTACCAACCACCTTTTTTATGTATAAAGCCTATTTTATATATAAAAACCTTCATATATCTTTCAGCTATCGGATTCAATATTGACCCTTCGATCCCTAACACTCATTTGATCCTACGGCTCCAAACAAACGTGATATTCTTATCCTCGTATCTCTTCACATCCTATCGCGCTGCTTTATAGCCGTCTGATCATCCCTTCTCAATCCAACGATTCTTGTTAAACATGATAGTTCTATTCCATAATCTTAACCTTCCCATCGCATCGTATGTCAACCGTTGGATCTACATTTACTATTAAGATCTAACGATTCATATATAACCCGACAACTCCAGTCCCTGACCCCACCACAGCTCATCGCGTTAAGCGATCACCGTTGATCTTCCATCCGCCAGATCAACGGTCAATAATCGATGCCCTGGTCCCACTATACTTTCCCCACATCTTTTCATTTAATCCTAACCGTTCGCTTTTCGATGTCAGATCCGACAGCCCGAAACTTATATCGCGCAAATAAAGTGCCCGACCCATGTTTTATGAAAATCGTGCGATAAAAGTTGTTTTCCAATACAACCCAATGCCACGTGTCCCCTTTTCATTTGATTGTGTTCCAAAAGCCAAAAACAGCTTACCGCCTGCAGCCAACGCGAAAACCACCAGCGGTTTTCCACAGTTCAAACAATAAAAAATTTCCCACAGATATGTAACTCACCAATATTACGTTTTATAAGGTTTATAATAAAGGTTAAAACCTTTGTTATAAGGTTTATGTGAACGTTATAAGCTCCGCCTTACTGGTAAACCTCTGGTAAATCCTTTCCGGCTCCCGAATCCGATGTTTACCCTCTGTGTGCCTATTTTGTACCTGAAAGACCCATTACGCGCCTGAAAGCTCCATTTTGACCAACAGAATCTCTGTTTGAAGGCCAAAGACACCTTTCAACTGCAACATATTGACATCAAAAGCCTCTATTTTAAGTTCAATCTTCAGTATAAACCCTTGAAAAAACATTTCCATGGCTTGAAAAGGTCTTTGAACCTACAGATCTCCTAACAAGTCATCTTTTATAGTCTCAACCATTCAGGAAACCCTTGTTTCTTGTCTTAACCCAGTTTTTCATGTCTCAAATTCCTAATTGAGCACTAAAATACCCATTGAAGACTATCTTTACCCAAGAATTGCTCAAAATTCCCTCTGTTAAAGTGAAATACTCCTGCAAATTGTTTAAACTTGCAGAAGTAAGCCTAACAATGCCTTAAAAAAACAGATCTAAACATCCACGGACTGATCTCATTCCAAAAATCTTTGAAGAATCTCTAATCACCTCCCTGCAACCAAGATTTCATTAACAAATTGTTTGATTTTTGCAGGTTATTATCAGAATATGGATTTGGGCCAACAGTTTCAATACTAGTTGACAAAATTGTTTGCTCCAAATTCTCAGATTTTAACTCAATATCTTCATTCAACAAACAATGTGCATACAAAGAAAGAAAAAAATCAAGTCAGAGAGAGATAAAAATGGTGAATTTTTCACAGTGAATGGTAAAAGTGAAATCAGAATTCACAATGACATTGAAAACATAGCAGTTAAAGAGTATCAGTGGTTAAAGTGTATCAGGTAAAAGTCAGAATGAAAGGTCAAAACAAAGTTACAGAGCAGTCAAAGGTAAGAAGTAAAAGTAAATACAGAGGAATTAAAATGGTAAAAAGAGATGAAAATGCTTTCACCAGCAATGAATTTTATCCAAAGTGAAAGTAAAACAGTTAAAAGAACAAAAAAGTGAAAAGATGAAAACAAAATAAGGAAAATTTTTGCAGAAATTCATGTTTAAGCCATTGTTTTGCAGAAACTATTGTGACCAATCCAAGATGAATTTTGCAAAAATGAAGGAGGTTTATGTTCTTAAGAGGTACATCTACAAAAACCTCTATCACTTTTCTAACATCCATTATGGATTGGGAAATATTACACAATATTGGAAAATATTCTTGCATAAAATTCCTGTTAAGTCATCATTTCGCAGAGAATATTGTGGCCAATAAGAAATAAATCTTACCAAACTGAAGGAGGTTTTTGTTCCTAAGAGATCCAGCTACAAAAACCTATCTCATGTTTTTCATAGTCATTTCATAATGAGAGATACATGCACATATTTACAGCCTATTTTTCAGACTCTGTAAAACTCTGTTTTACACATATTTTTGCAGAGCCTATGGTGCACAGCTGGAGAGGAATTTTAGGAAACGGAAAGAGGTTTATCTCACCAACCTATTTATCTACAATAACCTCTTTAACTTTTTACATTTCTATTACGGATTGAGAAATAAAAAGATATCATTGGACCCCAAGTTTGCAGAATTGTTGGAGCAGAATGCACAAAGAAAGGAAGCAGTAAGTGACTTGGATGCCTCATCATCAACTAAGAGTTGGATCAAATTAAAATTATCCTCTTAGTCATCACCTATCCATAAGAAATAGTGCCAAATATATGCATTAGTCTTGATTGTCCTTTACTTAAGTTCTATTTATGTAAAACAGTTAGAGATATTTTGTAAACCAATCTTGATATTTTTTCAAGATATTTTAGTTTAGAATTTGTATAAATACTTCACTCCTTGAAGTATTTTGTGTGGAATAAAATTTATCAAGACTAATATAGTCATTTTGCTAGATATATTGAAGTTGGTGTGAGTCAATTAGCAAAGGAGCAGATTGGAATTTAGGTTAAAGACATCATAACTCAGGATTCTTGTGATGACCAGATAAGTCTAGTCTTCATCCTGTTTTCATTGTTTTTCTTTAAAAAGTTTACATTCATTCATTTTAACGTGTTTCTATATTTAATGATCAACTAGGAGAATTTAGACAAGATTAGTGATAAAAAGCTCCACGTTTTTAACTAGTTGGAATTATTATGTTTTCTGCTTGATAACCGGACTATAGAATTCTTAATTGCTCTAGGTCTCTGTTTGATTCCCTCCTTCAATATTCATTTCTGTAACTTAAGGATTCTTAAGTGCCCTTTTGTTCAGATTTCACCCATTCCATCAACAAAGCCTATTCAAAAGCCTTAGAAGGTCATCTACCCTGCCCTTAGTACATTTGCGTCTTTAAGTCTTATTTCTTAGCTCTGCTTGCCTAAAAAGTTGACTCCATAGCCCAATGTTCTGGTAGATCCCTTTGGTTTACCTTGAAACACTTTTTATTCCCACCACACTTTAAAAATAAGTCCCATTTCCCAATCATAGCTAGCCTAAAACCTAATTATAAAACAAAGTTAAATCTTTAGGAGAGATCCCTCTCCGAAACTCAAGAAGGCTAGATCCTGAATTCTAAAAGCGGTTCTTGGTTACCCCTGGTTTTCTTAACTACAAAAATCCTCATCCCACAACCTGAGAATTACTAGGGTGATAACAGTGTGCCCAAAATTTCCCAAGTTTTTTGCATGAAATGGATCCTAATGAGCCTTATGATTGTATTTCAGGTATTCATCGGATAAAAATGATGATTACAAGGAGGGAAAGAGAACATGATTCCCCCTAAACGATCCAGGTACAGTAAGAGCCCTCGGAGATTGTGGGTTGCTAAAGTACTTTCGATTGTCAGGTATGAGGAAGAAAATGGAACTATTAGCGTTCCTTGTTCATTCATTGGATCCGGTAATACAAAATTTTCACATTGGGGACAAAGTGATCCCAATATTAGTGGAGGACATTTATTTTCTCACGAGATTATTAAGGCGAGGTTCACCCATTTCTCTTTCAGGATATGCTCTTAGAGGAGAGACAGTGAGAGATTACATACTACATCACTGCCATCCAGGTATTAAACCTAGTAAGGATGGGAAAATAAACATCCGTGATGTATGTGATTTTCCTTTGAGGACCATGTTATTCAGTATCGCAAAGCTTGCTGGTTCTGCTACACTACATGTGGCAAAAAAATCATACATGCAGTATGCACTGGAGTGTTTGGAACCAAAAAAATTTAACTAAGCTGAAGGTGTTCTCTTTCAGATGAAAGAACAGAAAGAACAACTGACCAAGGAAAAGGGAGGAAGGAAAAATAATTTCAACTATGTTTCGATCATGATCTACTTTTCCTTAGAGCGGATTCCATTGATGCAGCCCCAGCATGTTACATTATGTATATCTGGCCCTAGAGATCCACGGATGCAGATATGGGTAGAATTGATGTCTAGGCATGTTGTTCAATCGACCATCGTATTATCTATTGAATTCTTCGCCTGGTTTAGATGACAAATGATTGCCATCGATGATTATGCATATGCAGTCGTATATTTCCGAGGATATCCAGACTTGATTCTACCAGACGACGCTTAATGGGGTGCAATGGTAAGAATGTTTTGACCATGTTTTTTTTTTTTTTTTTTTCTAAGGTTTATACAAGTTGTTGTATTTTGAGCCAACAGAGAGGGTTGTCGGGAGAGAATTCCTTCGAGATTTAGATATGACCGAGACTCTTGCTGAGCTACAACAACACATAAAGGGATTGACTCGTGGGATTTCAGATTGCCGGATTGAAGAGTTACCCATGAGACTGCAGCGCCACACTATCGACGTTCCTAACCGTTGGATGCGGTTATTGTGTAGGATATCTAGATCAGTAGCTTGTTATCACGATCATGAATAGTTTACTTTGACATTTTGCATACATTTTGAGGTCAAATGACCAATGTGTCTTAGGCAATTTTTTTGTAAAAACCTATAAATATCTATCTATTTGTTTTCAGTGTTTTCCTATGTTTATTGCGCAATCCTTTTCAATTATGTGATGTGAATTGAAAATATGTCTTTACATGTGTTGCAAATGTCTGTTTATAACATAATTCACTAAGGAATCAGTTAATGTGTTCTAGTTTCTAGAAATGTGTTGATATTGAATGAAATCAAAATGTCTTTCCAAAATTCGAACTCTTAGGAACTTACGATGTAGTGTTGGATTTCTGATAGTATAAACACTAGTAAGTTGCAATACAACAAGTTGTGACTCTAACCTAATGATGATGCGGTTAATACCAAATGAAATGGCATCAGAGAAAATTTCAATCAACGCACTATACTCAGTGATATTGTTTGTAGATCGACCGATACAAATCCCTTGAAAACTCACTAACTCGTCGTTCGGAGTGAAAATGGCCCACGTTGTAGAGGATAGATTCTGTGTACTATGACTAGCACCATCAGCATACCCAACGAATGGTTCCAAAGATTCAAACATCTGCGATGAAATGAAAAGTGGATTACTAAATTCAAGAAAACTCTAGAAAAGAAAACTAATACAGTAAATGCAAATCAAAATCATATATACAATATAATACAACAGTTTACCATGCTTAACTAAGCATAGTAACGTTTGAGATACAACCCATTTCGAGGTTGCGCCAATGGAATTCCATCATAATCTACCAACTCGTAGGCGCCCTTAGCAAGAACTCTTTTGACAATATAGGGGCCATGCCATAACGGCTCAAATTTTCCTGTACCTATTACATCAGCTTCTTGATCATAAAGTAAGACCAGGTCACCCTCTGAGAAGATGTGAGGCTCGACATGTTGGTCGTATTGTGCCTTTATACGTCTCTTATGCGGTTTGTTGGCCAATGCGGCTTCACAACGTATTTCATCAAGATGGATGAGGTTAAAAATATGTGCTTCTTCAATAGAGGTGTCAGGTAACAAGTCAACGACGAGTTTTAACGACGGCATTTCACATTAGATAGGAAAGATAGCTTCTAGACCATACACCAATTGAAAGGGGGTAAATCCGGCTGCGTTTCTCACCGACATTCGATATGCCCACAAAGTCGAGTACAATATCAAATGCCAATTTCGTTTATGAACTCCTATCATCGTTGAAGCATTCGTTTAAGAATATTGTTAATAGACTCAACTTGTCCTTTGGATTGTGGATAATAAGGAGTATAACTATCATGTGACAGTCCTAATTTGGAAGTCAACTCATTCATCTTGTGATTGCGAAAATGCTTACCATGATCTATGTCTATAGCCTATGGAACACCAAACCGTGAGATGACATGATTGAAAAAGAATAATGCAGTTGTTTCACCTATGTTATTGAATGTAGGCATCACTTCGGCCCAGTTGGTAATGTAGTCTACTGCGACAATAATATAACCATGCCCCCGGACGAACGAGGGTTGCAGGTCATGAAGTCAATGCCCCATTTTTCAAATGGTCCCACAACGATAACATGATGCATCGACGCTGGCGGTTTGTGGATTTTACGATCAAATATCGGGCATGCATGAAAACTTATGACCGCAAGGATGTAGTCGTGAAATATGGTAGGCCAAAAGTAACCGACGCGAAGAATCTTCTGCGTGGTAGTGTATCCAAACAAGTGTCCACCACAAGCCCCATCATGACAATCATTTAGAACCTTCTCAGCCTCCTCATGAGTGAGGCACCTCCTTAAAATCGTATCGACACCACGAAGATAAAGTGTATCATCGACAATCAGATAATCTTTGGCTTGGTATCGAATATGTCGTTTTTGAGAGCAAGATGTATCCGGCCAAAAAGTATGGGTTTGGAGATAAATGATAAAATTCCCATACCAAGGATCAGATGATCCGATCAGAAACAGAGACTCATCAAGAATTTATGGTTATGATGTAGTAGTAGTACTATCAAAGGGAAGGTCGTAGAGAAGCTCAACCAAAACTAAAGACTTCTTTGACTTGGATTTGATGAATTCCAAATCAAATTCCTGTAAAATGGCAATCCATTTTGAATATTTTTCCCCCAGAAATTGACGCGACATAATGTAACGTATTGGGTTACAATCTGAAATGACAATGGTCTTCCAGAACAGGATATAATGGCAAAATCTTTAGACAGCTTGAACGGCCGCCAAGGCGAGCTTTTCTAAGTATGAATACTTCAATTTCGTATTATTGAGATTACGACTCAAATAATATATCAAATGTTTTGTCCCATATTCTTCTTGGACCAATACCATAGCAATGGTTGTATCAGTCACTTCGATATACAAGAAATAATCAATCTAATAATTGTGGGGATACATTAATGACGCCCGGACAAGTGTATCCTTGACAACATCAAAATAAGCTTGCACAACCTTATCCCAATGGAATGGAATCCCCTTTTACAAGAGACGAGTAAATCCTTTAGCCATTTCAGCATAGTTGGGTATGAACCTCCTTAGGAGGTTAGCCTTTCCTTGAAGTTTATGTAACTGAAGTAAATTTGATGGCGCATGCAAATCAAGAAAGGCCTGGACCTTCATAGGGTCTATTCAAATTCCTTCTTTTGAGACGACAAATCCTAGAAAACGACCAGAACCAACACAAAACACACATTTATGTGGATTGAGGCGTATTGTTTTAGTGTCGACAACATAAAAAGATAGCTCTCAGATGCATCGGGTGATTAGTCTGGTTTCGTGAATGCGCGGGTAAATCATCTAGATAAGGTTGAATAATGTGCTTGATGTCATTGAAAGCATAATCTATTTCTCTCTGAAATATTGCCCCAACATTCTTTAAACCAAATGGTAGTTTACGATAAACAAATGTGCCCCATGGACAGATGAATGTTGCCTTATATTGGTCCTCTGGGCGAATATTGATTTGATTGTAACCGAAAAATCCATCCATGAACGAAAAGATTTCACATCCAGCACAATCGTCAATAATATGGTTGATAAAGGGAGTAGGATAGTTGTCTTTTGGACAAGAAATATTGACATCCGGATAATCGATGCACACTCTGATTATCCCTAGTTTCTTCATAATAGGAACAATATTGGAAACCTACTCATTTAGCGGAACAGGGTAAATGAAACTAGCATGCAAAAGTTTTTCAACTTCTGCTTTAATGGCAACAGCCTTCTTCGGATGAACAGGACGAAGGAGTTGACATATCAGTATGACATCAGGGTACATTTTAATGGTGTGTTCAACGATACTAGTATATATGCTTTCCATTTCCTCGTAAGACCAAGCAAATATATCACGGAATTCACGAAAGAGAGAGCGACAAGTTTCAAGTTCTTATGAAGAACAAGACACGCTGACATGAATGTTTTCTACAACGTCAGGTTTGGTCGAAATATCGATAGAAATTGTTTCTTCAATATTTGATAAATTTCGCTCGAATTTGATTGCATTAATGGGAAAAGAATTCGAAAAGGATGTTTTGATCGACGGGTTATATAGTTCAATAAGGTTTTCCTCTTCGTAATCTTGAAGATGGGAACGATGATGATGATCTTCCCATGGTTCTCCTTTTGGCATCATGGATTCCACAATGCTCTCATCAGTCAAGAATTTGGATGAAAAATGATCAGCTGGAGTGCCAAAATCTAATGAACGATTGACCCAAACGATCGACGAAGATGATTTAATATTCACCGCCCAAGACATGTAGATTGATTGTTATTCCAACTCAATTGGGCTAGGTGGTAGAAATTCATCCAACGTAACAACTTCAAAATCATCCATAATCTTTCTTAAGCCAGATGGAGTGGAATATATCATGTAGTAGGTCTCTATAGTTGCAATTTATGTCGACATCGCAAGGGGCGGTAATGCAAAGGTTCCCATTAGGGAAGAATCCTTTAAGAGTCCTACACCGATGTTTTGAAGTGCTAGTTGGGGTGCGTGAACTAACAGAACGCTTCCAGTTACTTGGGAACTAGAGGCAAAGAAGGAGAGTTGATTGATGACTGTGATAACACCTTTATGAGGAAAGGTGATCATTCTAAAATATGTAGAGACGATTGCAATCATATTATATACCCATGGCCTTCCTAGTAAAATTTTGTAGTCAAGGGGTCCGTCAATGACCTCAACTTCAACATTTACTATTTTCCCCCCTAGTTTTACATGTAGGTTATTGATGATACCGTAAGGCTTATATGTACATCCGTCAAAATATTTTAACGTTGTAGGCGATTGAGATAGACGCGGCGAGCCAAGTGACTTCCATCAGTTTAGAGACATGATGCAAGTAGATGCTCCCTCATCAATAATAGTATGATGAACGAGGTGATTGAGAACATTTACTTGGATGGAGAATGCCAATTCTGCTGGTAATTGCGGAACATAGCTCGTATGATTAAAGACTACAAGATTGGAATCTGTCGGATCGATTCCACCAATTTCTAACAACAAAGCTTGCTTCTGGGAGGGAAAATTTTGAAGTACCTCAAGTGTCGACATAGCTTAAGGGGATTGAGCTAAATATTCAACTATATTATAATTTTGAGCAGCTCGGGCTCAAGGATTGAATGTCGATTTATGGATGACTCCCTTCGATGGATTTATTGTTAACTCAGGAATAGCACTTGGCAGAATAGATTTCGTGGAAGGATTCATGGTTGAGGTAGTAGGTTTATTAGTAGTATGACTACCATAATATTTATTTCGCGTTGACACCAAAACATCATTTTTTGGCTTCGTGATAGATAGCATAAGCATTTGGGAACTAGAAGCTGGATCCGTAGCAACCATATTTCTGCCTGGATTTGGAAATGGATCTGTCAACACAACAGTTGCAGTCAACGTCTTAATTAATTCTGAGACTTCGGAGCGGTTAGGACAGTATCGAACAAAGTGCTCCTCATTACATATTATGTAAGGGTAACAAGGTTTCCAATTGTTTCCAGTTTGTGATCATATGATCGTTCCTGCGGGGTTGAATTTTTCTTTTTCTTCGCTTTCCCCTTTTTGTTACTTCCGGGTTGCTTGTCACTTTTGCCTTTGTCAGATGACACGACATGAATTTCGGAAGAAGGTGCAAGATCAGATTCAGTAGAGTGATATGTGCTTGCAGTACCGATCATATCGTCACCGGCATGAGAGTCCTTAGATGAGGAGGAACAATAAAATTAGATCGCGACGCGTTGGGAATTTTCTCGTAGAGCGTGTGAGACTGAGTATAAATAAAATCTAAGTACTGGGCACGAGCAATGACCTTCTCTTTAGTGACGAAGCCACCCTTGGCCACATCCTCAGTGATAGATGGCAGCAAGGACTTAATGAACCACTCAACAAGGAGTTGATCAGGAACAAATGTCTTGACCATTCTACGACGACGACGCCACTCATGAATATGATCAGAAATGTGAGTAGCATTAGTCTGTTTAAAATTGGTTAGGAGTTTCATTCCAGTTTCATATTGTATGGGTAACTGGAATTGGGTTAGAAAGGTAGTAGCTAAGGCAGTGAAATTATCAAATGAAGCTCGTGGTAACTCAATGTACCACTTTGCGACCAGACTAGTGAGCGTACGTTGGAAAAGACGTAGTCAAACAGAATCATTATTTAAGGAGTTAGATGAACACCACAAATGATAAGTCATAAAATGCGTCGACGGGTCTTCCCCAGGGTTTCCATTGAACTTAGGAATATATGAGGGTAATTTATGTGGTATCATCGACCACCAAGGAGCATAGCTGATTGGATCGTTGGTAAGCCATTTTAAATTGAGTCATTATAAAGTTGCAACAAAGGGCAACTGTCGATTTAAGTAAGGTTGAGAATAGCCAGGGTATGATGGAATTGCTTGGGAAATAGGCCTTTGAGCACCAGCATAAGGAATTTTTTGTTGGTAACCCAGATAAGGGTTGTTTTGATAAGTAAACTCTCGAGGATATTGTTGACCAAAACCTAGGTAAGCTACTTGTTGTTGGAATGATTGTTGTGGCATTTGCGCTTGTGGATGCCAAGGTGTTTGTCCACCAATATTATATCCCAAACTAGAATAGCTTGGACGTAGTTGTTAATAATTAAAACTCGGTTGAGCCTGCGACATCCCATAATAGGGTAATCCAGCTTGTGAATAAATAATTCCGGATACAAGTGGTTGTTGTAAACCAACCGAAGGAGTTGGAGTCTGAAGGCCCAATACTTGAGGGTATTGGGTTGAAGGACCCGCCTGAGACAGTTGAGGTACAACACTTTGAGCCTGTAACAGGGGTAATGATGTATTAACAAGTGGAGTAGACGTAGGTGCAATAGGTTTAACTGCTTGATATGAATGCACAATCGTTTGTGGTTGAATGGGCAGGATAGGCTGCCATTGACAAATAGTCATTCTGACATTAGGATGACCATATAATGATGGAGTACTGTAAAAATGGGTGACCATAGGTTTCCCCCTAGCATGAGGAGTATAATAAGATGGAATATATTTCTCTCCAAATTTTGGGAGTCCAGTTGAGATTGTACTAGATGGAATATACCTAGATAGACCAGCTTGATATTACACTGAAGATGTATATAAAGGATCAAGCCATTCAATACTCATTAGAGATGTACCAGATAGGATACCATATGATGACATGGGTGAAGTTCATGGGTTTGAGGATGCACCAGAGAATATTCTAGATAAAGATTGGTAACCAGGTGGGACGGAAGGGCCACCATATAAATGTGACTGGTGATGTGGTAAACATCGACGAGGTAGCAACAGTAGATGTTGTCGCAACTGTAACAGATGGTACAACCAGAGATGTTGACTCAGCCATGGTCATACGACCCAATGTATACCCTATAGGATCTACGGGAACTTGAATTGACACAGAATCAAAGAAATCAGTATGAGTTGATTGAGGAAAAGACTCGTAAAGATAAATCTCCTCCCCAAAATGAGTTGGAGTTGAAGGTGTTTCGTCTTGTGGTATTTCTTCAATTGAAATCAAACCAGGTGGAAAAACTTCACCGTCAGGCCCGAGATATATTTCAGGTGGTTGACTGCATGATATGGGAGACTTAATGGCTACAATTGACTGTGGAACGAATGATACAGGAAAAAATTCTGGTTGTTCAACTTCGGGATCTAAATGTTTTGGTAAAATAACGATGGGATCCGGATCAACTTCCAATTGAACAACGTTGGGTTCGAGAGGTATGGTCTCATTGATTGGATGGATTGTGACCACAGGTAGTTGTGAGGACTCCGTCTAGACAACAGTAGATGAACCAGTATTTGTAGAAACAACTCGAGACGACTCTGGTATATGCGATGATGATGTCGCACCAGAGGTACTGATAGTACTGGTTTTGGTAGAACGATGTCACCTTCACCGACCAGAAATGGCTTTCGGTGGTAAAGGTGGTTTAAGTGATATTCTATGCAAACGACGGGGAAAGGGATGTTCTTCTTCCACGACGACTGATTAATTTTATGACAAAAAAAATAAACAAAATAAAAGGGTAATTATAGGCAAAAGGTTTACCAAGTAATTGTGAACTGCATAATACCTCACCAAGAAGTATGGGTAGGCAATCTCCCCAAATGTTGTGTTCGATGTATCACAAGTTACAAGGCAACCAACTCGGTTATCTATGGATGGATAGCAACCTAAAGTTGTCCTCCCAAATATACCCAAAGGTACGTGGAGGCCCAAGTCCATATTAGCATTGTCTAATGCGAAACTACACAGTGAGAGCACCCCCTTATACTTTCGTACTAGAACACCGCCCGATATACCCAAAGGTACATGGACGAGCTTCGATATACTTACGTACGTGGAGTGAGGTATCACACTCGGAATGTATCGCAGACAAGTTAGCAACAATTTCTATGTTTAACGATGTCGGAACACGTCTCTAGCTTAGACCTTCTAAATGTTATCGTTAATGTTCCAATGCTTTCTTAGGTAAATTCAGATAAATTTTATGTTGATCTTGTTTAAAAGTTTGTATTTGAGGTTCACCACTTGATGTAATGGAAATTCCTAAAAATGCAAACTAAATGATAAGCAAACTTTTCAATTTAGCTTTTTCAATGAAAATCCTAGCTACTAAGGGAAAGAGCAATCAGTTTTTGAGAAAACAATAAAGAGCACAAACTAAATGCAACTTTCCTTACTTTTTCCTATGCAACACACACAATTCAGTATATGCACATGCATGTTTTTCTTTTCAGCTCCCTTTAATTTAAAAGAAATAAAGGAAACTATATGCACAAATCAATCAAACAAGTGTTTTCTTATGAGAAACGAGGAATGAAACAACAATTTCTCTTCGGAAAATGAAGAATGGAACTACAATTTTCCTACAGGAAATGAGGAATGAAACAACAGTTTCCTTTTCGAAAACATAATTGATCTACTGCAGAAAATGAAATACTTTGAATTTTATTTTCCAATGATAAAGAAAAACACTATTGAAACATTGAAAAAATATACTTTTCAAAGGAGGAAGAACATGAAAGTTTATTGGTCTATAAGAGGTATCAGACATCTGAGAATACAACAAACAAGTGGCTGAAACTGAAATCAATGACAAACTTTTATGGAATTTGGTTGGCTAAGGGGGCAACACAGTCTCTAAGGGGAAACGGTGCATTGCAGAGCACCTCTAAGTGGGAGACAGTGCATTGTGCCTTGACCAACAGTGCGTTGGGCACAACTAAGATTGAAAAATCAAGCAGAAAGACACACTTCTAATGCAATTTGTTCATTCAAATGACTTAAAATAGAAATTAGATGCTATTGATGAGGATAAATAGAGGAAAGAACACCAGGAATGATAGGATACTCCCCAGCGGAGTCGCCAATTTGTTATACGAAATTGTGATCTACGGATAAACCAAATTCCCTAAGTGTGGTGTTTATCACTTAGATCAACAGAGAAAAGAATATCTATTATTTTCTCTAAAACAAGCAGATATACAAAATGGGAAAGGAGCCTACTTGTGATTCTTTCGCTTCTCCTTCTCCTTCTATTGTTGTTGTTGTCGCTCTCAATCCAACTCAAGTCGCTAGATCGATTCCTTAAAACACAAACAGAAAACAAAAAACAACATACAATATACAGATATCTACTTATCTTACTCAAATTAAATCGATTAGATCTTAAATGCATACATCATTCAAGAACACATTTCACAAGAAATAGAGACATATGTATGGGAAAATGAACAACAATCTTTATTAAAGAGTAGAAGGGGAAGATTACAACCAATGGATCGATTTGTTGTCAACCTGCTCCAGCTTCATTCCAACCTCATCACATCCAGCATTATCCCAGCATCATATCAATACTTTCACCCTCTTATCAAATGAGAATCCAACAACATAACTTTACCAAAATTCTTCCTTCCTAGCACTAGGATGAGTGCTCAATTTATAGGGAAACGAATGACAGTTTCTCAATGAATGACTTTCTAATAATAGGCAAGACATGTTTCCAAGTTCAGAGGTGTTAGATGGACACTTGGATTCAAATTTTGACACATATGGACTCTTCTAGAAGGCACTGGCCATGTGGAGATTCCCGGAACAATGAGAATTCCACTCCCAGGAGACCAACACACCCTTGAGTGTCGGTAAGTGCACTGCAGTGCACCCTTGCATGGAGGATTTGGCACTACAATGCAGTTAGTCCCTTGTAGATGAGCGTTGGTGAGTCAGTGAGTCATATAACATATGTTTCATGTTGAATATTTCAACAAGAAACAGTGAAGGAGGCATCCTGAAACATCATTCCTGATCTTAGTTGGAAAATAATCACCTAAACTAGGTGGGGCCCACACATGTGATTTTTGGCGCAAAGTCTATTTTTAGACATGTCGATCATATTCTATGAGTTGCAGGATGCTATTTGTGGATGGTTGGTCAAGTTGGAAAAATAGATGGACTTCTATTTTTAGACATATTGGGCGGAGTATATTTTTAGACTGCCAGTCTAAAAATAGATATGTCGAATATTATTAGCTCTTAATAATATTTGGACTCTAAACATTATCTTATTCTCTTAGAGCACTTCAGTTAAGTGCACAAATGTGGCACAGGAGCTGACAGAAGGAATTACGTTATTCCTGAGGGTTAAGTGGATGCATGGAGACTTCATTTAGAACTCATGTGACAGAGTTTGGTGGAGTTATTGAGGTAGTTGGTGGAGTTGTGTTCAGTTTAACTCAGTTAGACACAATTGAGCTAGTTGTATCTAGTCTAACTGATTGATACACTAGTGAGAGAAATGTGAATTAATTAATAATTAATTCACTAAATAATAACTCATTAATCAACTGAATAATACATCAGTTAACTACAGTGCATAGAGAGTTCAGTGGAGACCAGTGGAGAGGTAGGTGAAAGAGCAAGTGTGACTATCAGTTGTGACTATTGTGTTGCATTGTTTGCACCAAAAATTTAGTGGAGATGCCTTTAAGGATTACGTGAGCAAGGCTGGACCAATTCGACTTCATTTAGAGCCATTCTTCAGCAAGGATTGCGCAGTAGAGGCAGGCTAAAGGCTGGCAAAGATCGGTGCATGGATTTGCAAGATCGGGCCTGATTAGTGTGTAGCGATTGTATTGTACTGAGAGCTTGATATGATCAGCTTTGTATGAGGATTGTTACATGATCTCTATGACATATATTATATACAGATAGTTGGGGTTTTTAGCTTCAAGATTTCCCGTGAAAACAACTGTGTTAATGTGTGTGAATTTTTATGGTTTCAATGTGTCCATGCAATTGATTTAATTTCCGCATGTGATGATCAATGGTGGAATAGATTTTGTATTGTGCATGAAGTTAAAATAGTGTGTGATCAGGAGAATCTTGGACATATGCATGCGTAGTGCATATAATTTCTACATTTCAAACCTTGTAAATCTCACAATAGAATTCATGAATGAAATGAATTCACTTAGGGAATGTAGCAACTGAAATATAAGGGGATGATAGACCCTATTTCATTGGTCCTGGGGATGATGTCCAGTTTGACCAGGTCTTGGGGGATGATGCCCAATTTGACCTATAACGGGGTGAATCTACAATAAAAGAAATCAAGTGGGAACTTGATGAGATAAGAAAATATTTTAAGATGAACAATGACAATTATGCTAGTAATGGATAAATCACTAGGGGACAACAAGCTCTCATGCGAGTGGATTAAGCGTAACTTAAGACTTAAATAAGAATGACCTCATGTAAATGTGTCATTTGGATAAGCACAATATGTATATAATATAGATCCTAGAGGGATGTTGAATAATCTTAATTCATAGTTAATATGCATTATTTATATAAGTAAATGAAATTAATTCATGATAAGAATGCTTATAGCATATTGTTATTCTATATTTGATAAGTATTGAGATGATTCTCATATTAATGATGTTTCATGATGTGATGGTATGCGATAAATGGATATAATTCTGATGAGAGGTGGATGATGCATATGTGGTGCTTATTTATTTATTTGTTATGATAATGATGTTGTATGCTAATTATGGATAAGATATGCACATGGATGATGTTGTTATGATATGAGGTATTTTGACATTTTGTTCATTTATTATGTGATGTCATGATTCATATATGTTGACCTAATAAATTATGATGGTATTTCGTGATGTGAAGCATGTGGAAGCGATACATATTTTTTGACATGCATGAACATGCAGTTCTTTACTATTTAGGATGTGGTTATTAACAATGATTTTATATTATCATGATGAAATGCAAGAGTTGGCATGTGAATTATTTGTATGATGTTATGTTTATAACTAATGCATTGGATGCATGTTGAGATGTGGTGATTGGCAGGAAATCCACAAATGGGCCGAGAGGGCCAGTTTATTTGATGATCTCGTGGGAGCCCATACCTATGAGGGAGAATATGTAACACCATATGGGCCGAGGACAAACTCAGTCAACACTACATATGTCAGTGGTTCCTTTGTCTTGTATAGCTCTTAAGGGGCTATGGGACCATCTTGAGAAGGCCAAGTGGCTGATATTGTAGGCCAAGTTCTTGGTATTGGATTGGGATGCCAAAGTCTAGTGGGGGTGTAAGGACTTCGATGTCTGGGGCTCTACACCTTAGTGAGTGTGGAGGGAGTGGGCCAGCCTTTCGAGATGCTAGGATTACTACTGCATGGAGTATTGAGCGGGGTGCCTGCCTTGGGGCAGATGAGGTCTAAGCCAAGTGCGAGCCTTGGGGCTAGCCTTAGGCTATGATACAAACCGATGAGGCTTATACCTGGTTCCAAATGTGGGAAAAAGGACAGAGATTCCTTGATATTTCTCGGTTGTTGTGGAAACTTTTGATGCCTGGTGGTTATACTAGTTCAGCAGAGGGTGTTGGGAAAATGTGAAGTAATAAAAAAACAAAATAAATAAAATGGTAAATGATTCAACTTAACTTACCTTAATGTTAAGGGCTTGGGGGTGGCCAGCTGTAGAAATGTTACGTGCAGCTAAGCCTACGGTTGGGTGGAGAGACGTCCCCAAATCTTTGTTGTGGTTAGCAGGATTCAATAACATTCAACTCTTAAATTACAAGTAAGCAATATCATCGCTATAGGTAAGTTGTCTCTGCTCGGGTTTTTCTGAAAATCCTATGCTAATTAGTTGAATAGTTTTTGTGTTGATTATTAATTTCATATTTGATATAATTAGTTGCATGCTAAATTTTGGGGTTGTTACAACTTCCTTCCTGTCCTTCCAAACTATGTAATTCGAACTACCCTCAAGGGAATATTCAAGTCTCAATCCACATAAAGACATCCTGATCTTGTTGCTGGTTTAGAAGAGTAGATATGAAATTTCGATTCACCTGCTCAAAATAAACTCGTATTCTTCTCTTCTAGAGTGATTCCCACTTCAACACCATGTAGAAAATCCACGTAGTTTCAAAATGATATTTGTAATATGCTAAAAAAAAAATACTTGAATCTACTCTACAAATTGCAGAAACCAATTACAATCGCACAATCACATGAACAAGAAAGAGAAATAATTTCCATCGCACAACACAAAGATTTATCTGGGGAAAGCCTCAACTAAAAACCTCGCTATCCGTATATTGCATAAGTCAGAAAATATGAGAACAATACAATGCTTCTCTTAGGCTCGAGAGCTCTTTGCACCATCTTTGATCTGAATATGGGCAAACTAGTTTTGCTCTGCTAGCTCCCTCATAAGTATAAAATAAATGTGTTTAGGATCGTCTCAAATTAGTCAGTTATGTGAGGATTTATGTGTCAAGTTTTGCATTTTTTTTATGAGAAATTCATGAGTTAATTAGCTATTAAAAAAACATGTACAACAAATAAATTGCAGAGAAATAATACACAACAAACACATTACACAATATATGATAACGAAGTTCACCCCGCTTGGGCTACATCTCCATGAACCTGCTTCAATGACTTTTCGCCCTCTTTGGATTAATGGTCAATTCTATGATTAAATGCACCTACAGTGCTCCAATGGCTTTGAAACCTACTCCATTGGATTCAGAAGACCCAAAAACTTTAAAATAGACTCTTTTGGCTCTGAAAATGGTCTTCAAGCAGACTAGGCATGGCCTCCTCTCCTGGTGGCCCTGAGCTTCTTTAATCTTCAAAGTGGAAAAATCACTTATAGAAGTGCTCCTCTGCCTCTGCAACCTACACCATCATGCTCTGAGCATCCAAATCATCTAGGATTGACTCTTTATGAGCCTAATTTGGTAGAAATATGCCAAAGTTATGGCTTCTTCAATTTCTCCTAGAAAAATTCCTCCAAATTTGGAGAAACTCCAGTTAGTCTCACCAAGTTTGGAGTCCCACCGAAAATGGCAGACTCCGCCAAACTGGCCGCCGATTTAATCTCGAGTTAATTAGGAGATAAGACAGTGTTAAATGCGTTAAACATGTTTACCATAATCCGTATTAACAAAAATGATTAGGCACATAAACATGTGGTTAGTGCTTTAATAAAGCATGTTTTAATACTTAACCCCCACCATTAGTCTTTGGACTCTACCACGGTCGTGGGCCACAGTTTTATGCGTTGGGGCTGGCCCCCATACGCCTCCGCCCAAACCTTTATTAAACTTCAAATAAACATTGTGCCCGTTATATAATAAGATCTATTACATTAATAAAGTGGCAAGGCTTGTGGTTTATGCGGGGAAGGTCGTGGGGTTGACCCCGACCTCCGCCCTTCCGCTTGTAAATTTTTTTGCCACAATGCATTCGACATTTGACCATACACTTACCAATTTTGGCCTTTGGGGTGGGGGGGGGGGGGGGCCACGTGGCGGCCTCCGGGCTTGCCACGTGTCCTCTTCCCATTGGCTCCTTCCAAAAACCAATTAAATTGCAACAAGTCACCCAACCAAAAACCAACCATGAATTGACACTTGGCATAGTGTCATTGGGCGAAATGAAGGAATATTTCCATAATATTCTTTTTTGCTGACTAGGTTTCCATGTCACCATTTTGTCATTTTCTGCAAAATTTTTAGCTGTTTAGGAAAATGAACAACAAGCTCTATCTTCCTCATACGAGGTCGGTTTTCTATGAAATGAAGTTTGCCGGATTCCTAGCGACGAGACCTATGGAGTCATTCTAGTTTGGAGATTTTGAGCACTTTGAATTTTTAGAAAAAAAATTCCCCCAGTCTAGATTCCGATCAATCTCTTTCTGTCTCACTGATTCCTAGGCAAGCTTGGCTCAATACTTAACCAAATTATTGGCCTCAGGAATCCCTATTTCCTTGTGCAGTTTCCTAGGGAGTTAGGACTCCATTAACAAGGAAATTCCCCAATAATGATTATGTAATACATCAAGGCTCTTCCTCTGACTCCATTCACCACCTTTACAATTGGATGATTATACAATTGATAGTACGCTTCCCTTTAACTCCAATCTCAACTGGGTCTTTCTCATAACTGACATGCATGAGTTATTTTTGAGTGAATTATGAGTTATCTGATTGATCACTGCATGTGAATTAAATCTAATTTAATTCACTTGACCTCTCACTAGTTCCTCCATTAGTTAGAACTAGTTAAACTGATTTTAACTCAATTAAATTAAGTTAATTAATTACAACTCAAAATAATCTCAACTGGGGCTCCTATAATGTAGGAGATGCTCTACATGCCTCCAATTTGACCCTCAAATCAAATTAAATAAACCAACTATGTCTTCCTAACTTGCTTAATTCGTACAAGATGTCATGTGATGTGGAATTACAATTTCCTTCTAATTTAATTAAGGGAAAATTAAATTAGAAGCCTCTTCTTGTTGCCATTTTGAACAGATGAAACAAGGCTCCTGTAAGAGAAAATATTCACCTTGGATGGATCACTTCTTAGCAATAGGCTTCAATAGCTAAGAAGATATTTCAATCATACTTCAATGTTCATTCTCGAGTATTTTTTTTTTTTTTTTTTAACTGACACGTCTTGTTGTTGGAATTTCTTCATCTTCTCACCTTGTATCTCACAACGGAGGAATTTATGATCAACCACAAGCTTCAAAGATTTATCAAGTGAGTTTGAGCCACAACTTGACCTAGAGCTTGCTTCCATAACTTAGTGCTAGAATGAGCCATGGCTAGAATGAGAGTTGTAGCCAAAGACAAAGTCATGTTCCATGAGCATGTTTTTGGTTGGTGGCCTGCTTGATGCCCAAGACGTGTGTTAGGAATCTGTAATTTTAGCAAACATCGTTTCAACCAACTTTGGGATTCTAAGATCTAGCCCTCCTGAATCCGGAGAGGGATCTCTCCAATAAGTGCAAAGATGGATTTTTCTTTGAAGTTTGGGGTAATGATTTTAGGCTAGTTATGAAGGCCAAGGGTTTTGCTTATTTTTGGATGGTTGAGCATGATTACTGTTTGAGGTGGAAAGTCCTGAATGCAAAGAGTTTCAAAGGTGAGAAGTTGCAAGAAATCAGAGTAAACTTCGGCCGAAAAGATAGATAATTGCAGGTTTTAGTCCATTGGGCTATGGAGTCATAATAGGGTTTAATTGGAACAGCAAGAGGCAAGAGTGGTCCATGGGGCAAGTCATCTATGTCTAAGGATCTCTTTGAAGATTGGTTTATGGAATGAAATGATACAACAAGAAAGGAAATTAAACAGATGCAGAACAAAGAGTAGCCCAGGATCTGATAAGTACTTTTAAACTAGTCAGCCTTTGACAAACTCTTAAGAAGAACATAAAAGCAAACTAGGATCTGGTAAGTACTTTTAAACTAGCCAGCCTTTGATACACTTTCAATAGAAAACATTTTAAAATAAAGGGAAACTTAAAGGCAACTGTTAGAGTAGAAACTAGCGGGCCGGGCTCACCACAAATCCTCTCCTAGCTCTACTTTACTTGGTTAATTTCAAGACCAACACAAAGGTAACACAGAATGGCCTAAGATCTGGTAAGTACTTCTAAACTAGCCAGTTTTTAACACATTTCAAGGGAAATATTTAGACAACCTTTGGAAATAAAACTAGGACCAGGGCACACCATATCTTCCATAGTTCATCTCTACTTAACTAATAATGAACATAACATTCAAGAATAATATTCAGCTAAGGCAATAAGACGAGAGAACGCCAACATTCCTATGCTTAAACTGAATTAAATCATTCCTAAATAACACAGATTGGAAGAAAACACATATATAAAGATTTTCAGTCAGAGAAGGTTATTGTTGTACAGTAGATCCTAACTCTATGCATGTTGTTCTTTATAAGAGAATATGAAACACAGTGAAAACAGAAACAAAATTACAAGTTACAATTAGAGAAACATCACCGTCAACATAGACCAAGATCCCATAAATAAGCTTGTATTGATGCTCCAAACCAGTTACAACTTTAAGTCCAATGCTTTAGTTCAACAATCATCTACTCATCTCAGCCTAACTTATCTATTACAAGCAGAGCTCCAAGAGCCAGTGAACACTATTTACAGTCATAAGTTTAAGCTTAAATGTATTTCAAAGTTCTGCAACCAACAGTTTCTCATCTTCTACAGAGGTATTTATAGAAGAATGAGGAGGTGAGATCTGATAAAAGATCTCTCAGGACAATTAATACAGATTCAAGACTTCTCGGCCTTTGAGGGGCTCGATGGAGAAGTTAACAAACATTTTGTCTGCATTAACTGTTTCACATTTATGAATTAAGCTCGGTGGGAGCTTTTATTGACTTTAAGGCTCTGTGTCATATTTGGAGTAACTCTGCAGATATTTTTAGCATTTAAGTTCCTTGCAGAAGTAACTCTCTGGCTGCGCTGAGGCGATCATCTTCATTTGATCAATAACTTCGGCCTCTGTTTTGAATGCTTTGAGGCACAGGTGACACTTATGGTAGCTGAGGAATCAATTCGCCTCAAATGTGGTGGTGGAGGCCTTTCCGTCTGTTAAACACTTATGATTTCCATTTAACTGTGTTTAATTTGGGGGGATTAGGCTTTTGATAATCATTCTTAGCCGTGATCCCCACAATTCTGTCTTCAATCTTCATTCGCTGTGCTCTGTCTTCAAGAACTGATACTCTTTTAAATGTGATTAAATCATAGTGTATTGTCGATGTGCAGGACCACGCTGAGCTCGTGAATGGTTATTTTTTATGAACCGAAGGCACAAGAATCGTCATCCCCGGCCTTCGACCTTTTCTTTCAATATAACGAATAAACCTTTAATACCTGCAATAATACAAAACTTATTAAGAAATCCTACGTATTTGGGGAAAAACTGCTTCAGAAGGCGGGGGAGGAGCGTAGCAGTTGGATGGCATCATCCAACGGTGGAAATTGGACGAGAGGAGGTTTAAAAGCAGCGGAAGGAAGAATTGAACATAACCGTTGATCGTGCGATGATCGACGGTGGAGATCGGTTTTGAAAACCCTTTGGCGAAAGGTAGAGGGCGATGGTATGAAGTGAAATTAGATCCGGGCTGTCCGATCTGGACACGTGGATGGTCCAGATTCAATCGGAGGATCGCAATCGGTTGGACAAACAAAAGTATGCGATTGAAACTTTGCGATGCGATTGCGCGATTGGGAGGGCAGAGGCGATTAAGCGATGGCCGTTGATCTGAGGATCAGATCAACGGCGGGGAGAGAATCGGAGGGATGACCGATCGGGGGGACAAATCAAATATATGCGATTTGAAAGTTGCAATGTGATTTTGTGCGGACCGTTGGATCGAAGGATTAGATCAACAGTCGGGATTGTCTCAACTTTCGCACCGGCGGAAAAACCTTTATAACATATAAAACCCAAAGTTTCAAATAAAACAAAGGTTTTATATGGATCGAGGCGGGATATATATATATATATAAAGTGGATAGGCGCCAGACTACGGGGCCTTTAGTTATATGGAGCGTAATGGGCTCGGGGCATATATATTCAAAGGAGCCAATCACAATCGGAGCCTCAGGCTGGTCTTTCAATCAACCCATTTGAATATTTGCGATGCGATTGAGTGCCTCGGGACTTCGACACTTGTTACCGGGGGAAAGTCATATGAAATAAAAACCGGGGGGGGGGATTTATATGAGCCCTAATCGTATCAGAAAGTCTGATGCGGCCTTTTCAATCAACCCATTGTATTTTTCTGATACGATTTGCGCGATCGGTCTTTTTGATCTAACCATTTATATTTAGCACGTGATTTTGGGTTTTTAGATAAAACTTTGGATAAATGGGTTTTCGGGTTTTACAAAGGAAAAAGACAATCAAGGAAGAAAATTACAAGGTTTAAGCGTCGAAGGCGGGCCCACAGGATATATATGGCAAAATAAGGTGATCAGGGGTTTTTAAACAAGGGCTAATCGCATCAGGGTTTTTCAATACGAGGTCAATCGCATCGGGGTTTTTCAATACAAAGCCAATCACAATCGGAACTTCGGAATCATGGCAAAAGACTTGTGTGCTTTGGATTTTTGCGATGCGATTAGCGCCGAAAGGTTTTAACGCTTGGTCTTAGCACCATGGGCATACGGTGGGGAAGTGGTTGAGACTTGGCCCGATGGGGCTTAAACCCTTAATACAAAATGGGTTTTTACATAGATGTTTAATGGTTTTCGAAGGGTTTTTGGGGGTTTCGCTATAGTTAAAAAAGGAGTTTCAAACTATGCAAGGTGGATTATATGAAGGGAAAATGAGGAAAAATGGAAATCAGAGGGAAAATGATGGGAAAAAGGGAGTAAAAATGAAGGTTAGTTTTGAGTGAGAGAAGGGGGGGAAAACGATGGTTTCTCAGCAGTCTTTTCTCATGAAATCATCAGGATTCCTGAGTATAAAATGGAAATAGTAAATGAAGATTTTGAAACAGAGGCATGAGGCCTTCAAGAGTCTTCAAGAGCCAACACTTTTTAGTAATAAAATTTGTTCTTTGAAGGCTCAAAAAGTCTTAGCCACCTTTTTCTATAACAAATATTAGAGGTGGCTAACAACGTGTGTCTTGTTGGGAGTTTACTCAAGGCTTACATCTAAGGGGTCTTAGTGCTTATGCTTAAACAATTTATAGTTCGTCAATCAAATTGACGGCTCTGAAGGTTATAGTTCCGGATGGATGACTTTAGCCAGAGGCATTTTCTGTTGAGATTCAACAAGATGATGAGCTTAGTGAAAAGAGTCGCTTTCACTAAGTGGGCCCGCAGGCTATTTTTGGCGCAAGTCTATTTTTAGACTATGTCTATTTTTAGACATGATGATCATATTTCATGAGTTGTAGGATGCTATTTGTGGATGGTTGGTCAAGTTGGAAAAAAGATGAAATTCTATTTTTAGAATATTGGGCGAAGTCTATTTATAGATCGTCGATCTAAAAATAGAAGTGTCGATTATTATTAGCTCCTAATAATAATTTGACAATAAACAACAACTTATTCTCTTGGAGCACTTTATTTCAGTGAATAGATTTGTCAAATCAGTGGGCTGAATGAATTACGCAATTCCTAGCGTTTACTGGTGGTTCATGCATGGAGGACTTAGTTAGAACTGAAGTGGCAAAGTTATGACAGAGTTGGAAGAGTAGTTCATGGAGTTGTATTCAGTTTAACTCAGTTAGACTCGGTTGAGCTAGTTGTATCTAATCTAACTGAATGATACACTAGTGAGAGTGGAGTGAATTAATTAGTTAATTAATTCACAAATAATAACTCATTAACCAACTGAACAATACAACAGTTAACTATAGTGTATGGCAGTTCCAGTGGAGACCCAATGGAGAGATAGGTGAAAGGGCAAGATGGACTATCTGTTGTGACTACAGTGATGCATTGATTGCACCACACACACATTGGAGTTGTTGCGCAGTCAAGGCAAGGGTAATTCGAATTCATTCAGATCTATTATTCAACAGGGATTACGCAGTGGAGTCAGGCTGTCAGGAGGCAAGAAATTAGTGCATAGAGATGCAAATTTATGCATGACAGTGTGTAATGAATCTATATTGTACTGAGAGCTTGATGTATTAAGCTTTGTATGAGGTTGTTACATGATCTCCATGATACATAATATATGATAGTTGGGGTTTTCAGCTTCAGGCTTTCCTATTAAACAACTACGTTATGTGCAATTGTTTTTATTTATGCTTCACATGTGTTTGCAATTAATTTTCCGAAAAATATTAACAGTGGAATGATTCTTTATTTTGCAAGAAGTTAAATATTGTGAGATCAGGGGAATCTGGATATATACATGCATCTTGTATATAATTTCTACATTTTCAAAATTGGTGACTAGGCCTACTTGTTGGTTAGCGCTAAGCTTGGGAATGACACAAACAATGAGGATTCCATGGGTAGTGCCAGTAGAGCAACAACAGACTCCAAGGGCTTGATACTACCAGGGAAGGATAAGAAACCGACAATGAATCGAGGGCATAAGTCGATGCAGGATAACTAAGGAAAGAAGTCAATAAAGGAATTTAGGAAAGGCCATACTCTTAAAAACCTTAAAAACCCTTGTTGGAATGACTAGAGAGACGAGAGGCAAGAACAATGAGGAAGCAAGGACAAAGATCCAGACCTATATTGATAGACAAAAGGAAGTTTGTCTGATGTTACATATTATATGCCGATCATACCAACTCCATTCAGGCTCAACAACATTCTATTAGAAAAATGCATGGGCATTCAATGTGTGAAAAATGCATAACCATTCCAACGTGTGAGAGTTGTAGTTGTAACATAGAGAATTGTAATGAACAAAAATGACATTCGCATGAGTATACCTAATTAATTACTCTGTCAAGTCAGACTATAAGAAAAGATGAGTAAGAATGGTTGCTGCCAACAAAGATGGAAGAACTGAAAATGGGAGAGGAGTTACTGAGCGGGGAAAATGTGATTAATTTTGGGACTTGTGGTGGAGGAAGGCTACACAACTCTGGCTTAGACTTGAGCACGGTAGGAATTCACATGCTTTGATACCACGTTGAATTACATGACATAATAAACATAATTGATAAATCGTGGAATGCCTTTTTATTCAAAAAAATGTATATATAAATACAATTGTCTTGACCCTTAGTTTCATATTCCAAGATGTCTCTTGGACTTTTCATAACTTGTTTAGTAAGACGACATCATTGTCATGTCCAATATATCACTCCAATACTTTTATTATTTAAATTTATATTTTATATTAAAAATTAATTTAATTTTTATTTTTACCTTATTAAACCATAAACATCGAAAATGCAATGATGTAAAAATATAAACAGCGACAATGCAATGATGTACAGATTTACACAGTTTAATGGACAACATAATCATATCATGCATAGATCATATCGTGGCCATCAGAGCGGGATAATCAGTGATCAAATTTGAACACGTCAGAGCCCTTCAAAGGGTCTCTGGCACGTCAGAGAAGTGAGGAGCGAAATTTACTAGTAAAAAAAATTTAATTTTAAATTTTTACAAGTTTTAAAAGAAGGTTGAATAATACTATAAAATGTTTTTAGAAGTGCTATCCTGTCAGCGCCCGTCACATTTTTTTTTTCCAATGGTGGACGGGTCATGGGCCGGAACGCATTGCGTGGCAGGAGGAGTGAGCGGAGAAAGGACAGATTACCCAGCCAAGGAGAAATGGAAGTCGTGACTTTGAGTGAATTGTGACGGGTCTTCGTGGTTGACTCGTCACTGGTCAGTGGTTAGTGGTTACTCCAGTCTGTAAAGGTTGCTCAATGCTGCCCAGTGGACTGTGGTAGCGGAGGTATTGAAGAAAATTAATGACATTGCCAATTCCAAGCCGACTGGCAACGACCGTAATAATGTTCTTTACCAACTTCCAAGTTATTGCTCGAGCTTCAGACTCAGAGCTAAGGATTTTCTTTTCATCGCGTTGGAGAAGAGAAGAACTGCAACCTGCAAGTTTGCAACCTGTAGCGAAAGAGCCATTCCTCAGTCTCACTGCTCAGGACTCAGGAGTGTCAGGACTCAGAGCTCAACGATAAAATATTTTCAATCGGCTGCACAAACAACCAGGTACTCAAAACCCTTGAATCCGTCCCTCTTTCAGGCCTGTCTGTGTATACACAATTCCATATTGTTTATGTTCAGAAGTTCCTCTGCTCTCTAATGTTTCTTTGTGTATGCATAACAGGAAAACAGACAGGGGAACAACCAAAGTCAGGAACAGAGGGAGACAACAAAGAACCCTGAGGATCTCACTGCATTTGTAAGTTTTTTCGTTTGGTTTTAAACGAGTTGGGCTTAACACACGTTCCCACATATACACGCAAATTTGATGGACAAATAGACGGTCTCTCATTATCTGTAAAACCAATAATGGAAATTCCAGAATTTGGAACGCCTTTTTGATTTGAATGTTATTTTCAATGGGTGATGCATTTTCTTGTTGTTTAAGCATGCCCAATTGCAATGCTGACCAGTAGTCATGATATACTGCATTGATTTGAGCATACTGACATTATATCCAGAGTGGGTCATTTTTTTCTTGTGTTTAGAACATCCAACTGCACTGCCAAGAGTGCAATAGTACTTTTCTACGTTGTTGGCACATTACGATGTTTTTTTGTTCTTTTGGATGGCGTTTTGTCCATTTTGATGATCCTCCACTGTAATTTGAGTTATTTTGTTGTTTACTGCTTTCTTTGGTCGAAAATATGATGAAGCATGCATTACGCCGTTGATAAATTTTATAAAAATATGATGTCTGCACAAAGACGAAGGCTTAGGCATGGATCACAATTCCATAGTCTTCAGGTTGTGTGTCTGAGGGTAGGAATACGTCTTACTGTCTCGCTAGGGCTATGCCAGACGTGCTAAGATATTGTTTGCAGTGGCTTCACAAGCATACTGTGAGGGTTTTGCCAAGAATGATTGTTTGATGGAGTACCAAATTACATGGTTCTTGAAGCATCTCAAAATCTAGTTCAGGAATCTTGCTCTAGCATACTACATTCAATGATCTTTGATTTTATTTCCACAGTAATAGTAAGATAGGGAGCTTGGCTCCATTTCCTAGAATGTCCATATTGAATTGTTGTGGCCAGATGGAGGTGCACAAAATGAACAATGGTTATGAAATTTAAGCTCCATATGGTAAGTGTAATGACAACGCTAGATAGTTGACAGTTAGTCAAGGATAAGAATTAGAATCACAGGATAAAATAAATCAGGAGCGAGCTCGTAATGGTAGTGGACATTAAATTATTGGAACTTCCAATGACATAATGGATGGATGCAACTCCATCTCATACTCTGCTTGGTTCTAAATCTTAGATTTATTTGGTTTTATAGCTCTGTATGGCGCAGTGGGCATTCAATTATTAAAACTTTGAAATATTGTATAGTGCAGCTGCAGCCCATACTTTGTCTAGCCCTAACCCCTAGATTATTTTTCTTTATAGCATTAATAGAGTTTGAGTATAAAACGTATAGGCTTGTTCAATCCTACCATAGCCATAGAATTTTTTTGCTTTCTTTCTTTCTGCAAGACTGCAACAATATAAAGTTCACCGTTCAATAGTATTGGCCCATTAGGTCCCATAATTGACTGCAATAAAAGGTCTAATAAATTCTACCTCGCCCCAAAAGGGGAAAAAATGTAATAGTATAATAATATTTACAGTACTTTGTAAAATAAACACTATAAGTTGCAGTTATCACTTCAAACTACAACGATTACCCTACCTTAAAAATCATCCATCTTTAATCAATTGTAGAAAGATAGTGTTTGACATAAATTGTGTTATGGGTGCATTTCAAATTACTGCAGATAAGGTAAAACTCTAAACTATATCATCTGCTAGCATGGTTAAATTGCATAAATTTTCTATTCTGGGATTCATGTGATTTTCTTTATGGATGTGTTAGAATAGGCAAGCCTGTAATTGCTTACACTAATACGTTTCTAAGGCTGACTCACGCTAACGAACAAAAATAGTCTTGAAGTTTGAACGGTATTCTTATGTAAGATTTGACCATCTTGATAGTGTTCTACAGTTTTTCTTATTAGTATCAACTTCAAGTAATTGGAGATAGTACTAGGGATGACTGACTTATGTTATTACATTTTCTCCTAAATGCTTAATTCTAGTTCTGATAAAGTGTTGATTGGTTTAATCAGATGGAATTTTGAATTTCCAATTTATTCATTCTTCAGAATGCACTACTACATTGTAACTGTAGAGAGGTTGTTTTTGACAAAAAACTGATTTATCAATTCAAAGGGGATTTTAAAAGAAGCTTGTGAAGATTTCTATTTTGTTCTTGTTTGTTATGGTTTTATCAAGGATTGTTCTATTCAAAGTTTGGCTTGGCTTGTTTGGATTGATTGATCATTGATGATGTGTATTTCTCGGTCAATATCAATGAGTGACTGAGTGACTTAGGACCCAAAAAAAAAGAATTTTCAAGCATCAAGTGACACGGAGTGATAAAATCCTCATGGAATGAGGCATAGTATTACCTCCAAGTTCTTGACAAAATATATATACAATCACCAAGCACAAATCCTAGGGCAACTTGATAACACCTGGTGTCACCTTGGTGGTCATTCACTTTAGGTCAGCTCTCCTTTGGCTTAAGGGGTGCTTCCCTCAGATCAAATCACCCATCTGTGTTTCCCTCAGATGCAGATCTGCAAATGAGATTAGTGATTTGATTACTTTATGGTTTTGGAGTATGTATTTGATGAAATCGAAGAGGACAAGTACGTTATCCTATCAGTGATTTCGGTTGGAAGGACATAGTTTAAAAATGAACATTGATAAGTCATACTTAAGACAAGCAACGAGGTGTATCAAATGAGGGTATCCTAGCTCTGCATTCCAAAAGAGTTTTAATAGACAATAAAACAATTTAAGCAATGCAAGATGGAACCTCCTTCACTATTGTATATGTAAAAGTCTTTTATTAACATAAATATTGATGATTTTGTCTTTCTGAAAATGAAATGTAAAAATAATGTATTGTGGTCAATTGAAATGTTTTTTTTTTAAAACCCTTCATCATGGAAGGGCGACATAAATATATGCCCTTCTAATTGAAATTAAGACCCACCCTTCAAATTTGATCACGGGGGATATCCGTAATGGCTGGACATTTTATATGTCATTTAAATCATTTATTAATAATCGTTGAAATTTTATGTTGTTATTTAATCAATTCATTAATAATGGTTGGATATTTAAAATGTTTTATTTAAATTATCATGTTTGGAACGATTTGAGTTGACTAGAAAATATTATATTATTTTAAAACTGTAATCGACCGTGCAAAATTTTATTAGTCAAACTTTACCATCAAATTCAAAAATGAAAGATTATCTTTATGCCATTTCTTTCACGCCTAGTGTATATATATTAATATATTATATATCAGTCCATTCCAGTGAAATTGAAAATGTTATATGATATATCAGTCCATTACAGAGAAATTGGAAGCTTCCTGTACATTTGTATAAGGATTTTTGACATCCTCCTTAATATATTTTCTTCAATAAAATCCTGCTACCTTTTCCACAATTGGAAAAGTCAAGAGGGAAATTTCCAGAGCGGGTAGGCTGCCTTAGGTACTCATATGAGTCTTATATGCCATCGTCATATCATGGCATGCCCTGGCATGGTAGCTGATATGAGTTCCTATTATCCTGTTATTTTATCTCCCTTTAACATCACGTTTATCATGGAATCCAATTAGTGGGCAGCCTGCAATGTTGACCGGCGACTTGTGCGGGTACCTTCAGATTTGATCCCTGAACCTCAATACTCAATAACACCAGAACCTCAATTACACCACATTACAATAACGCACGAGAGGATAGCTGGAAACCCAACAGTAGCCAAATTTTCCTGCAAAATATCATACAAAGTAGCTAATTGTTTTGATTAATTTTCTCCTACAGAGCAGCTAATTGTTTTGATTACTTTTCTCCTACAGAGCAGCGAATTGTTTTGATTAAATTTCTCTGGAGTTTTGAATAAAATTGGCGTTCGAGATGGGGAAAGATATAGAAGTGATAAGAGACAAGAATGCCATGAGAAGGTGGTCGAGGGAGAGGAGGAAGGAAGGGGAAACCATATGCCTGGTGCCGACAATGGGGTACCTTCATAGGGGGCACCTGGCCCTCGTGGAAGAAGGCAAGAAGAGAGCCCAGAGGGTCGTTGTCTCTATTTACGTCAATCCTTCCCAGTTTGCAGTTGGAGAGGATTTTGGGTCATACCCTTCCAATTTCGAGGCCGATTTGCTCAAATTGAGAGCTCTCAGCGTGGACGCCGTGTTCAATCCCCATGATCTTTATGTGCGAGGAGATGGAAAAACACTCGGGGAAGAATGCAGTGGGACTCGAAGAACTGTGTCCTGCCTCGAGGAAGGCGGTGAGAATGGGCACGAGACGTGGATTAGGGTAGAGAGGCTTGAGAAACCGCTCTGTGGAGTGTCCAGGCCTGTATTCTTCAGAGGAGTTGCTACAGTTGTTGCAAAGCTATTCAATATAGTGGAGCCTGATGTTGCTATTTTCGGCAAGAAAGATTATCAGCAATGGCGTCTCATCTGTCGCATGGTAAGTAAGACATGGTAGCATCATTTTTTTTGTAAGCTTGGTATTACCTCCATTTTCATTGATTTTTAATAGCAAGATACAGCCAGATTCCATTTTCATTGATTTTTAATAGCAAGATACAGCCAGATAAATATTGTTAGGTTGCCTCAATCTGCCTTGAACAGGAAACCAAGTTTGTTGGCCATTGATGGCGTGGTATGCCATCCAGAAATATAAGGTTCTTAGTCTATCATACCAAGCTAACAGAGACTGAATGTTCATACATATACTGTTTTTTACTTGCCTTCCTGGCAGTTCTGGTTAACCATAAAAATCTAAATGCTATCCGCATATAAACATAAGATAATCTGCATATAAACATAAGATACATAAAACTACCAGCAGTAAGCCACATGAAACTGAATCCTTGATTTCCAAATAACATAGTTGGAGGCACCCTCCAATCTATCTTGGTCATGCAATCCGTTGCTGGTCATCTCCTCAACTGTCGACTTCTCCCTCTAACCCTCTGCTCATCTAGACTTACGCACTCCTTGAGGAGTAAGTCGATGCTTCTGCTGCTGTAGGGGAAAAACTGAGTTTCTTTGAGTAAGAGAACTCTCTGAGGTCAAGAAATCCCCAATTGTGTTTTTCAGAAATTTTCTAACGCTTATGCACCAGCACTCACTGCTGTGCAGCTACTGCGTCCTTCAGCTACGCTGCCTCTTCTGCAACTGAAAAAACTTACCCCTCTGTCAACTCTCTCAGAGGGAGCTCTTTCTGCGCTAGATTGCCCTCTTGGCCTGGATTGCGTAATTACTGGGGTAGTCTACTACTGCTTACGCAGTTCCTAGACTCTTCAGTGTTGATCTGCTGGTTCACTCTTGTTTCTCCTGCACTTCAGCTTGAATAACCTCTGAGACCATGTGAAAAATCCTAAATCTGGATTTCTACTGCAACAAATCTGAATTACTTCTATTATTTTTCATAATTACTTCATTACAGTGAAATATCGAAGTAATTACTGAAGCATTCTACACAAATAATGCTGCGTAATAAATCTAAGTGCTGAAACAAACTGAACAAAATACAATGAAAAACATCCACATTTGACACAGTTATTGTTGGACTAAGTCCCCGAAAAAACCCAACTCGGGAAAACCGGTGCAACAGATCTAAGGGTTTTATATTATTAAGCAGTAGAATCTTGAGTACAACTAGGGTGCCAATATCCGGCTCACCCTTTAGAGAAAATCTCGGCAACAGAAGAAATGTGAGATATACCTCACTCTGCAAGTCCTCGGCTGATCTGAACAGCACTGGTGAAGCCCCTCTCTGCCTCTGCGTGATGCCTACGCTGCTACTACATAAGCTTGCGTGGGCAAGCTGAAGAACTGCGTCACCTCTCCTCTGCAAATGATCAAGCTGATTTGGAAACTAAGTTTTGGCCCTCCTAGCTCAAAAACCCCAGCTCCCAACTATCTCCGGACTGAATCTAGATGGCACTGCGTCACTGCTGCATGATTCCCTTCAGGAACTACGTCACCCCTCCAGATGACTGCTCTGCCTCTACTGTGTCACTGCTGCCTCTTTCTCTGAAATGTACTCTTGGTCCTCCTGACCAATTACTGCATCTGCCCCTCTCTAGAAGTGATCACTAAATCAAAATCACTTAGCAAACCCTGCCCTAGTGATTTGATCTTGATCAAAGGCTGTGTCTCTCTCACAAGCTTGAAAATGCCAAATGCTCAATGTGTTTTCCATAGGCCCCTCACCCTCCTTCTTATAACCTTTCGTTGACCCTTCAACGGCCAAGATTAAAACATAATCAAGGGCTAAGATTAACTGGGAGATGATCCATGACTTTATCTAGAAGATTCACACTTAGTTTAATTAATACCCTTTAATTAATCAATTTCCCTAAGTTTAGACTTAGGAAAACATTAAAAAGCGATTAATTAATTTAATTAAACCATCTTTAAGTGGAATTTTCCAAAATCCTTTCTGGGTATTATGGAATACATGTGTCTTAGCCTATATACAAAGTTACAAGGCTGAAGCACATACGATGCTACCATAAATTAACACCTTTGTCCTGGTTTTCAGGGAAGGTAGCTATTCCGCTAGAATTACGCATGACTTTCACAAGCCTTTGTAAATAGAGGCATGAATTTTCAAATTTGATAAAATTATTCCAAATTTTACCCAGGATTCGCGCCGTCCTCTATATATAGAGTTGTGAATATTCGAAACCGTCCTTTGTAAATATAGTCGTGAATATTCGAAATTGATAGAATTATTCAATTCTTCTCTCAACCAGCTCAGGAGGCCTTGACAACCGAGTCTTATCACTTTCCAACGCTTTTCTTGTACAACTTCTATTCCTTTAGCTAGATAGGTCTTTCTGTTTTTAGTATTCACATAAAAGTTGTTCTTTTGTACCTTTCAATTTTATATATTGAATGTATTCTTTTAGTTTAGTATCTAAATTTGTAATTATTTATTCAACTTAATAAAATTATCTTATTCTATTTTAATTTGTCCATCAACCTCTTATTTTTTAAGCACCCTCAAAGAAAAACTAAATATTTGCCTTTCATCAACTTATATTCCAGTTTTCTCCATAGCTTATCATGTTCATTCAATGGAATATTACTCAGAATACATATATGTACTAAAGAGAATTTTGTATTTATCCTGGATATGTCTTTTCATTCTATCCTTACTTCTTTTAAACCTTTCTATACTTTCGTTCACTGGGAATGATAACAATTGTTACTTTGTAGGGATTAGCTCTACAGTAACACAGTTTTTCAAACAGTTTTGCTAGATCTCTCTTGATTCTCAAGGTGTGGTGTAATGTTATATTTATCTATTTTGGGATCTATTGCCATGCCATTTGGATGGTGGCAGACCACAGTGAGAATGCAACTCCAGTGGACAGTTTCCATTTACCCAGGAAGAGTAACAATTCGTCCTTTTTAGAAATTGGGTTGACAATAACACAGTTTTATAAGATCTATTGCCATGCGATTTGGGTGGGCCAGACCACAGTGAGAATGGAACCCAAGCAGACAACTTCTATTTACCCAGGAACAATAACAATTTGTCCTTTTTAGGAATTGGTTTGACAATAACACAATTTTGCAAGATTCCATTTGATTCAAGTTGTCGACGCATATCAATACTAGGGCCATAGGCTTGATCATTAGGTTACCCCACTAAAAATTATTGTTTGTTTGAAAAAAAAATTGTGTTCGAAATGTTTTTGCAAAAAGGGAACGATTTTGTTTTTAGGGAGCGCATTCCGGGAGTGGGTTCGAGGTGGGGATCCGCTCCCTCGCAACCCTGAGTGCATGTGCGTGCGGTTGAAGCCCTCCAACTGCACGCATGAGCTTGCGTGCCCCTGCGGTTGTGACCGAAAATACCCTGTAGCATCCCTGCAACTGGGATCCAAAACCCCAGATCTCACGTGCGAGGTTCAGACCCTGCAATTTTGGGCATGTACGAACCAATCTCTGTGAACCACCTCAGACTTGTGTGAGCTAAAATATAGAAAGAAGAATGATCTCAATGATGTCCAAATGAGGGTCACTTATAGCCATCAGAGGGTGTCCAATTTCTCATTTGGGCCAACCTGTCCTTTTGTGCACATGTGGGCTTCAATTCAAAAGAACACTTTCCCTTGTCCAAATCAAGTTCTTCAAAAGTCAAAATTGGTCCTCTTGAAAAGAGGAATCTAGTCCCATGATTGGAATTTGTCACTGAATTGCCAAATTAACACTCCCTCTCGGCTAGGGAAAAATTCCAACTGCATCATGTAATCATCGCAAGTACCCTGTCATCAAATCATATCCTATCTCAAGTATCTCGTCATCAAATGTCGTCACTGCTCATCTATGCTCATCCCTGTTCATCTCTACTCATCTCGGCTCATCCCTGCTCATCTCTGCTCATCTTTGCTCTACTTATATGTTGAAAACTCTCTAATCTAAAAGAAGAAGAACTTGACATCGGAGGGGAGCTCAATCTACCACCCTCGATCCATCCAAGGGCCACTTCTACCACTCAGAATCGCTGCCAACGGGAAGCCAATGTTGCTACTCGAGAATCTATGCTAGTGGGGAACCAATGCTATGACCCGAGAAATCTCTGCCAGTGGGGAGCCAATCCTACGACCCGAGAAACCTCTGCCAGTGGGGAGCCAATGCTACGAACCGGGAAATCACACTCAATAGGAGGGATGCCACTTACCTTAGGAGGTAAGGATCGTGCATATCCCGTTGCCTGACGATAATAGGAGGGATACCACTTACCGTAAATGGCAAGGATCACACCTATCCTATTATCTGTTGATCTTCCCAACATGACCCTAAAATGTAGTGGTAGAACACCTGCATCTCTAGCTTGAGCGGGATGCCAATTACCATAAATAGTAAGGATCATGCCTAACTCAAGTAGCCAACACCCTTTGGCCAGATGGGTGGGAAAGACAAATTCCAATTGGGGTATACTCTGCAAAGACCAAGATAGGGGAGAAATTTCTTCCACCCTTTGGGTAACAGATAGGGGCGATACCCTAATGTCCAGAGATCCCTCAACCCTAGGAGCCCTACGTCTCAATTCCTCACCCTGGGAGCTCAGACAGGGGGGAAGAGCCAACTCAGTGTCCTTGATCAGCCCAAAACCTTACTCCAGAGGGTCGCATCTATCAAACCATTTCGCTCTTTGTAGATCAGAAACATATCAACGTGCTCACATTCGGTACCAACTTAACCAACTCATTGAAGAGTTGCCTCAAACATCACTAAGAGCAACATTCCTCTGTTTTCCTGTTCATGCAGGTCATCAAAATCAAATATTATGTTAGAGAAAATATATGTCACAAAGGGATACCTTATTCATCCTCCCTGTTATGAAGGCAGCAACCACAAGCCTAAGCTTGTCTCATACAACAACATCGTCTCAATCTATGAAGATATCTTTGTCTCTGCCAATCGAATCCCACTCTTGTTATCGCAGTATATCACTGTCATATCCAGGACTTAATCAAACAACTCTCCAAAGAGCTTCCTTAACCAAACTGCCCCTCCGCTAGCCTTGCTAGCAACAATGTACTCAACCTTGGGTGTGCTTAAAGCTACAAGCTTCTATTTCCTTTTCATCCATGATATCATTGTAGATCCCAAGTAGCACTTAGATGTGCTCTTTCTGTTTCCAGCCCAGTCATCATAGTATCCATGCAGACTCATATCTCCAGAAGTATATCTTACAATCTTTCATCTCAAACTCAGAAGCCAACTCCCTCTTATGCTTGATCATTAGAGGCTCACTACCTGTCAAGAATAGATCGTCAATATATAATATCAAAATCAAAGGCATACCTTGGACAAACTTAGAGGTTTGGATCTTAATTGCTTCCAGGCTTCACCATGTAACTGTCAATGCAGACATGCCAGGCTCGGGTAGCTTACTTCAAACCATACAATGCTTTATGCTCATAGAACTCTCCATTATCTGCTCCATGATATGTAGGTCTCTAATATTCCTGGTGCACTACTTTAACTTTTTGTGTCCTACATGCTCAACCGCACCCATAGGCCTTCTTCCGTGCGGTTGGGAGGCTTATAAGTGCACCCTTAATCATTTCTCCCAGCAGTTATGGCTTGGACCAGGAGAAACTTTCTCTGCTCAAATCAGAACTTGTGGAAACTTCTTCAATAACATCAGATGGTTATTTATGTCTAGAAACCTTTCTCCAACAATCAAGAGTCATCAAAAAATAATAGTAGGTATTAAAATCTCATAAAATGTTTCTCCCTCTAATTGGGAAGTCACTTCAGTCATCATCATTCAAAACATCAACCTGTCTATCATGCATCAACAATATTTTCAGATCATGAAATCAGATTCTTAGACATATAGTCATAACAAATCAACATCAACTACTTCATCATCACATATATACATTCATCAAGGGTTAGTGTCATATAATTAGGGCAGTTGACAAGAGTATTGAGGATCATAATCACAACATCACATTACTTCTTTTACATTATTCAATCATCAAGTCAGGACATTCAATTTTACCACATGTTAGATTTCCTAAGCTTAACAAAACCTTACCAAGAGTATCGATCTTATTGTCTCACTTTCATCATGCTTATCACAAGTATTAACAATAGTATCAAGTTACTATATAATGTATCTAGCCTGCTTTAGGAAATCCAACATGTTTAAAATGTAAAAAATTGCCAAGTATCAAATGCATCAATATATCATATGTGACATGAATCAAACTTATTTTCATATGCATATATGAGTCACTCATGAAGGTGATATTCCCATCATACCTTAGGGCTTACCTTGCCATCCAATATTGCAGCTGAAACAATATACTATACATACCTTATAACATTCATATACCTTTGCACTTTGTATCACTTACTTGTCATGAGCAACTGTAGCTCTTCTCTTCCTGCACTAACTATATTTTCTTGCACCTCAGATGATCCTCAAGAAGGATCCACTTATCACATCTCATCAGGAGGTTAGAAGTATCCAAATACTTAAATATGCATGCAGGAAGTATAATGATGAAATCAAAAAATCTAAACGAGAGTAAAGACATAAAGAAGTAACATAAATCGGAAAAGTACTTATATTCAATGGGAGGTGATCATCTCCCTCTTGAATCAACCTTCAAGAGTTAGTATTGTCCATTATCCATATAACATTGTTGCCTTCAACCAACTCCATCAACAACCAGGCCTAATTGAGACTATCCCATCTAGGGCTACATCAAACCTATCACAAGTGCTAGAACATCTTCACACTGATCATGCTAGGGTTTCTAGATTTCATATCTCAAATCTTTGTCATAATCTAGGGTTTCTTTCAAACCCTAACCTCATAATGTCCATCAAACCCTAATAACCAGATTGCCTAGGGTTTCATTCAAACCCTAGCCTTCTTTTAGGTCTCCTCTGTATTCTCGTACTTACACCAATGATGTCTTCATAGGGGTGATCTTCAATGACTTTTCTTCAGCCTACCTCTAATACCATGTTAATTTTTTTTAGGGCTATATTGTTCTTTGCTTTAGATAATTGCATTTCTTCATTTACATATTAAATTCAACCCACATCATCATAACATTATTCAACAACATATGCAATTATATAGAAAGAACAATATCATCATCAATGCAACGTAACATAAAAGAACAATAGAAGAAAAACATTCACACATAGAGACAATAGGATTGATTAGAGACTAGGGCAAAACCCCACAAGGGGGAAAACCCTTTCAAATTCTTCTTCTTATTAGATTGTCATTGGATGTTTCAACAAAGAGTGAATACAATGATCCATTCCTTTATCCACAAGACTATCCAACAAAATTAACTAAACCATATCCAATAGATGAACCCAACACTATTAATAATCAAAACCTTGATTTAGAAGCCTGCGGTCAATTGTCACTGTCTGTGGTCAATTGCCGAATTTTGCAGTCGACTGAAAAAAATCAAACCCTTGTTTCCAACCGCACGCAGAGAGTGTATGTGCGTGCGGTTGAAGCCCTCGAACTGCACACATGAGCCTGCGCGCCTGCGCTTGTGACCAAAGATACCCTGTTGCATCCCTGCGGCTTGGAACCAAAACCCTAGATCTCATGTGCGAGCTTCGGACCTTGCAATTTCAGATCTATACGAACCAATCTTCGCGAACCACCTTAGACCTGTGTGAGCTAAACCAAAGAAAGAAGAATGATCATGATGATGTCCAAATGAGGGTCACTTGACTTGTATTTATAGCCATCCGAGGGTGTCCAATTTCTCTTTTGGGTTGACCTGTCCTTTTGTGCACATGTGGACTTCAATTCAAAAATACACTTTCCCTTGTCCGAATCAAGTGCTTCAAAAGTCAAAATTGGTCCTCTCGAAAAGAGGAATCTAGTCCCATGATTGGAATTTGTCAGTGAGCTGCCAAATTAACATGATCACATGAGGTTTATCTGAACCTTGAGACATGGGAGGGCTAGCACCATATTCTCAGCCCTCAACGTTGGAGCAAACCAATTTATTCTATCACCAGGAGACCCATGAGCCCATTTTTGTGCCCCAAACACAAAACTAGGGCCCACATGATGATTTGCATGGAGATTGATGTGAAAATTCCTTGAAATGCAACAATTGGAAATAATTCTCCTAACTGAAAAATTAATTATGCAGTTTATTTTGTTTACGACAAAATAACGAATTATTCACACTGCAATATCTTCACCAAACAAAATATTGCAAAAGCAAAAATAGGAACTAAGAAATGCTAGCACACATACATAAAAATGACATAATTATTTTTGGACAAATGTCCCCGGAAAAACCCAATGTGGGAAAACTGGTGGAGTAGCTAAGCTTTTTTATTATTATGCTGCATGAAATTTTGAGTAAAAAATATGGATGCCTAACTGGCTATCCAAACTGAGAGTAATACTAGCAAAGTTTATTGAGGGAAATTACCCTCCTCTCCAAGCAATCTCGGGTACTGGCTCCCTCTAAAAGGTTAGCAGTCCAACTCCTGCGCAGACCCTTCTATGCTACTCCTGCGCTGGCCTCTACACATGTGGCTAACAAACCCTCTCACAACAAGCCGTCCTTCCTGCTGCTGCTCTGGAAATGATCCTCCTGGCATTCTGAAAATCTTCCCGGCCTCTGGCAACTAAATCGAAATTCCCCACAACTAAATCGAATTGCTCCTCTTGAGGCATTGCACAACCTCTTGGGGAATAAATTCGGCCTCCTCTCCCGACTCTCTGGAACTAGAATCCTCTGGAATCACTGTCTCTGCCCCTTTTTAACCCCGCGTCCCCTCTTTGGCTCAAACTCTGCTGTAGGCTAGCTTGAGCTGCCTAAGGAACTCACACTGCTAGCTATCTCTTGTGTGTTTCTCCATCTACCCATCGACCTTTTCTTATAATCTCTAGTTGGGACTCCAAAGACCAAGATTAAAACTTAACCGATGGTTGATATCATCTCCAAGTCGATCCATGTGAGTTTCTAGAGAATTCTCACCTTTCTCAATTAATTACTATTAATTAACCAATTTTCCTAAGTTAGACTTAGGAAAAATTTAAATGATGGTCAATTAATCTAATTGAGCTATCTCTAGGTGGAATTCTCAGAAACAGTTTCTGGGTTTTGGAGAACTCCCGTGTTTTATCCTCTCTACAAAGTCTTGAGACTAGAACACCATCCGATGCCTACAAAAACTAACAATCGAGGGGCTATCGCCTAGATCATGATTTTTGGAGCCCTCTACATCGACTTGGCACTGGAGGAGCCCAATGCATGCCTTGAAAATGCATAAGCATGCACGACGCTAGCATTTCAGCCTCTTTTGTGGGTTAATTTTTATGTTTTGCATTGGCTATGAGGTTGGCTTGTAACCTCAGTTATTATCAAACCCATTATTTTACAATTTGAGGGGCTCTTAGGCTAAATTAGAGATCATTAGACATGTGTAAATAAGAGAGAGGTCATTTCATTCTCTCATCATCATCTCCTGGGCAATTCGACCTCACTAGAGAAACTTGCACTTCTTCCTTCTTGGCTATTGGAGATCTATTGGACACATTTCGATATTTGGACACTATTTTTGATTGTTGTTGGAGCCATTTCTTTGGATAATGGATGGATATACTACATGATGTCTTGTAAGTGCTTATTGTTGAAGATTTTCTATCTTGAAATTGTCTAATGTATGGAATTGCTGCTTCTAGGTTATGCTATTTTTTGCTTTAATTGTTGAAAATTATTTTTTAAAGGCTATCTAGTTGAGTATTGCATATGTTATTCATTGTACAACATGTAATGAATGTTCCTAGTGGAGGAAATCTTTAATCTCTCCATCCAACTCCATTTTCTTTTGAAGTGGGTAAATGCTAAAAGTTGATACACAGGGCATCCATTTTTAGCATCCTTAGAAAGGATCTAGCTTGTCTATTTCATACTTGACTCCATATGCCTAAAGGATAAGGCACTAGTCCAAGTCATTGGTGATCAATCCTAAATTTTCTCCATAATTTTCTCTCCTAAAATTGGTCCTTTTAAGGCTAGGGTGAAAATTTAGTGCTTGCAGCGAAATTTTAGGGAGGAGGCTTTTTGGTGATTTGAGAGCCTAAACATCAAGCTTAGGGTCTAGGGTACCTATTCTCCAAGCTTGGTGGGCATCCACTCAAATTTTATCCATAAAATCTCTTGCCCTAGTGTTGCTCCAAGAGGGAAATCCTAGTTCTTTTTCCCTCAACTTGAGGACTTCCTTGAAGGTTGTATGAGCTTAGTACTTGTTGAAGTAATATCATAAGAAGTCTTTTATCTCGGGCCTTGACCTTGTGAATACGTATCACTATCGAAAATCTCAAAACCCTAGGTCTTGAGCCTCTTTTCTTGAGCTTTTTTTTGAGAGTATTTTGCTTCTTTGAAGCCTCGTGCCATTTTTGAGCCTCTCTCATAAGTGAGCTCTAGCTTGATCACCCTATGCCATATACCTAGCATATCTATTTTAAGTGATCTCTCTCGTAATCGGGACTCCTCTCATCGGTGAAAATCCCTAAAGAGCATGGGGTTTTGGTTGAGGTGACATTGGGCCTCTACCCCATTATTAGCACTTTGTCTAGCTTTTGTCTTGTAGGGTTTCCCTCTGCAAGGCCTACTAGATTTTGTGGTAACAGAGCCATCGGTTCTTTGACCTAGCTACTTCATTTCACCTGGAGCCATAGTTTATTGAAGACTCTTGGGTTGTAAATTTTGCAAGCTCCTTAGAGAGCCATTTGGCTCGAATCCTTTTAGTCATCTAACTTCTAAGTATTGTTGGGGAAGCCAATCTTTGAGAAGTGATCCTAAGGTATTGTTTGAAGACTCATTCCAAGAGTTTATGAAGGGTGAGGCTTCCCCTTTTGATTGATTCTCATGAGAGAATAACCAAAGTTTCCTTATTGTATGGAAAACTGCTACGTCCACATTCAAAACACCTCCCAAACTTGGCTTTGATTTTGTGTATAAACTCATTGTACTCCACCTCGAAGCACTGGATTGCATAATCTATAGATAAGTTTAGTGGAGTTGTCTTGATGAAATACATAATACAAACTGAGAAAATACATAATACAAATAAGCCTAGATACGATCTAGCAGATCTGCCCTAGATTGGTGCTTGATATTTTCTGCAAATCTAGATCTCCAGCTTCTCTGCACTCCCTCGGACCCAACTCATTTCTCACTAAGATGCCTCTCGCAATCTTGTGCTGCTGTAGTGTGTCTTTCCCATCTCCCTAGCCTCACTTTTATAACTTTAAATTGAGCTAAATCCCTAACCCTAACCCTAATCTCCAAAGTGATTAAAAACTAAGATTAGATCTCGCTCACTTGAGATCAAGGACTAAGATTAAAATATAATCACTAAAGTAAATTATTTACTTTTCCTAAGTTCAATAAGGCAACATAATAATATGTCTTTTTTCCAAAGTTATACTTAGGATAAGTTACATTAGCAATCTTGCTCACACTAGAGAAAGCACCTAAGTAGACTATGGGCGACTTCTGCATGACTAGACACATAGGCCTATGCAAAAGTACATGCCTGAGCTACAAATATCAACATAATTAGAGGTACACTTCCTCTTATTTGCTCATGGAGTTTTGGGGGAGAAATCCCACAACAACCTGAAATTTATGTGATTTTCCTTGTAAATTTTGGCTTTGGATATTTCAATTGAGGCAAATTGTCTTGGGGAAGATATGTTTTGAATGGTGGAAATTTCTTTGGATCTACAAAGTGTTGCTTGGATGAATAATTATATTTATTGTGAGTATCATCTTCCATTTTGCTGCAATTGTTGAACTTGGGTTTGTCATGTGCCATATTAAAAATTGCAACATCTTTTATGAACAATATTTTCTTCAGATGCAAAATTCTTCATCAAGTATCCATCAAGGAAACTAGATAGCATTTTTTGACCTTACGTCTCCTAATTTGGAAAGTCGCTAGGGTTGGATTGAGAGGTTATTCCTCTCTCCTCCCCATGCCATCCAAGGTCTTCAACTATTGACCTGCTCCTTGTTTGACTCCATATGCTTAGAAATTCAGTAATGAGCCAAGGCACTAGTCCTCCATTCTCCATCACTTTATATTATTTTGAAATCATTAAATTCAAAGTGACGTGTTAGGGAATTGGTTTGAGTATCTCCAAAGCTTATCTTGATCCATCGATTCTTTGACCTAGCTACTTCATTTCACCCACACCCATATGTTATTGAAGACTATTTTAGTCTGTAAGTTTTGCAAGCTCCTTAGAGAGCCATTTGGCTAGGATCCTTTTAGTCATCTCACTTCTAAGTCTTTCTAGGGAAGCCTGTGAAAATTTCTAAATCGAAATCCAACTGCAGTGACTATTATTATTTCTTCTACTTATCATTCCAGTAACAAGTTATTTACAAAAATTACTTCAGTAAATATTGAAATAAATTCTACTGCAACCCTCACAATTAAAATACCGAGACAAGATATAAAGAAATACAAGCACAAGAATGACATAATTATTTTTGGACAATTGTCCCCGGAAAAACCCAATGTGGGAAAACTGGTGCAGTAGATGAGGGTTTCTTTATTATTCTTCAACAAAAATCTCTTGTACAAAGAATAATCAACAGTAATGAAGAGAAATCTCTGTGATAACACTAGAGAAAATTTTCTCACAATTATAGATGAGAACCTGATCCCTGAGAGACCTTGTTGCCTCCTCTGCGTCACCACTACATCAGCACTGCGTGAGGACTGCGCAGTTCTACATCACTGCACTGCACTGTCCCTCTGCTGCTTCTGCGTTGTCCCCTCTCTGCTCTGCGTCACCAGCTCTTGCACTCCCGACTGATGCTGATACCCTCTCTCTCATCTCCACCTGCAACTCTCCCTCTGAATCGATTTCTTCTTTTTGAAAAACCGATCTTACTCGGGCAATTGAGTATCTACCTGGTTTATTTTCCAAATGACCCTCAAGCTTCCTTAAATAATCTTATCGTTGACATTCAATGGCCCAGATTAGAAGCTAATCAATGGCTAAGATCATTTTGACTTGATCTTCGTCTTCTTCTAGAACTTACACCCACAATTTAGATAAATACCTATTAATTATTTTAATTTATTAAGTTTAGACTTAGGGTCTCATTAAAAATAATTAATTTATCAAATAAAACTCTCTGGGTGGAATTTCCCCAAACGATTTTTGGGTTATTTGGAATACATGTGTCTAATCCTCTCCACAAAATTTGAGACTTAGAGCACATCCGATGGTACCCCAAATCAACAAAGGCTCCCTTGTGGGGATAACATTCGCCCAGAAAACGATAGGGGATTTCGCTACTAAGGTGACAATGGTGGTGGGTCTTGTTGCTGTGGATTTAGTGTAGCCTAGCACTAGGATGCTAGATTTTGTGGCAACAATATTTTCATGATCAATTGTGTAATCATCTCCAAGAGACCATGGCCATTGTGTGACAAATACATAAAGTGGATTCATGCATAGGTATAAGATAAATGTGCTTTCATAGGTATGACCATTGTTTTAAAACTAGGTCGGTCTGACTCGGATTTGGCTTGGTTGATCGAGCCATACCCTTGCCTGGACTGGATAGGTCAATTATCCAGTTTGGCAACTAGTCTATTACCAAACCGGCTGAGCCCGACTTAAACCGGCCAGCCTTAACAGCGGAAAAAAAGCCAGGCTGGGCAGACTTGAAATCAATTTTTTTTTGTCTAAACTATTTCCTAGCCACTCTACCCCTCTCCCACGCATATAAAGGTGACCGCACCCCCTCATATTTTCTCACAACTATCTCATTGCATTTGTGAGGAGTTTGTGAGCAGTTGGAGTTGTTTTTGGAGCAACATTGAGGAGTTCTGACTCCGATTCAGTCAAAGCCAGATGATGTTGCCTTGTCTAGCAGTAGTGACTAGTGATCACAAGGTAGTACTATGCATTAGTGACTTGTAGTCCTGCAGTTGTATTGTTTTGTTGTAGAGGCCATTTAGAGCCTCCTTGGGTATGTGTTTTTGTTCTGATCTCTATATATTACATGTATTGGACAAAGCACCGGGTGCCATTTTGATATAATAGATATATTCATGAGCATACTTTGATCATATGTTGTCTTCTCTCTATTATTCTAATGCTTTGTGTTTGGAAACATGAATGAAAATCTTTAAAAATATGTTTTTTCATAAAAAAACAAATATTTAATGTAATTTTTACAAAGACTGAGTCATTGGAATCAACTAGTCCGAGTCAATACCGAGTTGGAGTTGACCCTTGGTCGGTTCCGAGTCCGAATCTGAGTTTTAAAACTATGGGTATGACAACCTTTACAATATGAGCGACACTTACGTAAGGGTAAAGTGAAAATCACTAGAGTTTCTCTAAGTCATGTGTCCTAGTAAATCCACTCCAAGATGCTTGTGTACCTACCCCAGCCATAAATGACCTCCAAGGGATAGTTACCCAAGGCATAAGAGCAAGCACTGAAATGGGTACTAGAAGGACGGGCCATGACCGACCTCAAAGGGTCTAGAGATACCACTCAGGGAAAAAATCACTTTATATTGATTATCTAAGCATGGTCCAATACAATACATGGAGTTAAAAATGGTCAAACTTTTGGCTGATCAAAGATACAATCGTATGAAGTGTCGTGGTGGAACATTTGATCATGGTACTTTGAGCTATAACATCATCAAGGTAGGCACAAAATTTGCTCATATGATGGGTCAAATTCAGAAAAAAAAATATGAGGTACACTGAAGTGAAACTGAGGTGTAACTGTGAAAATTTCTAAATCGAAATCCAACTGCAGTGACTGATATTATTTCTTCTACTTATCATTCCAGTAACAATTATTTACAAAATTACTCCAGTAAATATCGAAATAAATACTACTGAAGCCTTCACAATTAAAATACTAAGACATAATATAAAGAAATACAAGCACAAGAATGACACAAATATTTTTGGAAAGTTGTCCCCGAAGAAACCCAATGTGGGAAAACCAGTGCAGCAGATGAGGGTTTCTTTATTATTCTTCAGCAAAAATCTCTTGTACAAAGAACAATCAGTAGTAATGAAGATAAATCTCTGTGATAACACTAGAGCAAATTTTCTCACAAATTCTGATGAGAACCTGATCCTTGGAGAGGCCCTGCTGCCTCCTCTGCATGAGGACTGCGCAGTTCCGCGTCACTGCACTGCGCTGTCCCTCCACTGCTTCTGCACTGTCCCTTCTCTGCACCACGTCACCATCTCTTGCACTCCCAACTGATGTTGATAACCTCTCTCTCCTCTCCACCTGCAACTCTCCCTTTGAATCGATTTCTTCTTCATGAAAAATCGATCTTACTTGGGCAACTGAGTATTTGCTTGGTGTATTTTCCAAATGACCCTCAAGCTTCCTTGAATAATCTTCTTGTTGACATTCAATGACCCAGATTAGAAGTTAATCAATGACTAAGATCATTTTGACTTGATCCTCGTCTTCCTTTAAAAGTTACACCCATAATTTAGATTAATACCCATTAATTATTTTAATTTCCCAAGTTTAGACTTAGGGTCCCATTAAAAATAATTAATTTATCAAATAAAACTGTCTCCGGGTGGGGTTTCCACAAATGATTTCTGGGTTATCTGGAATACATGTGTCTAAGCCTCTCCACAAAATTTGAGACTTCGAGCACATCCGATGCTACCCCAAATCAACACTCCCTCTTAGCGAGGAATGTGCTCTAGCAATACACTCTGCTGCATACCGCTCTGACTCTGAAGCATCTCCCTCTGCACTGCTGATGCCTGACATGCTGTCCACCAACTACTGTGCTGCTGCTGACACTGCCACTGCCAACACTGCATCCGTACTACAACTCCCTCTCTAATGCTGCATCTGTGGCTGAGACATCACCTGTTTCTGCTACTGAAACAGATTCTCTACCATACCCATCAGCTCCTTGAAGTGAACAAACTTGGCCCTTCCTAGAGCTTTGGTAAGTATGTTTGCCACCTAATTTCCTGTGGGATGTACTGCAATTGTAGTATGTACTGCCCCACGCTAAACATAGTCTCTAATAAAATGACACCTGATGTCGATGTGCTTTGACCGATCATGAAATATTAGATTCTCAGAGAGTTTAATGCAACTTTGATTATCACCGAAGATACTGGTCGCTTCCATCCTTCTTCTGAATAAATTCACTAGTAGCTTTCTAAGCCATATAGCTTCGCACGTAGCTGTGCTTGCTGCCATATATTTCGCTTCTGCTGAGCTCAGTGCTACGGATCTCTGCTTCCTATTGGACCAGGAGGTCATTCCTGATTCGATACTGAAGCAATACTTGGTGGTACTTTTCTGATCTACTGAACTTCTTGCCCAATCTGCATCTGTGAATCAACTCTGTCTGACATCATCTCCCCGAGTATATTTCAACCCATATCTGACTATTCCCCGCACATATTTGAGAATGTGCTTAGCTACTGCCCAGTGTACCCTTTTCGGTTCTACCATGAACTGACTGAGGGTGTTAACAGCAAAACAAATGTCTGGCCTGGTGTTGACCAAATACAAAAGTGACCCATTGAGATTTTTGTACAAGGTGGGGTCCACTTCCTTGTCTCCTGATCATCGATGCATCTATCTTCTTCCAGTTGGTTATCATGGGCGTTGCCATGGGCCGACAATCCTGCATCCTGAACCTCTTCAGAATTTCTGTGGCATATCTTCCTTGTCCTAGGAAGATCCCTCCATTCTTCTGCCATACCTCCAACCCTAGAAAATAATACATCAACCCCAAATCCTTCATGTCGTATTCTGCTTCCAAGTTCTTCTTGCAGTCCTTTATGAGTCTAGATGATCCTGTAAGGAACAAATCAACTACATATAGTACTAGAACTAGTGGCTCATTCTGTACCATCAAATAGTAGAGATTGGGATCTGCATCATTCTTGACAAATCCCAACTGCTGCAAGTAACTGTCAATTCGACCATACCACGCTCTGGGTGCCTATTTGAGCCCATATAGGGCTTTCTTCAGTCTGCATACATGAGATTTCTTCTCACGAGTTTCAAAGCCTCCACGCTGTTCTATGTACACCTCCTCTTCTATCACCCCATTCAAGAACACTGTCTTGATATCCATTTGGTGAATTTCCCATTTTATCTGCGCTGCTAAGGACACAATAGATCTGATGGAGGTGTATCTGGCTACAGGGGCGAAGGTCTCTTCATAGTCAATTCCCTCCTTCTGTGCATATCCCTTGGCCACGAACCTAGCCTTGTACTTCTCTATGTTGCCATCTGCAACATACTTGATCTTGTAGATTCATCTCGAACCTACAACTGATCTATTCTTTGGTCTAGGTACAACTTCCCAGACATCATTTGTCATGATAGAACTGTACTCTTCTACCATGGCATCCACCCAAACTTGATGTTGTACGACCTCCTGAAAGCTAGAGTGTTCTTCAACCTATGCTACCAAGGCTTGGTATTTGTCAGGTTGTCTGCGTTGGATTTCTCGGTTTTAGGAGCTCCAACAAACTCCTCTACATCCCTTAGCGTCTAACGTACTTCTCTGCTAGTTTTGCCACTAGTGATGGGTGGCTCAATCAGTTCCTCTTCCTGCTGTCCCATCTGCTGTGAAATATCTTGATTTCCCTCACCTGAGGAAACACTGGTGCTGGTTACAGTGCTTGATCCAAATGTCCGTCCACCTGTCGGTAAATGATCTGTATATGTGTAGGCTGCAGTTTGTATTTGCTTTAATATTTTTCTAAATACTTCAGTTAAATAACTTGTCAAATTAATCAAACAAGTAGGCGAAGTAGATCAAGACACTGTAGTAGGGTTTTTGTTTTGAAACTTTCACATGGATATAGAGCATTGCAGATCAAGCTGATCCATTAGCAAAGCAGTTGAAGATATTGGCTGCAGGAAGGGTCGCTGAAGCAACATTGATCCGGAAGAATGCAGCGCAGCACTAGAGGGACAACAGACCCTGTAGGGGTGACGTAGAGTCAGTTTACTCACACAGAGGTTGACGCAACTCCAGAGAGTTGACGCAAAGCCAGCCTGCTCATGCAGAGGCTGACGCAGCACCAAGAGAGGGACGCTGAGCCAGTCTGTTCACGCAGAGGCTGACGCAGCACCAGGAGGGTGACGCAGTCCAAGTTGGTGAGTTGTTGTGCAGTTTGCCGAGGCCGGAAGTGTAGTTTCTGATCTTCAGAAGTTGTTGGTGTGGCACAGGTTCTATCAGTGCAGAACAGTGCCCAACAAAGGGGACAAAAGTAGGAGGAGAACAGTCGCTCAGTAGATTCTCTAGCCAAGGAATCTGAGTTTGATCAAGAGGAGTGATCACAGAGGACTGATTCATCAGAATTGGTGAAGGATTTCTCGGAGGGAAATCATTTGTTAGAGGGAGCACATTCTCTAGAGGGTATCTTTCGCCAAGAAGCCCAGATCCAGTCTTTTGCTGAGTGTAGCAGCAACGGAAGGGAGAAGAGTTTGTGTTTTGACAATTTTTGAGTAGAGGTGGTTTCTCATGGACTGAGAGATCAAGATAGGTTGGATGGTGTGTCCAACTTTGTCATCCAGAGAGCCAGAATCCTGACAATCCTGGATGAGTACGACATCAAGGACCATGCAGAAAATGCCCTAGCTGTGCCAACTGATGCAGATCACCTGAAGAAATTAAACGAGAATCAGGCATGGGCTAAGCGCTTGATCATGGATGGAGTAAAGAATCACGTGGTCTCTCATATTGCCGGGAAGAACACGACAAATGAGATGTGGACAACATTGAACACGATGTATCAGGGAAGCTCTGTCCAGAGAAAGATGCTTCTAGAGAATCAGATGCGGTTGTTCTAGATGCAGAAGGAAGAGGAAATTAATCCCTTCTTCTTTAGACTTCAAACTATTCGGGATCAGCTGATTGCCATGGGGTCAACTCCGGATGAAGGGCTCATGGTGAGGAATACCCTGAATGCAGTCACCGATGAATGGGAAATGTTTTTCCAAAGCATCTTGGGCAGAGCAACGCTCCCATCCTGGGTGGACATGTGGGCAATCCTTCGTCAGGAGGAAATTAGGAGAATAACCAAGAAGCAAAGCAACAATGGTGGAGTCAAAGTAAAGAAAGAGGAGGAGGAGGCTGCAACCCTTGCATCTAAGGGATAGAGGCAACAAGGGAAGAAGAAGAAGGACCTCTCCAAGGTCCATTGCTTTAGGTGTGGTGAACTTGGACACTTCGCCAACACTTGTCTGGAGCGGAAGGACAAGGAAGCATATGATTCCAAGGTAACAACAATGAAAGGGGACAGTGGTAGTGAGGATGATGTGGCCATGAGTGCTCATGTGCCTCGAGAGAAGAGGTGTGGCGATATTGATCTGCAGATCAACTACAGATGGAGGCAGGATCCTTGAGGTGCCTAAACTCTTGGATCACATACAAGCTACAGGAGCCTTAAGACAGTAGCAGGATGATTGGAGCAGTGGGTGCAGAAGATCATAGATGAAGCAGAGGCAATGCTGGGACGCTAGAGGATAGAGCAGCGCAGTGCAGTGGCAACAACAACGTAGAAGTAGCAGCGTAGAGGCTGATGTGACTTCAACAACGCAGAGGGGTAGTGCTTACGCAGTGCAGAGCAACAGCAACGCAGTGGCTTTAGAGAGATAACACAACGCAACAACAGAGGGTGCTTCAGTGATGAGATGTAGCCCGACTGACTTGTCTATCAGTGATTGGGTAGTGGTCCTTCAGTTGCTTACTTCTTAGCAACTGAGTTGCAGTGAAACAGTTAGTAGAGACAGTGCTATAGGCAACATGATGCAACAATTTGAGAGGGAGCTGCAATACAGATGTCGCAGTGTCAATAACAGTGATATGGACAATAGTACAGAGAGAAGCAACGCAGTGGATCAAGGGCAACATGCCAAGCATTAGCGCAGAGACCGATGCCAAAGATCAGGGCAATGCTTCAGTGTGGAAGTATTGCTAGAGCACACTCCTCGCTAAGAGGGAGTGTTGAGATTTTGAGGTAGCATCGGGTGTGCTCTAGCTCCGAAATTGTGTGGAGGGGCTGGAACACATGAGATCTCCAAGACCCAGAAAACCTTTGGAGAAATTCCATCTGGTGTAAAATTTATTCAAATAATTAAATTTTTAATGAGGACCCTAAGTCTATCTTAGGGAAATTAAAAAATTAAAGTGAATTAATTTACACATGTGATGTGAATGTTCTAAGTGACATTGATCAAGCATTCTTTTAATCTTAGCCGTCGATTAGAGATTAGATCACGACCGTTGGTTTGCCAACTAGAAAAGTATAAAGGAAAGGCTTGGGGTCAGTTGGAGACACACATTGCAGAAGCATTGAAGCTAAGTCGAATTTCTGGGGCGGGGTTTCCTGAGGAATTCGAAGTGAGTTTGCAGTGCAGTGAGGGGCAGAGATCGACAAGGGATGATCTGATCCAAGGCCGAGAATATAGCAACAAAGAAGCAACATTATACCTGGAAGCGTAGAGGCCAACCAGAGGGACATAGTCCAGCCAGGACCACGCAGAGGATTGCGCAGAGACAACGTAAACCCAGTCAGGGTGACACAGGCCCAGCCAGGGAAACGCAGGGGCAGCAGAGACCCAGCCAGGGTGATGCAGGCCCAACTAGGGCAGCATAGCACCAGTCAGGGTGACACAGTGGGTATGTTGGCCAGTAGAGGCTGACGCAGAGGCTGGAGAGGCAGCGTTGGGGTTCCAGTGGGCCAAAAAGGGCTTGTTATCTGTAATTCCCGATTGAGGGTGTGATTCAACCATATTTTTTGTCTCCGAGTGATAAGGTACAACTGCTGTGTAATTTCTGTGTAGGGCAAACCGTTTCTGGTGCCCAGATTGTTGTATTCAGATTCTGCATAATAATAAAACCCTCTAGAGCTGCTGCATCGGTTTTCTTGCATTGGGTTTTTTCCGGGGACATTTGTCCGAAAAATCTGTGTAATCTTGTCATATGTGCGTGATGTTCAGTAAATGATCTGAATATGTGTAGGCCGCAGTTTGTATTTGCTTTAATATTTTTTCTGAATACTTAAGTTAAATAACTTGTTAAATTAATCAAACAAGTAGGCGAAGTAGATCAAGACACTGTAGTAGGGTTTTTGTTTTGAGACATTCACATTGCCCAATCAAGCTCTGATACAATGTGAAAATTTCTAAATCGAAATCCAACTGCATTGACTGATATTATTTCTTCTACTTATCATTCCAGTAATAAGTTTTTTACAAAAATTACTTCAATAAATATCAAAATAAATTCTACTGCAATCTTCACAATTAAAATACTGAGACAAAATATAAAGAAATATAAGCACACGAATGGCACAATTATTTTTGGACTATTGTCCACGGAAAAACCCAATGTGGGAAATCCACTGCAGCAAATGAGGGTTGCTTTATTATTCTTCAACAAAAATCTCTTGTACAAAGAACAATCAGTAGTAATGAAGAGAAATCTTTGTGATAACACTAGAGAACATTTCTCACAAATTCTGATGAGAACTCGATCCCTGGAGAGGCCTTGCTTCCTCCTCTACGTTAGCACTGCGTGAGGACTGCACAGTTCTATGTAACTGCACTGCGCTGCCTCTCTGCTGCTTCTGCGCTGCGTCACCAACTCTTGCACTCCCGACTGGTGCTGATACTCTCTCTCTCCTCTCCACCTGCAACTCTCCCTCTGAATTGATTTCTTCTTCCTGAAAAATCGATCTTACTCGGGATTGAGTATCTGCCTGGTGTATTTTCCAAATGACCCTCAAGCTTCCTTAAATAATCTTCTCGTTGACATTCAACGACCCAGATTAGAAGCTAATCAATGGCTAAGATCATTTTGACTTAATCCTCGTCTTCTTCTAGAAGTTACACCCACAATTTAGATTTGTTTTAATTCCCTAAGTTTAGACTTAGGGTACCATTAAAAATAATTAATTTATCAAATAAAACTGTCTCCGGGTGGGATTTCCTCAAACGATTTTTGGGTTATCTAGAATACATGTGTCTAAGCCTCTCCACAAAAATTGAGACTTAGAGCACATCCGATGCTACCCCAAATCAACAGTAACACACTCAACCTTGGGGATTATATAATGTATGGTTCATCATACAATTGCCTATTAATTTGATCAACTCAGACATAAGCTTCTTGTACAATTCTAGCAATTTTTACAAGAAATAATGATAGAAATTGTTTTTTAGTTTAGAAGCCATTATTTGTAGTTTGAGGAGTTGCCAAGTTGCTGTAACATATTCATTATAATGTCCCAAACTAGGAAATATAGTGATATGCAAAGCAAACAATAAATACAACAACATAAATTTTCAACTTTAGAGCACACCCATAAAAGACTGGAAATAATAACCAGTTGAGCCATTTTATTATGAATCGGGAGCAATAGTACAATAATGTGGAAGAAGTGCACCTGGGCTTGCCTCAAAGGCAAGTGTGACAGAGCCCAGGTGATAAGATGTCAAGCCTAGATGGTAGAATCAACTGCCTCAATGATGCCTTGCGTTGCCCCATTAAAACTGCACTGTTTGCTGTAAAGATGTTGTTGGAAACCCCACCTCCGGTGCTCAGAAAATTCCACCAAATTAATTCCAAGCTCCTCAAGCAAAACCCACTAAAACCCAGAAAGTGTTTGGCCTGGTTTTGACCCACGAAATTCGGCCCCCAAAGCACCATGTCCTCCTCAAACTGCTGGAAAGTACGGCTTGCCTGCACACCAGTGACATTCCTCCCAAATCACTCCAAAAATGCTGCAAAACACTCCCCATAGTTTCCCTTAATACTCCTGGCAAACTCTAGCCTCGCAATTCAATCCTCTAGCTCCCACGTGTGCCCAGTGAGAGGCTTCTGCGCTGGCCCAGTAGCTGCAAATTCATCCTACACTATAGCTGCCACCTCCTTCTCCCAAACTCCACTCAAAGCTTGCTATCCCACTGAATCTCCTTCACTAAAATTCTCCCGACAAATGCTTCCTGGAAGACCCTTGAAATAACTCCCACATGTGCACCTCCTGCATCCTCCTGGAATATGCTATGGTTGAGCAAATGTCTGGATGTAAGCTCTGAAATGTCCCTAGCTCTCCTCCAGAATGATGTGATAGAACCTCTCTAGGGTGGCACTCGAAGTCCCGCGAAGAAAGGGTGAGCTTCGTTCAAAAAACTCATTGCTAAACAACAAGTGACCCTGCTAAGTAGCTCGAGCAACCAAAGTGAGTTCGATTGGCAAAAAGATCCAAAATGAGGCTGAGCTCTTATTTATAATTTCGTGGGCCTTCCTACCCACGTGGGCCCCTCCATCTTGCCTTAAGACTTCCCTCCTAGGCTATTCGAACTCCTCACTTGACCAAGTGCGTTTTCTTTCATGTGGGTGGCCCTCACACTCCACTAACAAGACAATACGACCTCATTTTCCTTTCTAAGTCTTTTCATCAAAATTGAGTGGGTCCCATAGCCTCCAAAAATATCCAAAATCATGGTAAATGAACTTGTGACAAAAATAATTTAGGAAGGGACATTACAGTCCTCCCCTCCCAAATGTTGCTTGTCCCCAAGAAACTTCAACGTTGGATGCTCAAGTATGTGTTCACCCTCCCAGGTGGCATCCTCATCTTGTAAGCTCTTCCAACACACCAAATACTCTCTGATAGTCCTACTCCTCAACTTCCTTTCCCGAGTCTCGAGAATGGCTTCCAGTTCCAGAACCAGATGCCCCTCATCATTAAGTAGAGGCAACTATACAACTGTCGTTACCTGCTGCCCTAGTACCTTCTTGAGGCACGAAACATGGAAGATGTTGTGGATCTTGCTCCCTGGAGGAAGCACCAACTCATAGGCCACCTATCCAACTCTCCTAACCTCTTTGTACGACCCATAGAAATGTGGTTGTATCTTCTCGGACCCTTTCTGCTTCAATGTAGACTGTCGATATGGCTATAACCGTAAGAACACCAAGTCCCTGTGAAAATTCCTAGATGGAATTCCTACTGCAACAACTGATATTATTTCTTCTACTTATTAATTTAGAAATAAGTTATTTACGGTGTTACACAGTAAATATCGAAATAAATTCTACTGCAGCCTTCACAACTAAATGCTGCGGAAAGTAAATGCGAGAAGAAAAAATGCTAGCACAAGTACAATCACAATGACACAATTATTTTTGAACAATAATCCCCGAAAAAACCCAATGTGGGAAAACTGGTGCAGCAGATGAGGGTTTCTTTATTATTCTTCAACAAAATCTCATGTACATGATACAAACAACAAAATAGAGGAAGAATCACTGTAAGAAATTTTATAGAAAAATTTCTTACGCTCCACAATAATTTTTTGACCGCGGAGAGGACCTACTGCCCTCACGCTGGCTCTACCACGTCACTCTCTGCGTAGTGACTACGTAGTCCCTGCATCATTGCCTTTGCGCTGTCCTTCCTCTGCGCTGCTTCTTCTAGTTTGTTCCTGCACTCCCTCTATTGCTGATACCCTCACTCTCCCACCTGCAACTCTCCCTCTGATTCAATTCTCTCTTGCCGAACTTCAGCCAATGAGAAAATCGATCTCCTTGGGCAAATGAGTATCTGCTTGGTACTTTTCCAAATGCCCATTGAAATCCTTCTTATAATCTTCTCGTTAAGACATCAACGACCCATATTAGATTCTAATCAATGGCTCATATCATATTGACTTGATCTCTGTCTTTTTCTAGAAGATTCACACCCAGTTCTATTAATACCCTTTAATTATTTTAATTCCCTGAGTTTAAACTTATGAATTCATTAAAAATAATTAATTATTTTAATAAAGCCTCCTCCGTGTGGAATTTCCCAAAACGATTTCTGGGTATTCTGGAATACATGTGTCCTAGCCTCCCTGCAAATTTTGAGGCTTAGAGCACATCCGATGCTTCCAGAAATCAACACTCCCTCTTAGCGAGGAATGTGCTCTAGTAATGCAACACGCTGAAACATTGCCCCGACTTTGTAACATCTCCCTCTGCGCTGTTAATGTCTGACATCTTTGCCCACCAACTATTGTGCAAATGCTGCATATGTGCTGCTGTTGACCCTGCATACTGCTGCCAATTGCTGCATCTGCACTGCAACTCCCTCTCATCTGCTGCTATTGCAATTGAGAAACCATCTCTTTCTGCTACCGAAACGAGTTCTCTACCACACCCATCTGCTCGCTGAATTGGATGAACTTAGCTCTTCCTAGAGCTTTTGTGAGTACGTCTGCTACTTGATTCCCTGTGGGGACAAACTGCAGCTGTACTGCCCCACGCTGAACACAGTCTCTGATAAAGTGACATTTGATATCTGTGTGTTTCGACCGATCATGAAATACTGGATCCTCAGAGATTTTGATACAAATATGATTATCACAGTAAACACTGGTTGCTTCCATCCTCTTCTTGAACAAACTCACAAGTAACTTTCTAAGCCATATAGCTTTGCACATTGCTGTGTTGGCTGCCATATATTCTACTTCCGTTGAGCTCAAAGCTACGAACTTATGCTTCCTGTTGCACCAAGAGATCATTCCTGATCCAATGCTGAAGCAATACCCATAGGTACTTTTCCGATCGGCTGAACTACTTGCCCAATTTGCATCTGTGAACCCGCTCAATCTGACATCATCTCCTCGGGTGTATTTCAACCCATATCCGACTGTTCCATGCACATATCTGAGAATGTGCCTAGCTGTTGCCCAATGTACCCTTTTCGGTTCCACCATGAACTAACTAAGGGTGTTGATAGCGAAACAAATGTATGGCCTAGTGTTGACCAGATACATGAGTGACCTAATGAGTTGTGTATATAAGGTGGGGTCCACTTCCTTGTCTCCCGATGCATTTATTTACTTCCAATTGGTGATCATAGGTGTTGCCATGGGTCAACAATCCCGCATTTGAATCTCTTGAGAATCTTTGTAGCATATCTTCCTTGCCCAAGGAAAATCTCCCCATTCTTCTGCCAAACTTCCAACCCTAAAATAATGCATCAACCCCATATCCTTCATGTCAAATTCCGTTTCAAGATTCTTCTTGTAGTCCTTTATGAGCCTAGATGACCCTGTTAGAAATAAGTCATCTACATATAATACCAGAATAAGTGGCTCATTATCCACCATCAGATAGTAGAGATTTGGATCAACATCCCTCTTGATGAATCCCAACTGTTGCAAGTAACTATCAATCCAACCATACCAAGCTATGTGTGCCTGCTTGAGGCCATACATGGCTTTCTTTAACCTGCAAACATGAGTTCTCTTTTCATGAGTCTCGAAGCCTTCAGGCTATTCTATATACACCTCTTCTTCTATAACCTCATTCAAGAATGTTGTCTTGACATCCATCTGGTGAATCTCCCATTCCATCTGAGCTGCTAGGGATATAACAAATCTGATCGAGGTATATCTAGCTACAGGGTCGAAGGTCTCCTCATAGTCTATTCCTTCCTTTTGTGCATACCCCTTTGCCGCGAACCTAGCCTTATACTTCTCTACACTGCCATCTGCAGCGTACTTGATCTTGTAGATCCACCTTGATCCTACAATTGATCTATCCTCTGGTCTAGGTACCACTTCCCAGACATGATTCGTCATGATTGAACTATATTCTTCTACCATGGCATCCACCCATACTTGGTGTTGTATGACTTCCTGAAAACTGGAAGGTCCTTCAACTTGTGCTACCAAGGCTTGGTATCTGTCAGGTTGTCTACACTGCCTTTTGTCAGTTCTGGGAGCTCCAACAAACTCCTCTGCGTCTCTCAGTGTCTGCCGTACTTCCCTACTGGTTCTACCACTGGTGGTGGGAGGCTCAATCAAATTCTCCTCTTGTTCCTGCTTTTCCATCTGCTAAGAACTGCTTGGATCACCTACTCCTGAGGAAATACTAGTGCTGGTCACTGTACTCGATCCTGGTGTCTGTACTCCTGCTTGTCCTCCTTACTGCCCCTGCTGCTGTTGGACTAATGGAACATCTGCTGGCATCTCTCGAGATTTCCTGAAAGCTCCATCTTCCATGAACTTTGCATCTCGTCTTACTACAGTTTTCCTACTACTAGGAATGTAGATTTTGTATGCTTTTGAGCTCTCGCTATATCCTACGAGGTACCCTTTTTCTGCAGTCCGATCCAGCTTACTACGCTGCTCGTCTGGAATGTGACAGTAAGTCACATTCCCGAATATCCTAAGATGACTCACCTTAGGCTTTTTCCCTGTGAAGACTCCTTCAGGTGTTTTATTCCCCAATGCTCTGTGAGGAGTTTTGTTCTGGATATACACTGCTGTGTTGCACGCCTCTGCCCATAAGAATCTAGGCAAGTCCTGGTCATACAACATGGTCTTTGCTGCCCTGACGATGGTTATATTCTTCCGCTCTGCTACTCCATTCTGTTGTGGATTATATGGAGCTATCCACTCCCTTTTGATGCCCTCCTTTGCGCAGAAATCTGTGAAGACTTTATTCGTGTATTCTCGACCATTATCTAAACGCAATACCTTTATCTTTTTCTCTATCATGTTTTCTACGAGAGCCTTAAACTCTCTGAACCGATCAAAGACCTCATCCTTGGTCTTTAAGAAATAGATCCAGGTTTTTCTAGAGTGATCATCAATAAAGGTGACAAAGTACTCGCCACCGCTAAGAGCTCTTGTGGACATTGGGCCACAAATATCTGAGTGTATCAATCCCAATATGCCTCTCGCTCTGTTGTCATTTCTGGGAAAAGTTGCCTTAGGTACTTTCCTAGTACGCATCCTCTGCATACATCATCATGCTCGGTACTGAGAACTGGAACTCCTGTAACAGTCTCTCTGAGCATCCTCATTGCTCCATGGTGTAAGTGTCCCATTCATCTGTGCCATAGTTCATTTAGATGCTTTTCAGCATCATGATTATTGCTTATCAGTGCTATTGGAGACTGTTAAACACACACATGGTGGGTGAAGAAGGTAAAAACACACATAGAAAGATAAGCATGAGATATCCATATTATTCACCATAGATGCACATTTATAATACAAAGGTGTGACTCTTGGATTCATCTTCCAAGGTCACTTGGACTCCTTTGTGACTCTTCGTCTTCCACACCTACCCATAAAGGATTAGGTGTTCAACATTCCCCCCCTTAATCCGAAGGGGTATGTGTGAGTCCAAGAAGAGAGTTGTAATACAAATCTGCAAAGTATGCATCACGGCACTTATGCTAAATCAACTCTTTGAAATGTTGGCATAAAGAGGTGGTTTAAGGATGACCACCAACACTGGAACACAACGCTTATTGCAGTTCCCGGAAGTTTTTCAAATCTGGCAAGAAGCTGAGGGCTTTTGCTAGAGGAAGTGTCCCTCATATTTGAAGAGGGAGACCTTCAACCTAAAAGAAGGGAAGTCTACAACCTGTGATGGTTTAAGGATGACCACCAACACTGGAATGCTTGATGCATTTCCCGGAACTCTACCAAGGCTGGCAAGAAGTTGAAGTCTTCTGCTAGAGGAAGTGCTCCGAATTCTTTGAAGAGGAAGAATATGAATCTCACATGGATGGTTTAAGGTTGTCCACCAACCAAAGGCATGCTCATGGGCATCCGTGTCTCTGGCTACTACTCTGAATCTGGAATGATGAATTGTGGCTCAGGCTCGCTTGAACTGTTGTGTCTCTGGCTACAACTCTGAATCTGGAATGAGGGATTGTGGCTCAGGCTCGCTTGATGTGGCGTCGAAGCTTGTAGATGACCACCATTTCCCCCCCTGTCAGGTACAAGGTGAGATGATGGCGAAAACTCAACTGCAAGTTTGTTCAATATTCTAGAACAAGTTCTGACATGTGACTTAAACATCTTCTTGGCTGCGGATGCCCATTGCCAAGAAGCAATCCATCCAAGATGAATCTTTTTTCTTGCAGGAGGCTTGTTTTTGAAACATCTGTGTGAAGAATGGGTGTGTCGACCACAGTGCTTGCATGGGTGAAGATCAAAACAATGATCTTTCATATGGCCAATGCGATCATTGTGTTGGCATTTACAATTTGTTGTTGTTGTTGTTGTGGAAGAGGAGCAGGATCTGGAATAGCTGAATGTGAACTGTCATAAAGGAATCCTGCACTCTGAAATTTGATGGGCTTGGAGTAGTCCGGAATATGAAAGGACAACTCTTTTTCATATCCAAAACCAGTTCTGTGCTTGTTGTGGACAAGCTCTTCCCAAGGTCTGATGATGGGCTTGGGAAGTGCAGACTGTAAATCTGCTCTTGTACAAGGAACTGAACATGAATTGACTGCAACTTTATATTCTTGCTGCTGATGAGAGTTCTCCTCAATTTTCTGAACAGAAACAGGTTTAGAATGATGACTCTTTTGCTGAAGTTCATCTTGCTGAAGCTGAGACTCCAATTGCAAAAACTCAATCTTGTCTTGTGCATCTTGCAAGCAAGTTTGAGTATTAAAAAGAGCATTCTTGCTCATTTTTACCATATCATGAACAGTGGAATGAATGAGGTTATGCAACAACTCTAATGCATCATCGATTTTAGCCATTTCTCAACAACTCAAAGTTACACTTCAATCACTAACTGCAACTATGAACTAAGAAGCAATACCCACTCACAATGTCAGTACAATACAATGTTACTGCAAAATATTTTGTAAATGTGCAGCAAAAACCACTGTGCAATAACCCTTTAAGGCAAATGATTTTTCTCTTCTTCAAAGCACTGTTTTACACCAACAACTCTAATTCAACAAAAAGATATTCACGAGCTTGGATGCTTCACTATCGATGAGCAGATGGTCTTGAGCTTGGTATATTACCTCACAATAAAGACGAAGGAAAATTCCAAAAAAATATTTGTGGCAAAACTATGAGTGAATTTATGATGCCACTGCTATTTTGAAAATGATGACCAATTTTCAACGTTTGCCTTCATCCATATATCCATTTATTCATATACCATCTCTCCTCTTCTTCTTCTTCTTCTTCTTTTTTTTTTTGAAAAAAAAAATTGGGGAAAACAAAGATAGTATGTGGGAGAGGTGTTTTTTGGGGAAAGGATTATTAAAGATATTTACCGGGGAAGGTGATTATTGGGGAGTGTCAATCTAAAAAAATTTAAAATTATAACACACACTAAAAAAGTAAACAGTGGAAATCGCAGTTTCGATGGCAGGGAAGGCCGAGCGGCCGTGAGAGGGGAGGGCAGGGCTGAGCGAGGGGGAGTGGCTGTGAGAGGGGTCGGGGGTTGTGAAGGGAGTGATGGCTATGAGGGGAGGGGACGGGGGTCGTGAGTGGGTGAGGCAAATGTTTGAGGGGGCGGGGAATGCAGTGAGGGGGTAGGGATTGTGAGAGGGGAGGGCGAGTGTTTGAGGGGGCGGGGAGTGCAATGCGAGCAGAGAGGAATGGGTGGGCATGCGAGGGGTGAGGGTGTGCGAGTAGAGAGGAGAGGGGTGGGAAAGGGAGGAGAGGTAAGGGGGTGGGTAGGTGAGTGTTGCAGCGAGGGGAGGGGAGCGGGGTGAGTGGGGAGGGTGAGGGAGCGTGAGCAAGGGTGCAGAGGGGCGAGGGATGAGCGGGGAGGGGAGGGAGCGTGGTGAGGAGGAAGCAAGTGAGCGAGGGTGTAGAGGGGCGAGGGATGAGCGGGGAGGGGAGGGAGCGGGTGAGCGAGGGTGCAGAGGGGGGTGTGGCTGTGGGGAGCGAGGGAAGGGGAGAGGGGGCGGAAGTGAGGTGGGGAGTGGTGCTGTGCGAGAGGGCCGAGGGATGTGAGGAGAGGGCCGTGAGGTCGAGAGGAGAGAGGTGAGCTGCGAGGAGGCGAGGGTGAATGGGAAGAGGTAGCGAGAGTGGGAGATGAGCTGACGGAGAAGGGAGGTGAGGAAGCAGCCGATGGGGACGTGAAGGAGGAGTGCGAGTGGGAGCGAGGTTTACGATTTTGCATGGTTCTTGGAACTATTTCACATCATAGAGCGACTCTGCCAGAACCTTGAATTCCGCGAGAGTTTCATTGAAGCAGAAGTACAATTGCAAAATTGCAGTAAAACATAAAACTGAATCTCAACTTCGAAGCCACAAGGAGGGGGAGTGCAGGTGAGAAAACTTGCAGACTTTAAAATGCACAGACTTTCAAATTCAGGAATATGGCAGTACACAACGCTGCTCTTTGCAAAAATAATTTCTGAACACTGCAAAAATGATTTCTGAATGCTGCAAAAATGCACAGGATTTTTGCAGATTTACATAGGCCACAAAAACAAGTGGCTCACACAAGGTTGAGTTGGTTATGAACGTATCAGCTCCGATACCATGTTAAACACACACATGGTGGGTGAAGAAGGTAAGCATGAGATATCCATATTATTCACCATAGATGTACATTTATAATACAAAGGTGTGACTCTTGGATTCATCTTCCAAGGTCACTTGGAATCCTTTGTGTCTCTTCGTCTTCCACACCTACCCATAGAGGATTAGGTGTTCAACAGAGACTTGAGCTGCAATCTATACAATTTGTTTCTTCGAGCCCCAATTTGTCTCATCTTCTTCGAGCTTGGATGTTTGACATACACCTTCCTTCCAATGAAGTATACATCGTATCCCTTGTCTTGTAACTGGGGCACTGAAATCAGATTCATTACTAATCTTGACACATGCAGCGCAGTTGTGGCCCTGATGCTGGTTCTTGCTTCCGTCTGAAACGCTATGGTGCCTCTCCGTACTGGAGTACACTTGGTTCTGTTTCCAATAGTGATCTGGAAGTCCATTTGTTCTTCTCGATAGCTAGAGAAATGTTCTCGTACTCCAGTCATGTGAGCTGAAGCCCTGCTATCAATATATAAAATGCCTGTTGATGCTGAACTTGACAAACATGCAAATTCTTCTTCCAATCTGGAAGATAATTCAGAGACATCTTAGCTTTCCATACTTATCTGTGCTATTTTTCCTTTCGATTTCTGATGCTTTTCTGTCCCAGCAATTGTTGCAGAAACTGCGCTGAGGCTGTTGCTGCACTGCTCCCTCTGTCGTTGACAAATCTCGATCTGGAAAAATCTTCCTCTCTATCAACTCACTCAGAGAGGGATTTTCCCTTGACATTTTTTCCCTCCTGGCCTGAATTGCACAATCCCTTTGGGGATTCGATCTGCTGCTTACGCAACTCTTCGATTTCGCTCTTCTGCTCAGCGTTGAGCTCTTCCGACTCTGATCTCTTGTTTTACCTATGCTCTGATACCATGTGAAAATTCCTATATGGAATTCCTACTGCAACAACTGATATTATTTCTTCTACTTATTAATTCAGAAATAAGTTATTTATCGTGTTACATAGTAAATATCAAAATAAATTCTACTGTAGCCTTCACAATTAAAATATTGCAGAAAGTAAATGCGAGAAAAAAAAATGCTAGCACAAGTACAATCACAATGATACAATTATTTTTGGACAATCGTCCCTGGAAAAACCCAATGTGGGAAAACCGGTGCAGCAGATGAGGGTTTCTTTATTAATTCTTAGCAAAATCTCATGTACATGATACAAACAGCAGAATAGAGGAAGAATCAATGTAAGAAATTTTATAGACAAATTTCTTACGCTTCACAGTAATTTTCTTACCCCGGAGAGGACCTGTTGCCCTCACGCTGGCTCTACAGCGTCACTCTCTACGCAGTCCCCGCGTCACTGTCTCTGTGCTGTCCTTCATTTGCGCTGCTTTTTCTAGTCTGTTCCTGCACTCCCAACTATTGCTAATACCCTCACTCTCCCACCTGCAACTCTCCCTCTTATTCGATTCTCTCTTGCCGAACTTCAGCCAGTGAGAAAATCGATCTCGTCGGGCAACTGAGTATTTGCCTGGTGCTTTTCCAAATGCCCATCGAAGTCCTTCTTATAATCTTCTCGTTGAGAAATCAACGACCCAAATTAGATTCTAATCAATTGCTCATATCATATTGACTTGATCTCCGTCTTTTTCTAGAAGATTCACACCCAGTTCTATTAATACCCTTTAATTATTTTAATTCCCTAAGTTTAGACTGAGGAATCCGTTAAAAATAATTAATTATTTTAATAAAACCTCCTTTGGGTGGAATTTCTCAAAACAATTGTTGGGTATTCTGGAATACATGTGTCCTAGCCTCCCTGCAAATTTTGAGGCTTAGAGCACATCCGATGCTACCAGAAATCAACAGTCCCCCTCCTCAAAATGCCTCTCAATCCGGTGCCTATCAGCATACATCTTCTGCTGATTTTGAGCTGTCAATAAGTTGTCCTTGAGATCCTTGAGAATGTCTTAGCTCTCTAGGATCCAATCTTTGGCCTTTGGGGCCAGTCTGTCTCCAAAAACAATGTCGGCAAAAGATAAGGTGTCATAACCATACAAAGCACGAAAGGGTGACATATCGATGGACATGTGATGAGTGGTGTTGTAGCAATACTCGCCTAGGTGCAGCCATCAAATCCATGCTCTCTGGTGCTCAGTCACGTAGTTCTTGAGATAGCCCTCTAGCCATTTGTTAACCTGTTCTGTCTGACGGTAAGTTTGTGGGTGGTAACTCGTGCTCGGGGTGAGTTCAGTACCCACTAATCTGAAGATTTCTTGCCAGAATCCCCCCATGAAATGACTGTCTCTGTCGCTGACTATGGTCTTAGGGAGTTCGTGTAAGCAGAAGACCTCCCTAAAGAACAACTCAACCACCTGTGAAGCTGAATACCGGGTCAGAATGGCGAAGAAATTGGCATATTTGGTCTGCCGTGTGAAAATTTCTGAATATTACTTATGCAAAGACCCTACTGTTAAATCTGGTTATACTTCTCCTACTTAATCAAGTTATTAATCTGAAATTTTAGTATTAATATCGAAGTAAACACATTAACCGTACTCACTGATACAGATCTAAACATAATACATGCACACAAACAAAGTGACACACAAGATTTTTTGGACAACTGTCGCCGGAAAACCAATGCAGGAAAACCAGTCTTCTGGCTGCTGGAGGGTTTATATTATTATGTAGAATCTAAGTACAACAAATCTGGGCACCTTACTGGTTAACCCAACAGAGAATTATAAGATCTGCAACAATACCTGCTGTTCTGGAGACGAAAAAATGGACTGATTCACACCCTCAAACGGGATTTACAGAACTCAGCCCCTTTTTGCCTCTAGAAACCCCAGCGCTGCTCTAAAGCCCTCTGCGTCAGCCCTGCTAGCCTGTTGATGCCCCTGCGCTGCTCAGGAGAGGGCTGCGTAACCCCAGACTGGGTGACGCAGTCCTTACATTGCCCTAGCTGGACCAGCGTAACCCCTGATGGCCCCCAGCTGCCTCTGCGCTGCCCTTTCTGGGCCTGCGTAGCACCTGCGTAGTGGCTGAAACCCTCTGCGTTGCGCAACTGCTGCATAGCCTCTGCTTCTCTCTGTGCTGCTCCTGGTTGTTGCTTCTTTGCCTCTTGCTGACTCTTGGCTCTGGGATCAGACCATCCCCTTAGCCAATACTACCCCTCGTTGTAGCTGAAACACTTCTGGAAATTCTTAGCAAACCACGCCCTAGAATTCCAACTTAGTATCAGTGCTCTGCCTGTGTGTGTGTGTTCTCCAACTGATCCCAAGCCTTTCCTTTATACTTTTCTCGTTGGGAAACCAACGACCATGATCTAATCTTGATTCGACAACTAAGATTAAAAGAAAGCTTGATCCGTGTGGCTTAAGTCATTTCCATCACATGTTTAAGTTAATTACCTTTAATATTTTAATTTTTCTAAGTTAGACTTAGGGTCCTTAATTAAAAATATTAATTAATTAATTTTCTCCTAAACTGAATGGATTTTCTCAAATCCATTCCTAGGTCTTGGAAATCTCGTGTACTCTAGTCCCTCCACAAATTTTGGGAGCTAGAGCGCGTCTGAAGCTACCCCAATAATCCACAAATCTCAACACTCCCTCTTAGCGAGGAAAGTACTCTAGCACAATTCTGCTTCACCCTGAAGCTCTGCACTGATCTCTGGTGTGGGTCTTTGCACTGATGCTTGGCCTGTTGCCCTTCATCACTGCGTTGCTGTTGCTCTCCCGTACTGCTGCCCATGACGCTGCCATCGCCACTGCTACATCTGTATTGCAACTCCCTCTCAATCTGCTGCACCGTGCTACCAACTGCTGCAATGCAACTCAGTTGCTGAGAGAAACAACTGAAAACTCCTGCCCAATATTTGACAGATAAGTTAGTTGGGCTGCATCCTCATCACCGAAGCTCCTTAGGCTGCTACTCTGCGCTGTCCTCCTGAAGCCACTATGCTGCTGCAGCTCTGCTCTGCGTAAGCTAGCGTGCACTGCACTGTTGAAGTCACATCAGCCTGCTCTGCGCTGCGCTGCCACACTGCTGCTGCATCTGCACTGCGTTGCTCCCTCTTAGCATCTAGCTCTGCCTCTGCTCCATCTGTGATTCTCTGCACCCACTGCTCCACTTGTCCCGCTACCGTCTTAAGGCTCCCGTAGCTCGTATGTGATCCAAGAGTTGGGCTACTCAAGGATCCCACCACCACTCTGTAGCTGCTTTACAGATCCATGTCGCCCCACTTTTGTGGTTCAGGAGCGCTCATGGCTACATCATCTTTGGAGTCATTGTCCGCCACAACAGCATTGGAGGTAGAAGCTTCCTTGTCCTTCTACTTTTGAGGACAATTGCTGGCGAATTGGAAACACTTGATCTTGGATAGATCACGCTTCTTCCTCCCTTGCTGCCTCTTTGATGCCAAGGCTGCATCTTCTTCCTCTTCCTTCTTCACCTTACTTGATTCGGTGCTGCGCTGTCTCTTGGTGAACCGACAGAGTTCTTCTTGACGGAGGATCGCCCACATACTGTCCCAGTTGGGAAGGTTTGCTTTGCCCAAGATACTTTGGACAAAAGTTTTCCAGTCCTCTGTGACCGCATTGAGTGCAGTCCTCACCATCACATCATCCTCCACTTTCACTCCCATGGCAGTCAACTGATTCCTAATTTCCTGTAATCTGAAAAGGAAGGGCTCGATCTCTTCTCCCTTGGCCATCATCAATAACCGTATCTGATTCCCCAAAAACATTCTCCTCTGGACAAATCTTCCCTCATATAGGGCGGTTAAGGCTTTCCACATCTCATTAGCTCTTCTTCTCGGCTATGTGTGGTACTACATGGTCCTTAACCCCGTCCGTGATGAAGCACTTGGCATGTGTCGCTGCTTCATTATCCTTCGCTAGGAGAAGAGTATCGGTTGGTGTGGCTAGGACTTTTTCTGCATGCTCCCTCAGATCGTATGCCACCATGACTACCAGGATTTTGGTCTTCCAGACTGCAAAGTTGGACAGACCGTCCAACCTATCCTAATCACAAAGTCCGTGAGGTGCCATCTGCTCAGATCTACTATGTCGGAACAGATCTTCCTCTCCCCGCTTTTCAACTGAAGCTCGGATCTAGGGTCCTTGGCGAAAAGGCACCCTATGCTCCCTCTGACAACTGATTTCCTCCTTGGAAATCTGCCAAACACAACGAATCAGGTCTCTTCGATCCTCTAATCGATCTGCAGATTTCTTTGGATGGAAATCCTTTGAGAAGCTGTTCTCCTCCTGCTCTTTGTCAACTAGTGCTTAGGCTAATTTCTGCAACTTCAGAATTTTAACCCCACTAGCAACTACTGAAGCTCTGTAGCAGTGCTTCCGGCACTCTGAATCAGCAATAGCTTCAGGACTGCGTCACCCTGGCTGCCCTCTGCATGGGCAAACAGTGCCAGTACAACCTCTGCGTTGCCTTTGCACAGTAAGTACGTGGGCCTGCATGGATACTGTGTAGGGACTGCATCACTCTGGCCTCTGCGTGGCTCTGCTCCCCTCTACTGTTGCGTTGTCCCTTTTGGTCCGGCTTTCTGCAGCTGCTGCTGCTTTCTTTGTTGCTTGCTGCAGCAAGGATTCTTCAGTCTTCTGCTAGTGATCCTACTAGATCTACAATCGCTCTGATACCATATGAAAATTTCTGAATATTACTTATGCAGAAACCCTACTGTTAAATTTGGTTATACTTCTCCTACTTAATCAAGCTATTAATATGAAATTTCAGTATTAATATCGAAGTAAACACATTAACAGTACTCATTGATACAGATCTAAATAAAATACATGCACACAGACAAAGTGACACACAAGATTTTTTGGATAACTGTCCCCGGAAAAACCCAATGCGGGAAAACCGGTCTTCTGGTTGCTGGAGGGTTTATATTATTATGTAGAATCTAAGTACAACAAATCTGGGCACCTTACTGGTTAACCTGACAGAGAATTATAAGATCTGTAGCAATACCTGCTGTTTCGGAGACGGAAAACTAGACTGATTCACACCTTTAAACATGATTTACAGAACTCAGCCCCTTTCTGCCTCTAGAAACCCCAATGCTGCTTTGAAGCCTCAAGGTCGCCCGTTAGCCCGTTGGATGCCGTACAGTTCTGGGAGAGAATGCGTAACCCCAAACTCGGGTGATGCACCTACGCTGGGTTAGAAGGCCGACAAGAACCCCTCGTGATGCTGTCTCGCGTGTTTGTGCTCGCCTTTCTGCTCGCGTAGCACATGCGTGAGTGGTCAAACCTTGCGTTGTGCAACAAGCGCGTAGCCACGTTTCTCCAGGTCTTTCCCGGTTGCCGCTTCGCTCTCTGTGGACTTGCCCACTTTATTGGTGTAGTTTGGCTAATACTACCTTTCATTGTAGTCGAAACACTTTGAAATTTTAGTAAACCACGCCCGTAATCTACTAGTTTGCTCGCCTCCGTGTGTGTGAAACACAAACGCACCTCAAGCCTTTCCTTATACTTTTCTCGTTAGAAACCCACGACCGTGATCTAATCTTGAATCGACAGCTAAGATTAAAAGAAAGCTTGATCCGTGTGACTTAAGTCATTTCCATCACATGTTTAAATTAATTACCTTTAATATTTTAATTTTCCTAAGTTAGACTTAGGGTCCTTAATTAAAAATATTAATTAATTAATTTTCTCCCAAACTGAATGGAATTTCTCAAATCCCTTTCTGGGTCTTGGAGATCTCATGTACTCTAGTCCCACCACAAATTTTGGGAGCTATAGCACATCCAAAGCTACCCCAACAACCCACAAATCTCAACAAACCGGTCAACCACCACATAAATACAATACTTGCCCTGCATCGCTGGAAGCTCTGTGATAAAATCAATGGAGATACTCTCCCACTTCCCCTCAAGAATTTGGAGAGGCTGTAATAACCCAGTTGGATGGGTCAACTCCCCCTTGTTCCTCTCTGACTGCCATGTACGTTTTCCTAAACCCCTGGTGCCCTGATAATTGGGAATCATGGAGTATCCTCTCCCTCAACTGTGAACCCGACACCAAAAATATGCGCCCCTTGTAATATATAATATCGACCATCACTCTGTAGTGCTCATCTGTGTGTATACCCTCCAATATCTCGCATGCCCGCCGATCTTTGGAATACTCTACCAACAACTGTGCCTTCCAGTAATGGAAAATGCTCATGAGTGAAAGCGCTGCGGGTCTCCTGGATAATGCATTGGCCACCACATTATGCTTGCCCCTGACATACTCAATATTGAAGTCATAGACCTACACCTTGTTGACCCACTTCTGATGTCTGTCATTGAGGCCCTGCTGCCCCATGAAGTTGCGAAGACTATTGTGATCTGTCTTCCCCTGGAAGTTGTTGCCCACTAAGTACAGTCGGAATTTGGCCAACGCATGCATGATGGCCAACATCTCTTTGTCGTAAATAGAATATGACCTCTCATGTTGTAGGAGCTTTCGACTCTCAAAAGTAATGGGATGTCCATCCTGGGACAACACTACCCCAATCCCCTCACCTGATGCATCACACTCCAAGGTGATTGGCTGAGTGAAATCCGAGAGTGCCAACACTGGGCAACTACTCATCACCTCCTTGCGGCGATTGAATGTTGACTAGGCTCCATTGGTCCATGCAAAAGCCCCCTTCTTGGTCAAATCCGTAAGGGGTGCCTCTAACTGTGAGAAGCTCTTGACAAACTTTTGGTAATAGGTGAAAATGCCCAAAAACCCCCTCAATGCTGTCACATCTCTAGTCACCGGCAAATCCCGAATGGCCCTTATCTTCTCCTCGTGTACCTTCACCCCGTTTGCGCCAATGATGTGTCCCAAGTAGAGCATCTCAGTCAGCCCAAATTCACACTTGGACAGCTTGGCGGAAAACTGTTGCTCCTCCAAAATGCGCAACACCCCCTCCAGGTGCTCCTCCCATGTCCTGCTGTAGATTAGGATGTCATCGAAGAACACCAATACAAATCTCCTAAACTTCCCTCGGAACACATGGTTGATACACAATTGGAAGGTGGCAAGTGCATTGGTTAGCCCAAAAGGCATGGCCAAAAACTCGAAATGCCCATAGTGGCATCTGAAGGGCGTCTTAGGGATGTTCTGATCCCTTACCCTGATCTGATGGTACCTCAAGCGCAAATCTATCTTAGAGAAGTACTTGGCTCCTTTAAGATCATCCATCAGCTCATCAGTGTGCGGAATGGGGTAAATGTTCTTCAGAGTCTTCTTGTTGAGCGCTCTGTAATCAATGTACACGCGCAAGGCTCCATCCTTCTTCTTCACCAACACAACTGAAGAAGCAAAGGGATTGGAACTTGGCCTAATGTGGCCCAACGCCAACAACTCCCTGATGGCCCGCTCAATCTCATCCTTATAGGCCTTGGGATGCCTATAAGGGGTGGTGATAACTGCCTGCATCATGGGCTCCAACTCGATGGTGTGCTAAAACCCCTTGTTAGGTGGATGCCCCGGTGGAATGTCCCCAAACACTATTGGGTATCTGTCCAAGATGGCTTGTATGTCTAGGTGTGGTAGCTTGGCCTGTCCCCCAACCTTTGAAATCCTCAACTCCACTGCCCATGCTATGCCCCCGTGCCTCAAGTTGGCCTTTATCCTCTGCGTTGGAAATGTCTGCGGAGGATACAAATGCATACCCCGAAGAACTACTAGCTTGCCATCCGGCTCAGTGAACTCCATCTCTAGCTTCCTCCAATCGGTGGTGAATCAACCAAGGGAGTAGAGCCATTGGACACCCATCACTACGTTGGTGTCTGGTACGTCTACCACGAAGAAATGGTCTGTCATCGAGTAGTTCCCCATGGTCACCGTCAAAGCGGGGACATACTGAGTGCACTGCATAGTCTTGTCCCCCGACACAAGAACTGAAAACCGCTCAAACTTTGCTGTGGTGATACCCCTCCTCTGGACCATCTGAGCATCAATGAAATTGTGGGTGGCCCCACTGTCTACCAGCACTGAGACACACTGCCCCTGCACTGGCCTCTGATCCTCAAGGTCAAAAATTTGGGAACCTCGCGCAAGGAAGCAAGGACTCCCCCAAATGGTGTAAAAGATGCTCCCCTAGGTGGTGGTGGTGGTCCCCTCTTTTCCGGACCCTCGCTGTCTCCCCCACCATGCTCCAACTCTATATCATCCTCTTGATCACTATTCGAAAAGACCTCGATGTAATGGGCCTTGTCCGCTCTGCACCGATGGCCTGGTGCCCATGGCTCCCGACAAGTAAAGCATAGTTTTCTTGTCTTGACGTCTCTCCTGGTCTCCTCATCTAGCTGCCCACGTCCTTGGGCTGATCTCTGCGGTGGTGGCCTAGTATCACTCTCCTTCTTAGGGTAGGGAGTACGTGATGGAATGGGTGCCTTGGTCTTCGGGATGGCCCCCTGCAAATCTCTAGCACAGGTCACAACCTCCTATAAGGTAGAAGGCCTGCGTGACTTCACTAGTCCACGCAGTGGCTCAAGCAACCCCTTTATAAATGTATACACCCTCCTAGCATCTGAGAAGTCTGGCACCATGACTGAAACCCTCAAAATCTTCGAAATATAATGCTCTGGGTGACCGGTCTGTCTGAATTGGGTCAACTCCCTAAAGTGAGCCTCCAGGTCCCTTCGATCAAAGCGCTCCACCACTCTCCTTGTGAAATCCTCATAGAAAGTCATGTTGGCATGCCCTAGAGTGGACAAACCGTGAAAACACTAGTCGTGTGCCTCCCCCTCCAAGTGTAAGGTAGCCATTTTAAGGGCTTCCACCTCCGTCATCCTATTAAGCTGGATATAGGTATCCAACTTCTCCACCCAAGCTCGAGCTGTGCACTTGGTAGTGCCATCATATGTGGGGAAATATATCCTCCCAATCGTACGCTGTAACTTTGAGCTCTGTGTGCCCTGACCTCCATTATTCTTGCCCTTCTCATTTTGTTTAAGCTGATAAAAATCTCTAAGAGACAAGGCTGCCTTGAAATCTTCCCCCATGGACTACCACTCCCTGAAATACTCACCCATGGGCATCTGTTCATCTGGTCCGCACTGCTCACTGGGTGTCGATGGTAGGAAAGAAGGCAGCGTGGTCCTAGTCGACCCACTGAAGGTTGGTGGGTGAGTGGCCGGTGAAGGGTGATCATACTGTTGTGAGGCCCCAAAAGACTCTCCAAATATAAAATCCTGATGGATGCTTCGGTCCTTGTTCCGTTGTTTAATCTCATCCAACATCTGTTTCTACTCCTTCGCTAGATCACTAAGGGCCTTCAAGAGGCTGTCAAATGCCATCTCCTTCTTACTCTTGGGCTCCACCATATCTTCTACCACTATGACCTTCCAACGCTCCTCAGTGTTAGGTGTAATCTCTAACTCCCTCTCCCTGCTTCGGTACCTCTGTCTCCTGTAGGTAATATTATGCCTATCCTCCTTGTTCATAGGAAAAGTCTCCCATGACTGAGCCAAGATCTGAGCTCTGATACCACTGTAACGTCCCAAACTAGGAAAAACTATGATATACAAAGCAAATAATAAATACAACAACAAATTTTTTAAACTTTAGAGCACACCCATAAAAAGACCGGAAATAATAACCAGCTGAGCCATTTTATTATGAATCGGGAGCAATAGTACAATATGTGGAAGAAGTGCACTGGGGCTTGTCTCAAAGGCAAACGTGACGAAGCCCAGGTGATAAGATATCAAGCCCAAATGGTAGAATCAGCTGCCTCAATGATGCCCTACACTGCCCCAGTAAAACTGCACTGTCTGCTATACAAATGCTACTGAAAACCCCACCTCCAGTGCTCAGAATATTCCACCAAATTAATCCCAAGTTCCTCAAGCAAAACCCACCAAAACCCAGAAAGAGTTTGGCCTGGTTTTGACCCCCGAAATTCAACCCCCAAAGCATCACGTCCTCCTCAAACTGCTGGAAAGTAAGGCCTGCCTGCACACCAGTGAAATTCCTCCCAAATCACTCCAAAAATGCTGCAAAACACTCCCCCAAGGTTTCCCTTATTTCTCACGGCAAACTCTAGCCTCACAATTCAATCCTCCAACTCCCACGTGTGCCTAGTGAGAGGCTTCTGCACTGGCCCAGGAGCTGCAAATTCGTCCTGCACTATAACTGCCACCTCCTGCTCCCAAACTCCACTTAAAGCCTGCAATCCCATTGAATCTCCTTCACCAAAATTCTCCCAGCAAATGCTTCCCGGAACACCCCTGAAATAACTCCCACGTGTGCACCTCTTGTGTCCTCTTGGAATATGCTATGGCTGAGCAAATGTCTGAATGTAAGCTCTGAAATCTCCCCAGCTCTCCTCCGGAATGATGTGATAGAACCTCTCTAGGGTGGCACTCGAAGTCCCCCAAAGAAAGGGTGAGTTCTCCGCTCGGAAAATTTGTTGTTAAACAGCAAGTGACCTGGTTAACCAGCTCGAGCAACCAAAGTGAGTTCGATTGGCAAAAAGATCCAAAATGAGGTTGAGCTCCTCCTATTTATAATTTCGTGGGCCTTCCTCTCCATGTGGGCCCCTCCATATTGCCTTTTGGCTTCCCTCCTAGGCTATTCGAACTCCTCACTTGACCAAGTGTGTTTTCCTTCATGTGGGTGGCCCACACACTCTACTAACAAAGCAATACGGTCTCCTTTTCCTTCCTAAGTCTTTTCATCAAAATTGAGTGGGTCCCATAGCCTCCAAAAATATCCAAAATCATGGTAAATGAACCTGTGACAAAAATAATTTAGGAAGGGACATTACATTCATGGCCTGCTTTTGAGAATGCATTCACATTTCACAACCAAATAGAAATGTAAATAGGCAAGACTTTTATGTTTCCAAACCTAATACATGTAGACCAACATTGATAATATGTTCATCTGGTGGTAAGTCTTTAAGACAAACTTGTAGAGATATATGCATGCACCTGACTGCACATTTTCGAAATTTGACGAAGCTTCATTTGATATACAGAGGCTAAATGGAATGCCAAAAATGTTTGCTTAGCATGCCTCTGAACATTACACTGGGTATCTCTGTACCAGAATTACCCATACTGCGCAGGTGGTCGAAAACTTGTAGACTACAGACTTATCACAACTGGAATAAACTACTGCTTGCAAGACAGAAAAATAATTGACACTATTCTAACTCTTTCATCATTCTTTTTGTTCTTTCATCATGTACCCTTTCCTTTATTGTCGGTAAAAGGTATGTCCTGTAAAAGTATATGAATAAATTTCTTTTGCTGCAGGTTCGAGATTTAGATTTTGCTGTTGAGATTGTTGGCTCTGAAATTGTACGAGAACCAGATGGCCTTGCGTTGAGCTCCCGCAATGTGCATCTTTCACCTGAAGAGAGACAAAAGGTATGTTTTTGATTCAAAGATGCAATGACATCTTTGCCTCCATCTTTAATACTCCATTGTTCCAAATTGTACATTGAACATAACATGTGAGGATAGATGTACTCTTTGTTAATGTTTTTAATCGTACAAAAAGGCAACTGAATTTACTGTCGGTCTAATTGTGAGTTTGAAGCCAACAGTTTGTAATTCCATTAACTAGATAAAAAATTGGATTGTGTTGTAATGGAGCTTAACCTAAGCATTACAAAGAACTTATCTTGATAGATAAATGAGTTTTTTTAGTAAGAATAAGATCATCACTTGTTATAATTAGCCATCTTGTTGCATCACAAACTCAAACAGGCTGGGTGATTAACAAGGATTGCATCCATCCACGTTTTCAGAATGAAGATGCAATAAGACAGCTAAAGCCTGGATGGTTTGTATGCCTGTTTCGTTTGGTTTTTTGGGGTCCTCTCTAAGCCACGTTGATTTCTTTTTTATCCTTATAATAATATAACAATTTTTGGAAACCATCTTCATCGGCATCCTTGACCATTCTATGTTCCCCGCCAATCTTGGCTCCTCCTTCCTCTGAAAAGCTAAGAGGGGATGACTGTATTCTGGACACACTCTGTAGCAGGATGCTATTTTCTCATAGTCTAAGATTTGCTTCCACGAGGATGCTTCTAATCTCTATCAAGTTCCCATGGTAGACCTTTATTGAGGTCTAGCTCAACATTGTATTGTGAAGATACACTACCCTAAGTAGTCTTACTTTCCAAGCACCTATCAAAGTTTAAAAAACAAAAACAAATAATCAGGAAATCAAAAGAATTGTAAATCTGAAATAGTTCCTTAACCTAGAAGACAATAAGTAAACCTGCCCTCCAAAAACCTGACCCTTCAGAAAGAAGCCCCTTAAAGAAAAGGTCAATACAAACTTCATGGAGGTATCATTTTAGCACAAAGTCTAGCAAATTCAATTGGCAACCATAACTTCATGATACTGTTAATCTTCTACATGCTAAGATGACACAAATGATGCACATATTTTACTCTAAACAAAATACGAAACTGAAACCTTCTGGATAGGGACTTCAAGATTGTAGAAGGGTATAAAAGGAACCTACTTGGATTTGTGTTTTGTGTGTTTAGGTTGAATGGGGTGTTTGTAGATATTTGAGGATCACCACTAAATTGCATTAGATGTTGGCTGCTATAATGCCTACATCCATCTTGTGAAGTATCCAAGCCAACAAGGATTGCAGCCAACAAGGATTGCAGCCACTTCATGCTATCGTTCCCATATATTTAAAGGTGTACCTTTCTGCTTGTTAAATTTATTTATTCTTGCAAATACGATATTTTGATGATAATCTTGTGTTTTGTAGGTGCTTGGTTGTGGAACTGTATAAAAGCTAAGGGAGATTGTTCTACATTATTTTAGGCATGGTTAAGGAGATTGCTGAATTTTGATTATATTTTAAAAGATTGTTAATTTTAGATGACCATGGTATGTTCTATGCTTAATGCAGTTTACTTCAATATTTCTTCTTATTAGCCCGATTCAATTTCAGATTAGGAATCACATAATCATTGAAAGTAAATGCTGATAGAACATAAAATATATCAACAAAAGACAAGCCAATACAAGATACAACAATTTGTAATTCTTCTTATTCAGCAAAGATTGAGAAAAATGTTTGTTACAGCAGTCAACAGGATGCCCTTGCAGTCAACAGGATGCCCTTGCCAGCAAAGACTTTGTTGGTCAAACCAGCCCTTCAACCTCCAAATAGGTTCAGTCAAACTCCGTCAAACTCGGTCAAAGTCAGCCATCCTTCAGTGTCACGTTCACCCCACAAATCAGCGTTCAAAACAGTCAACGCATGTCAAAATTCCTGCGGTCAAAAGCAGTCAACGCTGCGGTCAAAGGTTGTGGTCAAAGATCAATGTTTGACCTCGGTTTTTATGCCATTAAATGCAGTCTACGAAGATCAGAATTTCTGGGCAGAAGACACACCCAAACAAGGAGGGTTGACCCAAAGTCAACGCTAGTCAACACTGTCCAGATTTGCCCTAAAACAGTCCGCAGATTTCAACTTCCAGATTCACACGTGGGAGAGAGAGAGAAGCCTCTTCAAGGTTGTACGAACCAATCAGATGAGAGAGGTGTGAGGTGAGTGAATGATGAAATGACCATCATGTCTCTCCGATTTATATCCATGACTGGGGGTGAGTGACACATCTGTTGGGGCTTGTGAGCCTACATTACAATTCCGGCCGACCTTGACAATTTGCACATGTGTGGAAAATAAATTCAAAATAAAAGTTCTGCTCATCCAAACAAGATGATCTTTAGATCAATCTTGCACCTCTCCGAAAGAGGGATCCAACAAAAATATCATCTCCATCATATGAGCAATGCAACATGGAGTTTGGACCTAGTTGCCCAAAATTAACAATCCCTCTCAACTAGGGAGAACTCCATCTGTCCACCTATGCAATCCTGACATCCAGTACCATCATGTACTATCATATATCATCATCATCATCATCATGCAATCTTGTGTCATCCTACTGTAACTGCTTTGCTGGCTCTTCTCCACAAACGAATGAGAATGAGTCACAAAGACATCACTCTCCACTGACTCGAAGTCATTCTAGATGTAAAAACCTCAACCAGATTCAAGAGTGTGCCACGCGCTGACCCAAAGTCAGTTTATAGGTAAGAACCTCATCTAGACTTGATCCCAGATCAAGTTGTTGGACACATCCCATCCTAGATATAGAGAGTACGACAATCCTTGATGCGTCCATCAATCATGCTATCAGTCTCTATCCTCATTTCCCAACTAATTGGCCAAATGAGAGGTACTTCCCATGAGTCCGAACCTCCATGGGTAAGATGCATGTGGGGCATAAATCAAAGAGAGGGTGAACCAAATCAATATCATAACGCTGGGGGAGAAGCACACCAACAAGGTAAGGCGAACTTCGCCCTGTGGTTGCTTATAGCTCCAAGAAGCTATCCCCAAGGCCCCTGGAGCTCCTAGAGCTCATAGTCCAACTCAGGTGAGACCCTCAGGATAGGGTCTGTCCACGATACCAAGCTTCTCACAGAAGGTTAAGAATTTGACCTTCCCCATGGGTTTCGTGAGAATATCTGCGACTTGCTCATCAGTCCCAATGTGATGGAGCCTTACGGCCCATCTTTGTACCATGTCCCGGACAAAGTGGTACCTAATATCAATATGCTTGGATCGATCGTGGAACACGGGATTCTCAGAAAGACGAATCCCACTCTGGTTATCACAAAGGATAATGGTGGCATCCAACACATGGCCAAACAACTCACTGAAGAACTTTCTCAACCAAACAACTTTACAACAGGCCATACTCGCTGTAATGTATTCGACCTCAATGGTGCTCAAAGCAACCGATTTCTGCTTCCTTCTCATCCAAGATATCGAAGCAGAACCTAGAGTGAAGCAACATCCAGATGTGCTCTTACGATCCATTACACTGCCTGCCCAATCATCATTGGTATATCCATGGAGCCTCATACTCTCGGCAGTGTATCTCAGCCCTTGCTTGATTGTGCCTCGAAGATATCTCAAGAGATTCTTGGCACCAATCTAGTGAATGTGATGAGGCTCGAGCATGTATTGAATCAACGTGTTCACTGCAAAACATATGTCCGGACATGAGTTCACTAAGAACATCAAGGCCCCCACGAGTCGACGATACTCGCTAGGATTTCCCAACTCGGGCCGAACAACACTTCCACACAACTTCTTAAAGTTGATTTTCCATCGGAGTAGTCACGGACTTGCAGTCTACCATCCCAAATCTCTCCAGCAGCTTCACAACATATTTTCCTTGAGAAAGGAAAATCTCACCTGGATTTTGCCAGACCTCCAAGCCCAGGAAATAGTGCATCAGTCCTAGGTCCTTCATCTCGAACTCGGAAGCTAGCTCCCTCTTACATTGATGAATGAGAGGGTCAACACCTGTCAGGAAGAGATCGTCCACATAGAGAACCAGAATGAGAGGCTTGTCATTATCAACCTTAAAATAAAGGTTTGGATCAGCATCACTTCGAGTAAAGCCCAACTTCATCAAGTAGCTATCGATCCTCTCATACCAAGCCCTGGGGGCTTGCTTCAACCCATAGAGGGCTTTCTTCAACCTGCATACATATGTGTCTCTATCTTGGACTCCGAACCCCAGAGGTTGTTCCACATAGACCTTTTCTTTGATTGAACCATGCAAAAAGGCAGTCTTCACATCCATCTGATGGAGACTCCATCCTTGCGTTGTAGCAAGGGCAATGATCGATCAGATGGTGGTATAACCGGCAACAGGTGCAAATATATCATCATAATCTATGCCTTCCTTTTGAGAGAAGCCTCGGGCAACAAATATTACCTTGTACTTTTCAGCACTTCCATCGGCTCCATGCTTGATCTTGTAGAGTCATTTCGAGGTGACAACATATTTGTCCTTCGGTCTAGGGACCGCATCCCTGACATCATTCTTCATGATTGATTCATATTCCTTGTGCATAGCATCCTTCCAAACTTGATGCTTTACGATTTCTTCAAAAGTTCCAGGCTCAGATTGTACAATAATACTCATGGCTGCTAGGTACACTTGGTACCTATTCGGCTTCTTACTTTCACGGAATGTTCCCCTTGGAGCAATATGTATCTTTGCATCTTCGAGAGTGTCTCTTAGCCATGAAGGTCTTCTTTTATTTGAAGAAGGTGGATCTATAGGATCCATTGGACCTTCAACATCGGGCATCGGTTCAACCTTCAGTTCTTCCTGCCTTCCAGCTTCTTCTTCTTCTTCTTCTTCTTTGTCTTCCTTTGAGATAGGAAGATCCCTAACTTTCCTGAGGGAAAGATCTTCATCAAAGGTGACATCATGGCATATCTCCACTTCTCTTTGACCAGACACATAGATTCTATATGCCTTCGAGGTTTCATTGTAGCCCACAAACATTCCCTTCTTCCTAGAAGCATCCAACTTGTTTCTCTCTTCTTTCGGCACATGAAAATAAACAAGACTTCCAAAAACTCTAAAATGAGAGACATCAAGCTTCTTACCAGAGAAGACTTCTTCGGGAGTTTTGGAGTCCAATGCGGAATGTGGGCATCTATTTTGAACATACACAACGGTGTTGGCAACTTCTCCCCATAGGAACTTCAGAAGACCTTAGTCATAAAGCATGGCACGGGCAACTTCCAAAATGGTTCTATTCTTCCTTTCAACAACACCATTTTGTTCAGAGTATACATAGTGGTGGTCTCTCTCTTAATGCCAGCTTCCCTGCAATAGTCATTGAATTCATTCGACTCATATTCGGTTCCATTATCGGACCTCAAAATTTTGATCTTCTTCCCTGTTTGATTTTCAACCAAGGCTTTGAAGGTACAAAACCACTTGAATGCTTCGTCCTTCTTCTTCAAAAAGTATATCCAAGTCTTGCGGGAGAAGTCATCTATAAAAGTGATATAATATAAGCATCCTCCCAAGGATGTTACAAGTAGCATACCAGATAGATCAGAATGTATTAATTGCAAAATATTAGATGTCTTCATGACACTTGAGGGGAATGGTCCCCTTGTATGCTTTCCTTCGGCACAACCCTGACAGACACCTTCATGATCATCTTTGAAATTGGGCATCCCTGTCACCACCTTCCTTGCTTCGGGAAGGGCTTTGAAATGAAGGTGTGCAAACCTTCGGTGCCATAGCTCGGATTGAAGAGTTGTGTCACATGTCATGGCCCCCAGCGGAATTCCTCCAACCTGATAGAGTGTATCAACTCTAAAACCAAGAGTGAACCCTTCTTTGAAGTTCCTCTTCCAAATGCGTACCTTTTCGTCGATGAATGCCACCTTGAATTCTTTGTCTTCCATTGCCGATATAGATACTAGATTCTTCTTCAAGTTAGGTACATACAAAACATCTTGTAAGTGGAGGACATGACCTTGATTTAGATGAAGGGTCACACTCCCTGTCCCTTTCACGTGATAGGTGGCATTGTCTCCAATGATAATTTCCAAATTAGTATAATTTTCAATCAAATTAGAGAGGGCTTCCTTGTATCTAGTGAAGTGCCTTGAGGCACCACTATCAATCAACCAATTGTCCAACGTATCAGAAGGAGATGCAACAGAGAGGGCAGATATAAGAATATATTCATTTTTCCTATCAACAACATTAGATTCATCATAGTTGGAATTCCTTGACCTCTTGAAAGGTTGCCCATTTCCACTTCGATCAGAGAGAGCCTTGCTCTTTCCTTTGAACTTGTTGTTCCTTTGATTTCCATTTCCCCTGAAGTTGTTGTTGTTGCTGTAGTCATTGTTGTAGCTCCTAGAGACAACCTTGAGTTGCAAAATACCAGTGCCTAGGACATCTTGAAATCAAAGGTTAGATGTAGATGATTTTAAGAGGCGCCTCTGACAGAATATGGATAAAGAGAATAATGATTGTGGTGGTTCAGGAATGGTGAAGACTTTAGAGTCTGATTCATGCGAATTACCCTATACTGTGAGAGGGCTCAGGAGGCTGTATGGCTTGGTGGGCTTTTCAAATGGGCCAAGTATGAAACAATGAGCAAAGGCTTTCAAAATACGCAGAGGTGCTGAGAAGGAACGAAGGAGGAACCCGCGAGAGACAGGTTAAAAGTCTTAAGAATCTGTCTCCCGTGAACTTAGAGGAAGCGGACGTAGGTGGAATGTGACCAACAAGAGAGATTCGTGGAGCGCGAATTAAGGGGGCACAACAAGTTTAACACATGAGCGTTATTCATACACGAATTCATGAATAAAAATGCATACCACCGACAACTACATTACACGAATCATCAAAGCAGCAGAGCATGGAAAGATGATTATACATAAACAGGAGATTGCTAATAAGCAAGAGAACACATATACATACTGCTCATTGCTCTATCTGGAATCCAAATAAACAGCGCTGTATATCATATTATGTTAAAAAAAACTCTCCCAAATATGTATCTTAGAGCACAAAGAGCACAGTCATACAGAACTACAACAAAAATTCTCCAAAATTCAGAACCTTTCTTTCATCTCTAAACTCTCTACATATAGAGTTCTTGAGGGTTTACGATCGAATAAACATTCATGATAGGCCCACACATGTGAAAATCAAAATATCCTAACTAACTCACAGAGCGTGCATCAAGCAATCACTCCTGTAATCAGAAAATCAAAACAGAATCGGGTGAAATCGAGATTTCACCAGCAAAACATCATAATCAAACAGTAAAAGAAAAACATAGTTGGCCACGGAGGCCAAATCCTGGAATCTTCAAAATGGGGCAGTGAGGAGTGGCCGTGAACAGGTGGGCAGTCTGGCTTCCATCACATGATTCCACTTGTTGTGGAAAGCCTCCACTCCCTCATTCTCATGATTTCCACTTAACCGTTATGAAACGGCCAGTTGTGCTGCGCATGCCTAGCTCTTTAGCCGGGAGTTCTTGGACCAACTGAATAAACCATAGCTGTGTTTGTTCCACCAAAAACCTATGCTGTGCTTGACTTGCAAAATCGAAGACCGGATTTCGGAGGGGGGCATGTCCGGTTTTTTGTATTGGATGGGGTGGGGGGGTGCGAAATCACTGCAAGCTGACACGTAGCACTGGAGGCGGTTTCCAAATCCGGCCATTTCGGACTCCTCCCCCCCCTCGGCGTTAACCTTCGGAAGGTGAAGGGGGGCCAAAATAGATCATGAGCCGTCGAATGTGTGCTAGGGAGTGGAGATGAGGGGAATATGGCGGAAGTAATGGTGGAGTTAGCGGGGGAAATGGCGGAGCTTAAAGTGGGGCTTGTGGCACTAACACATAGCGGAATGGTTAACACTGCAAAGAGTGGGACAAAGGAAGTGCGATGAGCGGAGGTGACATGGCAAGGAGGTGGGCCCGCCCGCAGATCGCAAATCGGCATTTTTGTTATGAGCAGCGGGGAGGTAAGTGTTAAAATTTGCGAAGTGCGAAGTGCGATGAGCAGAGGTGACGTGGGAAGGAGGTGGGCCCGCCCACAAATTGCAAATCCACGTTTTTGTTATGAGTAGCGGGGAGGTAAGTGTTAAAACTTACGAAGTGCGAAGTGCGATGAGCGGAGGTGACGTGGCAAGGAGGTGGGCTCGCCCGTAGATCGCAAATCGACATTTTTGTTATGAGCAGTGGGGAGGTAAGTGTTAAAACTTGTGAAGTGCAAAGTGCGATGAGCAGAGGTGATGTGGCAAGGAGGTGGGCCTGCCTGCAGATTGCAAATCGACGTTTTTGTTATGAGCAGCGGGGAGGTAAGTGTTAAAACTTGTGAAGTGCGAAGTGCGATAAGCGGAGGTGACGTGGCCAGACGGAGGTGGGGTCGCCCGCAGATCGCAAATCAGAGCTTTTGTTATGGGAAAGTGGGGGTAAATGTTAAAATCTGCGATGTGCGATGTGCGAAGGGCGGAAAGGTTGGGGATGCGAAAAGGTAAGTGGTAAGTGCCCGTTCCTCCTTTGACTGCGGGGTGTTCGCCCGACCCGTGCTTGAAGTGCTTAGCGTTCACTTTAGCAACTCCTGCTCTTCATTTGCTTAACTTTGATGTTGCCTTATCCGTTCATAAGAACCACAAGCCAACATTGCCTTATAGGGGCCACTTCTCCACCTTGTGCGCGGTCACAGGCCAACATTGGCTCCATCTAGGGACAACGTGCTGTTCTAAGTGCGTTGAGAACCTGCAAACTTGAGTGTCTATGCTTTATTGGGTGCATGGAGTCGCAAATGCATACTGTAAATCCGAACTGAAACTACAACTGCACTGTGCACTGCAAACTATCAAAACAAAAATCACCGCCACACCCTAAAAATCTCGAATGCTAAAATCTGAACCAAGCTGAAACTGAAATCTGAAACACACTTGAACTGAAAACTGCAAAGAAATCTGAAACTAAAACTTGAAATATGCTCATAGTAATGAGCTTATTTGCACACCTACCTACCGTAATCTGCTGGAATTACTGTTATTCTAAATGATACAATAAAGCCAGTGTAACCAGGCAAGCAACTACTCTAATAACTTTGTTCTTTCAATGTTTTTCACCAAACTCAGGAACAGACCTGTTAATGGTTTTTGATAGAGATTCCTAGCCTGATCTTCATTGCAAGGAGCTTGGCAAACCTGAACCACAACAGAAGTACTGAAAAGGTATGGTGGCTTTGTGATGAAAAATTTCTCAATATAGATAGCCACTGGATCAAGATACACTTGACCTATTTCTGAATATGCTGACCCAATCGATCTAACCTCATAACTTGGTACTACACATGTGTTCTCCATGTCTTCAAACCACTTGGAACATATTTGCGTTTTATCTGATGGATTTTGTGTTGATACTCCTACTGAACCAGACAATAGGGCAGACTGTCCGATCATATCCACATCATAGCAGCTTCTGAAATTATTACGTGTGCATGAAAACTGACTTTGAAAACTCCAACCATCCAACGTATCAGCTATTGTGTCATGAAGTGCTTTAGATGACTGTAGCTTTGGTTCCACTGACATCTCATGATTTCTCCTTTGATTATCAACCAAAATGTGACCAAGATTCGCTTTCAAAATCTGAGATGAATTAAAGCATAAAGGTGGAGAATCAAACTGGATCAATTCTTCCTCTGTTTTAAACTTTGCCTCTCCGTTCAATATGTTCTCTTCCACATCAACTGCAATATTTTGCATTTCTTCAAGGGTTGCAGTGTCCCTTTCTCTTACTTGGAATGCCATTTCTGTATTAAAGGCATCTGGGTAGTGCAGGAGAGCTACTCCTGGGGGTGGCCTTATATCAACAGGCATTGAATGATACACCTTATTGAACCTGGTTGAAAAATATTGTACTGTCTCCCCAGGCCGTCTTTTTAAATGTCCATACTCCTCTGTGATAAGAAAGACATTTCCCATGATTACCCATCGACCTAGGAAAACATGCATGAATTGATGAAAATTGCTCATGCTAGCAGCTGGAAGATTCTCAAACCAATTTTTAACTTTACCTTGCCATGGTAGGACAAACATTCTGATACATACATCATCTTCTTTCTTTACAAATGACTGCAATACACTGACTAAAGGATCATGGTAAACATGCAACATAGGATCTTCTAAGGGATTTGTAACAGGAACACAAACCTCATTCCAAACTACTGCTTTGCTTGTGTGTTGAAACTGATTCTCTTCAAGCAGCGAGGGAACCAATTGTTTTTTCTCATTATTCGCGGTAATCAAGTGATTTGAGTGTTCTTTATCATTCTCTTTGTCACATGGAAGCTTGCAAGGGAGTTGCAAACCCTCGTTAATTTCGGGTGAAGGAACATGATTTGTAACAATCTGTTGTACTACTGAAAGAGAATCTGAGAGATGGCCTTCATCATGCAAATCTGATTGGTCTTTAATCTCTGAAGGAAACATTGCTTGCTAAGGATGTTCTTGTGGATTTAGACAATTAAGCTCTGCTGCCTCTGTTTCTGGATCACCAGACTGCTGTTGATTTTTAGTGCTATCCTTTGGGAAACACTCCAGCTCTTCCCCTTCTTCATGGAGGGTAAGCTCGCTTCCCTCTTTTTCAGAATAGGCTAGGAACTGGTTTTCTACATGCAGTCCAAAAATCACCATGGGTCGTTCTTCTTTGAGATTAAAGGGTGTGGGCCCTTTTTCTATAATGGCTTCTTTGAACTGCTCTTTAGGATGGTCGGGCGGTTTCAAGGGTATAGATGTGGACTTCTCATTTTTGGGAGGATCAACTTCTTGCTTTGTGAAAGTGGATGCAGTGGCCTTATGAGGGACTGACTCTTCTAATGGCTTCTTCCCTTTACTAGCAAGACTAGGAGGGGTTTGTTCTCTTGATATTGACTCTTCATTTTGTTTTTGCCCTCGGGTTCTCTTTCTGGAGGACCTGAGGTCATACTTCTTGTGGAGTTGAGCTTGCATGAAATCCACGAATTGTTTGCAGTAATTGTCAATATCTTGATCTTTTGGAGGGACTTCCTTCTCTTCTTGCTCCCCTTGTAGGATGAGTTCACCCTCCTCATCATCAGAGTAAGTGAGGAATTGATTCTCTTGACGGTCTGTGACTTCCTCGGCCTGTCCCTCCACTTCTTCCTCCTAGTATAGAGGAGGTTGAATGTGGTCTTGTTGTTCCTTCCTCTCCCGCTGCAACAGCGACAGAGGGGGCTTTCGATATTGAGGATTAAACCCCCGGTTAGGAATCATTTGGTTGGGATGAGGAGGAGAATTTTTGGCCTCCAATTCAAGCTTAATCAGCTTATTGGAAAGGTTCTTGATTAACTTATTTATTTCTTCAATTCTACACCCTTGTGATTCCCTCTCCTGATTTGAAGTAGAAGCCTCTTCCCTGTTCTTTCTTCTGGATTCATGTTCTGTCTTCCCCTTAAATTTACCAGTAGAGGAAAAGTTTGCTTCTACCTCCAATGCATCGGTCTGGATCTGATCCAGAGATGTGGATTTTCTTTCTCTTAGGGTGAACCCAAACTCTGATTCGAAAGCTCCTGTGAAGACCACCTTAGCAGCTGATTGGGGAGGCTTTATTTCAGCAGGAAGATTATCATAGAGCTTATTGAACCTCTTCATGAATTCCGTTACATCCTCATTGTGTCTCTTCTTTAGAGCATTGAACTCGGTGAGAACGTATCCATGGTCCCTCTTTTCTCCCCATTTTAATGTGAAGAAATTTTCCATTTCTTACCAAGTGTGGACTGTGTTGCCGGCTAGAGACTTGAACCATTTCTGGGCTTCTCCATCCAAGGATTGAACAAAAAGCCTTAACACCACAACTAAGTGCTCTACATCCACATTCTCAACAAAGGCGCATAAGTTTTCAATACGTATCTGTGCAGAAGTACTATCTTCCCTGGTGAACAAAGACAACCGCTCCAGATAGTCTTGCAACATATCATTTAGAGGCTGAGGGAGGGCCAAGGGGGCATACTTGTTCAAAAGGAAACCCGACACAACCATCTGATTTAGAGGTGGGGGTAGATGGTGGATCTGGATCTGGTGTGAGGCCTGGTGAAAGCCAGGATTACTTTTGATTAGGACTATTTTACAGTGGAGTCACCAAGGTGAGGAATACGCAACTCCCAACCCTTCCTGCTCACCTATTTGAAGGGTGGAATTTATGTCGTCTCCCAGGGAAAAGATTTCTTCATTCGTATCCCCGACAACGACGCCAAAAAGATGTTGTAGCTCCTAGAGACAGCCTTGAGTTGCAAAAGACCAGTGTCGAGGACATCTTGAAATCAGAGGTTAGATGTAGACGATTTTAAGGGGTGCCTCTGACAGAATATGGATAAAGAGAATAATGATTTTGGTGGTTCAGGAATGGTGAAGACTTTGGAATCTGATTCATGTGAATTACCCTATACTGCGAGAGGGCTCAGGAGGCTGTATGGCTCGGTAGCTTTTCAAATGGGCCAAGTATGAAACAATGAGCAGAGGCTTTCAAAATATGTAGAGGTGCTGAGAAGGAACGGAGGAGGAACCCGCGAGAGACAGGCTTAAAAATCTTAAGAATTTGTCTCCCGTGAACTCAAAGGAAGCGGATGTAGGTGGAATGTGACCAACAAGAGAGATTCGTGGAGCGCGATTAAGGGGGCACAACAAGTTTAACACATGAGTGTTATTCATACACGAATTCATGAATAAAAATACATACCACTGGAAGTTGCATTACATGAATCATCAAAGCAGTAGAGTATGGAAAGATGATTATACATAAACAAGAGATTGCTAATAAACAAGAGAACACATATACATACTACTCATTGCTCCATCTGGAATCCAAATAAATAACGTTGTATATCATATTATGTTCAAAACAACTCTCCCAAATATGTATCTTAGAGCACAAAGAGCACAGTCATACAGAACTACAACAAAAATTCTCCAAAATTCAAAAGCTTTCTTTCATCTCTGAACTCTCTACATATAGAGTTCTCCTTGAGGGTTTACGATCGAATAAACATTCATGATCGGCCCACACATGTGAAAATCAAAATATCCTAACTAACTCACAGAATCAAGCAATCACTCTCGTAATCAGAAAATCAAAACAGAATCGGGTGAAATCGAGATTTCACCAGCAAAACATCATAATCAAACAGTAAAAGAAAAACATAGTTGGCCACGGAGGCCAAATCCTAGAATCTTCAAAATGGGGTGGCGACGAGTGGCTATGAACAGGTGGGCAGTCTGGCTTCCATCACATGATTCCACTTGCTGTGGAAAGCCTCCATTCCCTCATTCTCATGATTTCCACTTAACCATTATGGAATGGCCAGTCGTGCTGCGTGTGCCTAGCTCTTTAGCAGGGAGTTCTTGGACCAACTGAATAAACCATATCTGTGTTTGTTCTGCCAAAAACTCGTGCTGTGCTTGATTTGCAAAACCAGAGATTGTATTTCGGAGGGGAGCCTGTCCGGTTTGTGGTATTGGATGGGGGGGATGCGAAATCATTGCAGGCTGACACGTAGCAGTGGAGGCGGTTTCCAAAATCGGCCATTTCGGACCCCCCCCCGTCATTAACCTTCAGAAAGTGAAGGGAGCCGAAATAGATCATGAGCCTTCGGATGTGTGCTAGGGAGCGGAGATGAGGGGAAGATGGCAGAAGTAATGGTGGAGTTAGCGGGAGAAATGGCAGAGCTTAAAGTGGGGCCTATGGCACTAACACATAGCGGAATGGTTAACACTGCAAAGAGTGGGACAAAGGAAGTGCGATGAGCGGAGGTGACGTGGCAAGAAGGTGGGCTCGCCCGCAGATCGCAAATCGGCTTTTTTGTTATGAGCACCGGGGAGGTAAGTGTTAAAACTTGTGAAGTGCAAAGTGCGATGAGCGGAGGTGACGTGGCAAGGAGGTGGGCCTGCCCACAGATCGCAAATTGGCGTTTTTGTTATGAGCAGCGGGGAGGTAAGTGTTAAAAATTACGAAGTGCGAAGTGCGATGAGCAGAGGTGACGTGGCAAGGAGGTGCGCCTGCCTGCAGATCGCAAATCGGCATTTTTGTTATGAGCAGTGGGGAGGTAAGTGTTAAAACTTGCGAAGTGCGAAGTGCGATGAGTGGAGGTGATGTGGCAAGGAGGTGGGCCCGCTCGCAGATCGCAAATCAGCGTTTTTGTTATGAGCAGCGGGGAGGTAAGTGTTAAAACTTGTGAAGTGCGAATTACAATGAGCGGAGGTGACGTGGCCAGATGGAGGTGGGGCTGCCCGCAGATCGCAAATCGGAGCTTTTGTTATGGGAAAGCGGGGGGTAAATGTTAAAATCTGCGATGTGCGATGTGCGATGGGCAGAAAGGTTGGCGATGCGAAAAGGTAAGTGGTAAGTGCCCGTTCCTCCTTTGACTGCGGGGTGTTCGCCTGACCCGTGCTTGAAGTGCTTAGTGTTCACTTTAGCAACTCCTGCTCTTCATTTGCTTAACTTTGATGTTGCTTTATCCGTTCATAAGAACCAAAAGCCAACATTGCCTTATAGGGGCCACTTCTCCACCTTGTGCGTGGTCACAGGCCAACAATCATCATCTCCGGAAGAGTCCCTTCTATTAGGGCACTCTCTTGCATAGTGACCAAAATTGTTACAAGTGTAACATCTTCCTCTTCTTCCTCCTTTGGGACTCACTCTTCCATGATTTTGTTTTCTCGGACCAGGATTGTTTCTCTTCTTTGCATGAGCAGAGAAGGTAGTGGGGTCAATTCCATTCCCATTTGAGGGTTTGTCTCTCTCCATCATTCTTATCTCTTTTTGAGTGCATCTTGTCAACAATTCATCAAAATCAGGAATCACATTATTATTAAGAATTGTGGTATTGAATACATACCAATTGTAGAAATTTCTGAATCTTAATTCTTATGCAGAAATTATTTCTGTTAATCCGGTTAAGTTTCTCCTACTTATACAAGTTATCAACTGAATAAATTCAAGTTAACATCAAAGCAAAACACATAATAGATCTCTACCAATTCAGATCTAGAATAAGCACATGCACACATAGACAAAGTGACACAGTTATTTCTGGACAAACTGTCCCCAGAAAAACCCAATGTGGGAAAACCGGTCTCTGGCTGTTGGAGGGCTCTATTATTAAGAATATTTCTGAATACACAACTCTGGGTTCCAGATCTGGAAAACCCTACAGAGAAAACTCTAGATCTGCAGCACCTGGCTAATCTAAGACCACAAACATTGACTGATCCACACCCTCAAACGAGATTCCCTGAGGGCTTCCCGACCCGGATCTGGGTCTAGAAACCTAGTCCTCCTGCAGGCCTTTGCGTGAAGGTTCTAAAGCCTATTTGGTCTGCTCGATGTATCGGCCTTGGATGGCCTCAAATGCTCAGCGTTGTCCTTGGAAGGTTGCATTACTACTTGGGTGGCCAGCGATCACCTCTACAGCTGCCCCTAAGGGTCTCTGCGTAACCCCTGAAAATGGTGACCTGCATTACGTTGTCCTTCAACATATCTTCTTTATTCTTCTTGTGCCGTCTACTCTTGTCTTCCTCTGCGTTGTCTTTCCTAATCTCTTCTCTGTGTCTTGTGTATTCTCAACCTCGGGATCAGATCATCTCCTTGGTCTAAATTCCCCTCTCTGCAACTGAAACACTTCTGAGAATTCTTAGCAACCCCACCCTAGAATCTCAGCTTAGCTTCAGTGCTCTGCCTCTGTGTATCTTACAAATGACCCCAAGCCTTTCCTTTATACTTTTCTCGTTGACAAATCAACGACTAAGATTAAATCTTTAATCAATGGCTAAGATTAAAAGAAAGCTTGATCCGTGTGACTTAAGATAATTTCATCACATGTTTAATTAAATTCACTTTAATTATTTTATTTTCCTAAGTTTTAACTTAGGAAATACATTAAAATAATTAATTAATTTAATATCTCCTAAACCAGATGAAATTTCCCAAATCCATTTCTGGGTCTTGTAGATCAGGTGAACTCTAGTCCTTCCTCAAAATTTGGGACCTAGAGCACAATTGATGCTACCCCAAATACACAAAATCTCAACACCAATCTCGAGGGAGTCCTCCAAGAGCAATGAGAGTGAGCTCTCGGTTAGCTATGGCTTCTCCAATAGCTAAGAGATCATTCTTGATTTCAGTGAGCCTCATGAAATATGATTGGATGGATTCTCCTTTGCCTTTCTTGATCTCCTTCAGCTTGTTCTTCAAAAATAGAATTTGATTAGCATTGCTAGCCCTGAACATGCTAACCAACTTATCGTACATCTCTTTAGATGTGCCAGCTCGGAGATATAAGCAACCAAGTGCTTATGAATAGAATCCCTGATGATCTTCTTTGCCTTGACTTCCCCTTTCTTGTACTTTGTCTTAGTGGCAATTGGTGCATTTGATGGAGGCTCATTGATCTTCCCCTGCACATAATCCATAACATCTTGGTCTTCCAATGTAAAATCCAAAGACATTTTCCAAGCATGGTAATCAGACTTGTTAGTCAGCTTAGCATCAAATTTGAAACCCTTGTATGATGAGGAGGCCATTGATCCCGGTCCTTGATTATTCAACTTCTTCAGTGATTGCTTTTCACACTTGCTTGGGCTTTGTCTTCACCTCAGCTGTGATACCATGTTAATTTTAGATAACCATGGTATGTTCTATGCTTAATGCAGTTTACTTCAATCTTTCTTCTTATTAGCCTGATTCAATTTTAGATTAGCAATCACATAATCATTGAAAGTAAATGCTGATAGAGCATAAAATAGATCAACAAAATACAAGCCAATACAAGATACAAGAATTTGTAATTCTTCTTATTCAGCGAAGATAGAGAAAAATGTTCGTTATAGCAGTCAACAGGATGCCCTAGCCAACAAAGAATTTGTTGGTCAAATTAGACCTTCAACCTCCAAATAGGTTCAGTCAAACTTGGTCAAAGTCAACCTTCCTTCAGTGTCACACTCACCCCAAAAATCAGCTTCCAAAACAGTCAACGCAAGTCAAAATTCCTGTGGTCAAAACCATTCAATGTTGCGGTCAAAGGTCAACATTTGACCTCGATTTTTGTGCCATTAAATGCGGCCTTCCAAGATCAGAATTTCTGGGCAGAAAACACAGTCAAACAAGGAGGGTTGACCCAAAGTCAACGCTGGTCAAAGCTGTCCAGATTTGCCCTAAAACAGTATGCAGATTTTAGCTTCCAGATTCACACATGGGAGAGAGAGAGAAGCCTCTTCAAGGTTGTACGAACCAATTAGATGAGAGAGATGTGTGAGGTGAGTGAATGATGAAATGAGCATCATGTCTCTCCAATTTATATCCATGACTGGGGGTGAGTGACACATCTGTTGGGGCTTGTGAGCCTACATTACAATTTTGGCCGACCTTGACAATTTGCACATGTGTGGAAAATAAATTCAAAATATAAGTTATGCTCATCCAAACAAGATGATCTTTAGATCAGTCTTGCACCTCTCCGAAATAGGAATTCGACAAAAATATCATCTTCATCATATGAGCAATGCAACATGGAGTTTCGATTTAGTTGCCCAAAATTAACAAAGATGCATCAAGAATCCAGTTAAAAGTTTGAAGAAACCCCAAAAGAACCAAATATTGAAGATATTCTTCCAAGATTAGAAGGATCCAATCCGTAATCAACTTTTCAACAATGCTAATGCCCTCACAGAACATAAGAAGGCTTTCAAGATTAAAAAAGCGTGTACTGTGAAAAGTTTTGCACACAACACATGGATATTGACTAGGTGTTGGAAATAAGCAGATGCATAGTTTTGACAAAGAGGATGGTTCTGTTTCGCTAGGCCTTTGGCCATTAAAATTAAAAAAATAAATAAAATAAAAGAGAGAAGGAAATTTAAAAAAAAGGAGAAATAAATTAAAAGGAAAAAAAAATATTTAAAAGAAAATAGTTCCAAAAGAAAATAAAAATAAAAAATGGTCGCTACATTGGTAGATCATTATGAGTACATATCCCAATTTAGTGTTGTAAACATGTATGACTCAGAGGTTGACATAATTCTGGGTCAACATTGGTTTAGAGAGTTGGGTGGGTTCATGTTAAACACGGAGAAAAAAATCTTGATGTTTTCTTATAAGGGAAGGATTATCACATTACGAGACATGACAATGGAGTCAAAATCGATAATGTCTGCATCAGAAGACTTTAAGGATATCTTAGACTTGATGTTTAAAGATAACAAAAAAACTATATCAAGGAAGCAAAGAGAGCTTGAAGAAGTCATCTCCAGCAAAGACAAAGAAGTTTCATGCCTCAAAGTCACCAAGAAAAACTACTTGAACAAGTCAAGAAAGCTAAAGCATCAAAGAATGAACTCAAGAAGTGTTTATTAGAACAACACGAAGAAAATCTACGTTTAAAGAGCCTTAACCAAACATTACTAGAACAAATCAAAAGTTTAAAAGATGATGAAGCTACTAAGAATAAAATCAACAATTCAGAAAAGGATGAACTTGTACGTTTAAGGAATCATAACCAAACTCTACTTACGCAAATAAAGAAACTTAAAAATGACAAGAAATTGTTGAATGACAAGCTAGAACAACTTCAAAGTGAAGTATTGACGTCGTCAGTTGTTTCAGCCCAAGTTGAATACAAAGGGATTAATACTGATCCAGTTAACATCACAAGTAAAGAAGAAGAGGAATCTAGAGAAGTTAAAACATATGCAGAAGTTGTAGTTCAAACGATGGACATTCCAACTGATGATTCATCTGCCCATTCAACAATAACTATGCCTGAAGAAAATCAGGAATCAACTACTAACATGATAAGGGAAAGCCAAACCAAAGGAGCTATGTATCGACATTTGAATCACAAGAGCAGACTTTCCAATCAAACTACGTATCGGTATCACTCAGGAAATAAACGACAAATTTATGTTCCTGGGAATACTGAAGTTTGCAGAATCCAGTCATGCGACAACTATTCTCCACACATCTCCAAAGATCAGAAGATACCTTAGAAGGTCAATCTAGGGTGGTCTGATCCGTTCTCAGTGCGACAGTTTTGTCTATGACTCAGAGTATCATATCGTCTTGTATCGACGAAGATGAAAGTATAGAGATGCGAAGATGTTCTTAAGTAAGCTTTGAGGACAAAGATTCTTGAAGGGAGAGGCTATGTTATGAATATAATTCATAATAAAATAATAATAAATATAAATGCAAATGTAATAATAAATAATAAGTCATTAAAAAATGATTAGTTAGTTACTGATGAAGAGGCATGTCTTAGACACATAGCCATTCGTGAAAGGGCACCTTCCTAAGGTATATAAGCGGGCCCTTATTCTCATTTGTAATCATCCTATCATCAATTCTTTATACAATATACAATTTACACTTACTGTCCTACAATGGATGTGTTCGTCTTTGAAGTATTTTAAATATTTCTGATGCGTATACGATTGTTGGTCGCTACATGTCTCAAGTGGCATCAATAATATTTTCATTGTGCCTTCAATCATGGAATAAATTAACTTGAAAACTCCTTACAAATTACAATGCTCTTTCCATGAAAATGGTCTTTAGAAGGCTTCATGTTTTAAAAAAATATAATTATATGAGAATGTATGGTTGTGCCATCTATTATCTATATTCATTGGACTGTAACAATGTTGCCTTTCGACTTTCTTTCCTTAGCAGTCAATATACAAATTTATGTAGGCATAGGCTGAGTTGCCAACAACAATGTCAAAGGGAACATGTAAATTGTTTGTTGTAGTCTGTAGATGGCATCTACAAAAAGCTGATTGTAAACCAATGATGCCCTTTCTGGAATATAATTGCTTTTAACTTAGTTCAGGGAAATAGAATATTTAAACATATTGAGTTTCTAATACCAAAACATAGCAAAAGGTTCCTAAACACAAATTGACAGATGTGGAATATGTTTTTCCTTCTGGTCCAAGTTCCATGCTTGCTATGTTCTCAGAAAATTCACAAAGATTGCTTCTGTTTGATGACTGGCATTTTATGTTCACAGCTTTACACTGAATTTTTATAGAATTTTTTTACTTTACAATATGATCTATTACAGTTGGGATAAATCATAACATCTATTGTCCTTTTGCAGGCATTGTCCATTAGTAAATCTCTACAGAAAGTTAGAGATGATGTATGCAATGGAGACGTTTCTACTGAAAAATTAAAGCATTCAGTTGTAGAGGCTATTCTCAATGCTGGTGGCAAGATTGACTATGTGGAGGTTAATCTTGAACATTTAAATAATATGGTTGTTGTTGTTTGAATCTTTGCAAGTTATATTATTTATAAATACCAAACTTTTCTTCACTAGTATAATTCTAGGAAAGGTTTTGGATGTCAATGTTGTCAAGTCAAAGTCTGTGCTTTATCTTATTTATCATCATACAATCCTTGACTAATTTTTTATCTTACTTAGCATGCCTCAGTTTATTCTCGTGAACATGTTAGAAGGCACATTAATTACTATTGTTATTATTTTCCATATTAGTGCTTTTCTCTTTATTGTGTGTGGGTTTTCTTTAATTAATAATTCAATAATATTTGATGTAAAAGTTGGCTGCAAAAGGCATTCCTTTGGCTTCCATAAAGATGCAACTGCTACAAGGGGAAGTGAGACTTAGCCCTGCTGATCATCGAAATCAATAGTGGAGATGTCAACACCAAGTGCTTGCTGGATATTGTCCTCTGTGGACACAATACCTTGGGGTTTAATCTTGGGTGGCATCAACGCAAGGCACAATAAGCATAGAAGTCAGTCAGAGTCCAGACATCTAATCATCTTTGAATCAACATCCCTAATTTGATTTTGATTGATGATTCAGCCTCGGTGTCTATTATGGGGGACAGCCAAGTATTTTAGAGGAATCAACTATGAGAGTGGGTGTGTTTATAATGTGTGTAATTGAAGGTGTAATGTATGTAAATCCCGTTTGAGGGTGTGAATCAGCCATATTTTCTGTCTCCGAGTGAAAGAGGTACTACTACCGTGTAATTTCTCTGTAGGTGCCCAGATATTGTTGTTTTCAGATTCTGCATAATAATAAAACCATCCAGAGCTAGCTGCACCTGTTTTCCCGCATTGGGTTTTTTCTGAGGACATTTGTCCGAAAAATCTGTCACTTTGTCATGTGTGCGTGATGTTCAACAAATGATTTGTAAATGTGTAGGCTGCAGTTGTGTTTATTTTGCTGATTTAACTGAAAAATTCAGAAAATTAACTTGTAATTTAATTCAAGTAGGAAAAGTAAATCAAGACATTGCAATAGGATTTTTATGTTTAGAAATTTTCACATTTCTTAGTCCATTTCTCAACTAATGGGTCCATCGGGTCTTCAACAACTAGTTAGACTCTCTAATGGCTAGTTGACTTCATCAACGACTATTTTTGACTTGACTTTTCCCTTTAGTAATTCAACTTAACCGTATGGAAGTTGGATCTCTAACACCCTTGATGTTCTAACAATCTCGACACCTATGTATGCTGAAATTGGCCTAGATCTTAATTGTGTATCTCTTGGAATCTTAATACCTTGCCTAGCATCGCCACATCATCACCTGCCTGCCATGTCATCATGCCTTGTGCTGGAGCTTTAAATCCCTTGGTAATTTGGAGAAACTGAGACATGGGTTTTGTTCCTCTTGTTCTCTACCAATTTTGACATATTACATGTCAAATTTTGTCAAGATTTGTCCATGTTAAGCCTCCTAGAAACTTTCCTTATCTTCACGCGCAAGTTGATGATCTATAACACCCTTGAGGATTTGCAAAATCTGAAATATGGGTTTGTTCCCTGCAATGAGCATATCACTTTTGATGGAATGCATGTCATAAACATGCAATGTTGCCCTTGTTCTGTTACCTGGAAACCTGTTTTGATATGTTGACCAAGTTTGACCAAGCTGTAACTAGCCCTTGCCATATTTGATTGGAAAAATTTGACTTGGCATGGATTCCTCTCTTCAAACGGCACATTCAGAGACTGTAATATCTCGTTTCGGGGATATCTCTAAAACACGGCAAACTCCAACCAGAGATGGACTAGGAGGGCGTTTACCAGATATGCCGCCTCTGAAAAGAGGACGAAATCTGGAGGCTACCTAGCCCTTTCTAGACTCTGTCTAAGAGTATGAAATAAAAAAAACAAGTGGTATAGAACTAGAATGCTCAAGATATATAAAAATAACAGTGCATTAGACATATAATAGCATAGAAAGAATGTACGACAACTCATCCAGAAATATAGAGGGGAAATGCTAAGCCATTTTATTAAATTGAGAAATATAATGAAGTACAATAGGTGATCAGAGTGATGGCACCTAAACTTGCTCAAGGCAAGTGAAGAAATACTCTCAGAATACACCAGAAATGGCTGCTCTCTAAACTGCGTCCCAGCTGCTGGAAAACTGCCGTGTAGCTGCTACCACTGAAATGAACTGATAACTAGGGGCTGCTCCCCTTGCCAGAATGAGCTGAAAATCTGGAATCCTCCTCTACTCACCAATCCCGACAAAACCCAGAAACCATATCAGAAATGGCCGACCTCCGAAAAACACCCCTCTTGGGGAATTACGCTGGCCTCTAAGGCTCTGCGCAGAGGCTAAATAAGAATGATTGAAATACCGCCTCAAACTCCACTAAAATCCTCCCAAAGGCAAAGGCTGATCCTCTGCTCAAAATCTCGGCTCAAATCTCTTGCAAAAACCCCGCTTCGGAACACCTCCTAGATGGACTGCGTCCTCCCTCTCAGTGACTGCGCAGTCTCTATGAATGCTCAGCTCCGCAACAAACCCAAACACCAAAACCTCTCACAAAATGCTGAAGAAATAACCTTGCCCGAGCAGGCACTCGAAGTCCCCCGGGGCTAAGGGCGAGATCTCCGACCGGAGACACTCAATGCACTAAACAATGCTGCAGACAGGCTAAACAGCCAGCGTGCTCAAGAAGTCGAAATGACCAACTCAATATCATCAACAACGAATGAATCAAATGAGAAGGCTCCTCCCTCTTTAATAACGTTGGCCTTCCTCCAACTCTAAGGCCCATCTCCTCAACGTAGCCTTTCTCTCTTGCCACGTGCTCATCCTCATCTACGCAGTAGCTTCTAGAGCATACGTGGGCTCCCTGTCTATGTGGTGCTTGGCCCCCCTTGGCTCCCTTGAAGTCACAACGTTGTGCTACTAGGGAGGGTGTTTTATTCTATTAAGTGAGTTAGACCCTCTCCACTCACTTTTTATTTATTAATAAACTATAGACGACAAAATTGAACAAAATCGAATATTCCAATTAGCTGCCGCTAATTAGGAATATTACAGAGACCAAGTTGACTTTTTGACTTTTTGACCACAAAGACCACTTTGCATTGGGAAACATGAACTGCCTTGGGAAATCTCAAATGAGACTGCCATGCTTTGAGAGTTGTTTGAGGAATACTATACCAAAGCCAAGGCCACCTACAAACTCTATAGACCATAACAATGTACCTTGATGCAGGTTGGACTGGCCCATACACTGGTGAGTACCCCTACAAATGTAGGCTCCCATAAAACCATGAGTCCTCAAGAAAGTTCACCTAAGGTCCTCCAATCCCGTATATACGACGAGAGTAACCCGAAGTGAAACTTCAAGGGACTAGCCATGGTCCAACAAAGGCAACAAGATACAGGTTCAAAAGACATGACACAAGTTTGGGATAACCTTATTACAGGGCCTCACATGATTTTTAGATCTCTTTTGAATTGTGACCTTGGACTTACAATGGTGATGATAAATGCTGTAAATTTTTTTATGTATCCCTATTGACATGTGGGGTAATAGGGCTAATCAAGGAAATGTCACAAATTTGGCTAAAGCACCAAGAGCCCAAGATGTGCAATACAACAAAAAATTCCAAACTTGAGAAAACTCAGTTAGAAGAACAACCATGAATTATCTATGCTATTTGAATACATACACATTCAATGTTGAGAGAGAGGTATAACATTAAGGTTTTTCTTGTGATAGTCAAAATGGGGAAAATACATGATAGTGCAACTAACAAGGATGTAGAGATCGATAAATCCCATATGCCAAAGTTTGGAGGAAGACTGCAAGACAAATTCTTTGCTAGATGACTAAGATCTAAGAGTTATACAAAAATGTATATACTTTTTTTTATACAAATATGCCAAGACTCAATTACAAAATTGGTTGACCTTCCATAACGATCTTGAGAATCTGTTGATATTCTTGAACCTTCTTATGGAGCACTCTCACAACACCTTGTACAGCTTTTTATATAGATAAAACGATGTGATCATGCAATATAGTGATTATAGCATTTTCATTTCTAGGTTTAAATGGTGACCTTGAGTGAGAGGATAGGTTATGGCCATAAATAAATGTTCTACATGGTTAAACTTAAAACTGACATGGTCATTGCCATTTGACATTGGTTGCTATTCTTCATGTAACCTCAACTCACATAGTCCTAGCTCACTACAATATGGATCGATCAACTTGTATCTATTTTCACTTATCTAATATAATTTATTGCAAGCTATTATGTGTAGCTGAAATTATTATTGAATAGTTTTGAGGGCTGTCATGGTGATATTACCTTTATAAATAAGAAATGATATCAAGCTCTGTAGCATTGAGCTCACACTAATAATATCCTAGGGCTGCCATGTTTGGCTCATTGAATTAAGAAATAATACTAAATATGCAAAGTTTTTTTAGTTTGTCTAAAGATAGAATTAAGGTCCATGCTAATTAGTCATGATATGCAATATGGAGTGCATCTCAATCACCAACAACAATAATGGCTTGTAACTTTGACGCATTCGATTGCATTTGAACCTATGACCTATGGCCTTCACATTGGCAACATGAGCTATTAAGTACTACCTTTGATAAGATGTACTTCAAAGGGATGGTGTTGAAATGATGCACACTAGAATCAAATGTCATATGTGCCATTGTAGTAGACCTTTTCTTAGTAGCCAAAAATCATGGGTCATATGAAAGACTTTCAAGTTCAAATGTGAAAGCTTTCTAGTCAAAGTAACAACATACAAGGTTGAAACACTTATCTTTGGTTTTGTCCAAAAATTAAGTGCTTGCACTAGAGAGGGATAACATGAATGATGAAATAAATAAAAAATAAAAAACAAATCATAGTGAAATGGTGTGAAATGAGGCCTAGGTATGTAGTATTTATAGTGATCAATTGATCTCATCTTGGGTCAGCTCCGTGTTTTCAACTTGGACGTTGTGTGCACTTATCATTGTAGTACATCAAGCTCGACCTAATGTTTTCAACTAGGATGTCATGTGCACTTATTGCTATAGTATGTTAAACTTGGCCCAATTTTTTCAGTCGTGTGCACTTAATTCTATAGTGTACCAATGTAGATCCATTTTAACTCCAAATTTATCAAGTGTCGAAAGGGATCAAATCCTTTGAAGTAAAAACTTTCTTCAATATATCATCCCTCAAAAAAGTTTACACCTCATCATATTTAATCCAATTTGCAATCTCATAGATGGTTAAAAACGACAATCATCATCAAGAAATCGATAAGATCGAGGTCACATTCCCAGATGCAATGCACATGCATAGGAAGAAATTGTATTCTACATTCACATGCATAGGTAAGTTACAACTCATACCCAGTGTCTTGTTACACTAAAACAATATTTTGGCAAAAGCATACTAAAAGTCAAACTCCATGCCTTTTAAACATTACACACATGAAGACAATGGAGCATGGACGCATGCCAACTAGTGATGTAACCCAGAGTAGTATTGAGCTCTCATTTTTAGTTTTTTCATTTTTTATACCCTCATAGTGGAAACAACGTGATCGCTTTTGAACTAGTGATCACCTTTCACTAATAGATTATTTTGAAGCTACCCAACAACTTTTACTAACTTTCCCCTTGGCTCTATGTGAGCCACATGCTATAGAGATGTTTTGATAATTGATAAATTTGTTTTCTCTCTCTCTCTCTCTCACTTTCTAAATATATATGTATGGTTTTTTATTTGAGGCCGACATTGAAATATTTTTTTGTAATGGATATTTTATAATTTTTTTAATGTCATGTCTTCACCTTGAGCATGGAAATACACATTTCATTCATACTGAGCTGAAGAAAGTGCCTCTCGACACAATCAAGCTCAACCCAATTTTTTTTGTGAATATAGGTTTTCCTAAAGTGATTCTGCAAATGGATCCATGAAGGATCCTAGACATATTCGAGAAGGATCCCAATTTGGCATAATCAAGGAGGGGGGAGGATCCAGTGCTATGTTGCCAGGAAACGTGGGTGCGGGTGCGGGTGCGGGGACGGGGACGGGGACGACATTTTTTGAAACACGGTGCGTGGGTTCGTCTGGGTATTTTTATATTAATATATATTATAAATTATAAATTATAATTTATATATCATATATAATACTATATTTTATAAATTAAATTTATAAATTATAAATTTAATGACACTAATAATTTATAAACTTTAAAGTTTAAACTTTAAAGATTTAAACATGCACATCATTCAAGAATCAACAATGAACATTCAAGTTTCAACATTCACATGTGACATTTGCCATTGAAATTTCAAAATTAAAATTTGCTTCATTTATTGTTTCTCATTGTTGATATGAACTCTGATCACAAAATTTTGTTCTTGCAACTTATAAACCATTTAAAAATTACCCAAATCATCATTATTTCCAAAAAAATAAAAATAAATAAATTAGAGTGAAATTTTACCTTAGCAGAAAAATACTCACTAGAAAAGTTGACTGTATTCACTTATTAATTCACTTCGTCCTTTACACCGACTCCACTCAGCACCATATTCTATAGGTTATTCAAAACGTTCTTAAAATTTTCATTATCTCCAGAATTTAGAAAAAGTAAAAAATCTAAAAAAGACATACTTTCCAGTAGTTTCAGAGTTTTCAAGATTCTACGTCTTTCCAAAAATCTCAACTCCTAAAGCATAAAGAAACTATATACTATTAAATTTACAAGATATTTTCCTAACACCGCATCCAATTTCTAACTTAAACAAACAAAAATATAATTTTAAATATGTTTTTGCCATGCATCCTCTTATTCTCTCCCAATCCCTTGCACATGTATACTATCTCACCTCATTTTCGTGTTTTGCACTTGACATAATTAATCTCAGGACCCAAAATTTCACATTTTTCTAACAATCAGACCTCTATCCCTCCCATAAGTATACTTACCTCACTTGGCATTTTGCATCCTGCACCCAAGTGATCTCAGGACCCAGAATCTCACTTCTTTCTGACCATTGTACTCTCTTTATGGACCCCTTAATTATCTCGTTTTCTGGAACATTAAACGCATATATATTACTTAACCTCTTTCAGACTATTATTTCTTCCAGATCATATCATGTGTCGGCTATCTTAAACTTAATTTTTTATATTAACTCCATAAGTCAATAAGAAAATGATCTGCTCGTGAAAGGTGCTATCATTTCTATTTGAAGGTAGGTCTTGAAATTAGATTTTTTTAATAATAACTTATAAATTATTTATGGAGCAGAGCAATATATTTTAACTTTTAAAAAAATCAAAATAGTTCGATTTTAATTTTTATTTATCGTTTGAACTTTTGAATCATGAATGTTTTAAAATTTAGAAAAAAAATAAAAATAAAAATAGTTTTTATAATTTATTTTATTAAATTATAATTTATTTTTAATATCTATTAAAATTTAATTAAATTCTTTAATTTTTAATCATTTAAAAATTTTTATATATTTGAAAAAATTGTTCATGAAGAACCCGAAATTCGGGTTCTAAGTACCCAAACGATGGGTTCTTCATACCAAAAGAACCCAAGAACCCGATTTTTTTTTTGAAGAACCCGGTTCGTTTGGGTTCTTTTGAGAAGAACCCGTACCCGAATCTGGTACTTGGGTGCGGGAACCTGGTGCGGGTTCGGGAACCCGTGCAATGTAGATCCAGTGATAAGTGATTCCGGAAATGGGCACTGAAGGATCCCAATTTGAGTGTAATGGAGGGGGAAAGATCTAGTGATAGTAGGTGAAACAATGAAGGTGGTGTCTACAATAGAGGTCGCATTCAGAAAACAAACATCATCATTGACTAAGTTACTCTTTTTGGAAAACCCTTAGTTTAAAGCAAGAAAATTTGAGATATGGATTTAAAAATTTAAAAATTCTTTAAAGGGTCAAAACTCAAGTTCTTCCCATTCAAACAAATATGCAAAAAGATGATCACTTTGATTGGTATTTTACATGCTGCATCTTGCTTTTTTGTGCTTCCACTTTCTGTTGGCACAATTGTACTTAACAATCTGTTACCCACCCAAGTGGGTAACCCCTAGGAGAAAATTTTTCTCCTAATTTATTAGTCTAACAGCCAGTAGCGCTATGATGATTCACAAATAGCTATGCCTCAAAGTTCTCCACATATGGCTAGTCATTGCTTTCTTCCTCACCTAGCATACTTCTTGAAGGAAGGTGGATCATCTATTATAAGGTACATTAACCATTTATGTAATCATGTTCTTTCATTTAATGTTAAGGGAAGTTTAATATGAATCAAGGGGTTAGCTGGATGATTGATTGCTCTTGACTGTATCGTTGTTCCCACGTTTCACCTAGTGTTAGATTTTCCACAACCCAACAACCAATATTTGATTCCAAGGAATAAATTACCGTGTAAACATAGATTGGTTCCTTACAAAAATATTTAGCGGAAGCAAATAACAATCTGAATCACATGAATACACACAGATTTTTGCCCAACAAATCAATTCAACATTAATAAAACTCAGATTCTACTTTGGGCTCCTGTTCTGGGATAATGGTCCAATTGAGAAAATATAGATACAAAAATTACTCTAGATTTGATCCAACAAATCTGCCCTAGGTTGATGCTCTATCTCCAAGCAGATATAGATCTCCAGCCTCTCTGCACTCCCTCAGACCCAACGCACACTCACTGAGATACTGCTCTCAATATTGTGCTGCTGTTATGTCTTCTTCCTCTCCCTAGCCTTGCTTTATAACATTACCTTGAGCCAAAACCCTAACACTAACCCTAATCTCAGAGTGATTGACGACTGAGATTAGATATTTCCTCACTTGAAATTGATGGCTTAGATTAAAAATGCAAATTACATTACTTTTCTTAAGTTTTATTAGGTCAATAAGACAACATATTAATATGTGATTTTTCCTAAGTTAGACTTAGGCTAAGTTACATTAGCAACTTGCTCAACCTAGACCAAGTGTTCTAAGGAGATGTGGGCAACTTCTGCACGTCTAAACACAAGGCCTGTGTAGAAGTACCTGCCCAAGCTACAAACTTCAACACCTAGAAGGTTATCCTTTTGCTTCTACTCGAGTGTAACCTTCTTTGAGGCCTTTCCTTTCCACTATCTAGGAGAGGCACAAATTGGAGGCATTGATTGCTATATCGTGCCCAAGGTAATCCATATTTACCACTTTCAATCTGCCCCTTGCATCCACTTCCACTCTTTTCTATTGATTGTCATTTGTCACTAGTACTAGCACCCTTTATCCTCATCTTTGATTAATGGCTTGGAAACTTTGACCTTTTGAGGTTGATGCAGTTGAAAGAAAGATAAAATCATATATAGCCGCAAATGAAAGAAAATGTAAAATGCAAAAGATGGCTAGGACAATTAAAATTATGGAAAAAGCCTAGCCTAAGATTTACCCCACTCATTAGCCATCATCTAGTTCCTAGCATATCATGCTCTATCTAAATAAAAAGAACCTATAAATGTCCCAACCTCTATGAGCGATAAATTGCTACATCTTTAAGAGTTATTGAAAATCATTAAGCAAACTAGTTATGCAAGCTATGTAAGAAAGAAAAAAAAAATATTGAAGTAAAAGCTGCACTAGAGGGGTGGTAAGAATAGGTCGAGGAAAGGGGTAACTCAAGCCCCCACGATAGCTCCCTCTTCGCATCATTACACTCAAGATGTTGGACCTCATTTAGCTAGTACCATGGTAATGGCATCTTCCTTGAAACCTTTCTCATTCCATATGTAGCTTTATCACATGCAGCTGTGGATTGATGTGTCTTCTTAGGAAATGTCCTTCCCCTTAGGGTTGGAAGCATCAAATAAGACTATTCGATGACCATCCCAAACATAGGTGTGTTAACTTGCTTACAAATCATCAACTAGAAAGACATTTGAAAGTAAGGTTTGTGTGAAGTATTTTTGGTGCCCCCAATGTCAAATTTGGTCTAGTATGATACTTTTATGGTTTCTCTACCTAATTATGTCGATCTCACCTGATCTTGAGGGTTTGTATTAGGTGGTTTCTCACAGATGCATTGTATATCCTTGGAGGGATGACTTGACACTATGACACCTTAAAGAGGATGTCTAGCCCAACATAGGAGCGCTTATGACTTGCAACCATAATGTTACCCGAACAAAGGTGAGCACTAGTTCTTAAGGAGCCCTCAAATGGATGCATGACACCTGTGAAAATTCAGAGGCCCCGAATTCTACTGCAACAACTGATTAGATTTCTTCTATTTGTTAATTAACTGAACAAATTATTTATTGTTTGCTACGATAAATATCGAAATCAATACGCTGCAACCCTCACAAAATAAATACAATGAAATAAATACAATGCAAGAAAGAAAATAAATACAATGCAAGAAAGATAGAAACACACACATCAATAACTCGGTTATTTTTGGACAAAAGTCCCCGGAAAAACCCAACTTGGGAAAACCAATGCAGCAACTGATTTCCCAAACTGGCAAATCATACAGAGAAAAAAATATGACAATAGAGTCTAGTGAGAAAAATCTCACTGCCACTGGTGATCCGAAACTAACCTTAGCTCAGGATGAGTTGCTCTACACTGCCTTTGTGCAGTCACTGCGTCGACCTATGTAGTATTGCGTCACACAACTGGGAACAACCTTCTCCTTGCCAACTGATCTTCTGCTGTCTGGAAACCGGACCCTCCTGGCCTCCGGAAACTCTCTCTAGCTTCTGGCATTGAATCACCTTTGCTTCCCAGCAAAATTGCGGATCTCCTCTAAAGCACTGCGCAACCTCTGCGCTGCCTCTCTATGGCACTCACTGCCTCTCTGCTATGCACTCACCGGATCTGGAAAAACTTCCTCCAGCCTTACTATCCCTGCCCCTCTCTCACTGCAACGAGCTCACTAGCTCTCTCTACGGCAACTCAACATTGCTACTCAGGAAATTGATCTTCCAATGAATTCGATCTCTGCAAGTGTGTTCTCCAAGTGCCTATCAAGTTCTTCTTATAATCTCTCGTTGAGACTTCAACGGTCACAATTAAAACTTAAACGATGGCTAAGATTAACTAAGACTCGATCCACGCCTTTTTCTAGAAGATTTGCACTTGACTTAATTAATACCTTTTAATTAATCATATTTCCTAAGTTTAGACTTAGGAAATATTAAAAACTGATTAATTATTTTAATTAAGCCATCTCTAAGTGGAATTTCCCCAAACGATTTATGGGTCTTGAAGAATACATGTGTCTTAGCCTCTCTGCAAAATTTCAAGGCTAGAGCACATCCGATGCTAGAAAAATCAACAATACCTTCTACATACTAGATGCTGAAGTTATGGCATTGACAGGATTGAAAATGTACCCCATAGGACCCCGCGGCCCCAAATTGGCCTGACACCTTCCTAATGGGTGTTGCTTTGTTCCAAAGCCAATATAAGGACGATGATGACTTAAGTGTTGATTTATGGTAACATCAGATGTGCTCTAAGCCCCAGATTTTGTAGAGAGGCTTAGACACAGCATTACAAATAACCCAGAAATCGTTTTGGGAAAATACACCCAGAAACATTTTTATAAGAAAAAGTAATTATTTTAATAAGGACCCTCAGTCTAACGTAGGAAATTAAAATAATTAATCAATTATAATGTAAACTGTGGGTGAATCTTCTAGATAAAGCATATCAAGTCTAATATAATCTTAGCCGTTAATTGGAGATCTAATCTCGATCGTTGATTTGTCAACGAGAAGGCTATAAATGAAGACTTGAGGGTCATTTGTAAATAACACCGAGAAGATCTAGAGATCGAATTTTTCTGATGGAGTAGTGCTCGAACAAAAATCAGATCTAAGTGATTCTTGATTGCAGTGAAGGGCAGAGTAATTCCGATTGGAGATCTTCCTGAGACGGGAATACATCACAGAGAAGACAGAGAGCAGATCAGCAGAGGCAACGTAGCAGCTACGTAGAGGCAACACAATCCCACGTAGAGGTAGCGCTGCAGCCTTGAGGGAATCCGTAATTCAGTTGAGGGTTAGCCAGATCCAGTGCCGGAAAGCCAAGGTGTGAGACCAGAAGGGGTCAGAAGGGCAGATCCAACCAACCGAAGACCAGCTACGCAGAAGCCACGCAGTCCCCATGCAGAGTGATGTAGAGATTGCGCAACACAGTGGAGGGCTTGCCGTTTGGGGTTTGTTGGTCAGTCAGGTTTCCAGATTTCAGTGTGAGATTTCTCTCACTAACTCTTTGTTAGTCATATTCTCTGTAGGGATTGCCAGAAAGGCATCCCAGATTTGTATTCAGAAAATTGCTGCATAATATATAAACCCTTAGATCTGCTACACCGGTTTTCCCGCATTGGGTTTTTCTGGGGATGTTTGTCCAAAAATAATGGTGTCATGTGTTTGCATTATTTTTCTTGCTTAGTTTTTGATTTCACAAATGTATTTTAATTGGTGAAGGCTGCTTCGACTGGTTTAGTAACTGATTCAATATTTTAAGAAGTAACCTTAAATAACTTTTTTAAATTAGATTTTCAAGTAGGAGAAGTGGTTGAGCTTGTTGCAGTAGGGATTCTTAGATCTGGGATCTTGAAATTTTTACATGGTATCGAAGCTTGCATTGTGAAACAGGAAGAGCAGATCCAGCGAGTGACGAAGGTCGAAAAGTTGTAGAAAGCAACAATTCGAATCCCCAGAGGGATTGTGCAACCAGGCTAGGAGGGCTGAAATTTCCAGGAAGGTCTTTCTCTGAGTGAGTCGACAAAGAGGTAAGACTTCCAAATCGAAATTTTTGCCAAGGCAGAGGGAGCAGCGCAGAGATGGTGGGACGCAGTTTCTGCAAGCAGATCTTGATTTTGCTGCGCAGAAAGTGTCAGAAGAAGAAGAAGCAGCGCAGTGAGGGAATTTTCTCTCTCAGGAAGTTCCTAGCTGAGGAATTTTAGTTTTTCCAAGATCTGAGTAGCAGATCTACGAGCTCCACTAAGAGTGCATAAGCCTGTCCAATGCTGCGCAGAGGGGGAAGAAGAGGAGCAAATTTGACAGATTTGACAGCCATGGCAGCTCACGGGCTTAGAGATCAGAACCGGTTGGAGGGAGCCTCCAACTACGTGATCTGTATGGCAAGGATCACTTGTCTTCTAGATGAATACAATCTCAAGCTCTTCGTGCAGAACACGGTAGCTGTCTCGACTCCCTATAGATCTAGATCAGTTGAAGCTGTATAAGTTTGATATGGCAAAGGCAAAAAGGCTAATCCTTGATGGAGTCAAGGATCACATTGTGTCCCATATAGTTGGCAAAGATACTGCCAGATAGATGTGGGAAGCCTTGGCCACACTATATGAGGGATCTTTCGAGCAGCGGAAAATGTACCTTGAGCAACAATTGAGGATGGCGTAGATGCGAAAAGGGGAGCGCATTGACCCGTTCATGTCGAGACTTCAGGAGATTCATGACCAACTTGCAGCAGTAGGGTCTACCCCTTCTCCTACAACGATGGTGAGACTGGTATTAAATGCAGTCACTAATGATTGGCAAGTATTTGTCCAAAGCATCCTGGGTAGAGCAACCTTGCCAAGCTAGGTGGAGATGTGGGCTGCTCTTTAGCAAGAAGAGCTAAGGGGAGACTTGGTCAAGTGAAAACTTGATGGCAGCAGTGGCAGTGGATCGAAGGTGAAGCAGGAGGAAGATGCAGCCCTTGCATCCAAAGGGCAGCAGGAGCAGTAGAGATGTGAGGAAGACGTCTCGAAGATCAAATGCTTCAAGTGTGGTGAACTTGGTCATTACGCTTCCCAGTGTCCTTTCAAGCATAAGGACAAGGACAAGAAGCACGATCCGAAGGATGCAATTGCGAAGATTGATGAAGATGAGTTCGCCATGAGTGCTCACGCATCGCCAGGAGGGAGATGGGGCGACATTGAGTTGTAGTTCAACAGAACTTCAATTGGGCATGATCCTGGAGGAGTCCACCTTGTTGAGAATTTGGTAGGGCATAGTTTAAATCAATTCTCTACTTGATAATTACTTGTGAACTTATTTCTCTTACTTAGATCTTCTCTTCATTAGCTTATTAGGTCTTTCATCAAGTCAATTATCAAAACACAAGAGACACAAGATTTATGCTCTTCAAGCCAGGGATAAAACCTCTCCCTCTTGGAGAGGAAAACCCGCACGTAATTCTTCTTATAGACTTTCAGTTGACAAGTACCATGACCATGACACAGACCCTTGACCCTTGTATGCCTCCAACACCCTTGTCACTTGCTCTTCTTGGCTTCTTCTTGTTGATCCTTCCTTCTGCACTGTTCTGCACCAGTACTAGGAAATTCGGTTCCTAGTGAATTCCTTTCCTCCTAGCCTCTGCCTCCTTAATCAAGATCCCTCTTCATTGCGGTAGTGTCTTCTTCTATGTGCTTCCTTTCAATACTAGATGAAACTGTCTATTCTTCGGCCTTCCTTTAGATGGTTACAGTCAATAACATAGAGATGATACTTAGCTCTTACACCACCCAAACGCTAAGTGCTTCTTCGTTGAGGTTATTTATCTTGTACCAATATACAATCCTGTACTTTACACTTACAATCTGAACTTAAAGAAATCGGATTCGTCCCCCAAGGGCTCCGAATCCCGAATCCGGTGAATCGGATATGATTCGACCGGATTCGTACCCGATTCACGAGATATGGCCGTATTTGTATAGGGTACGGTGAATCCCAACTGTACCCTGTACGGATACGGCCGTATCCCATGAACTGGGTACGGCCAGACACGCTGTCCCTAAAAAGTGCGATTTATGTGTTATAAAACCCTGATTTATGTCATTCTTTCTCACCGTTTTCATTTTGTGAAGTGAGCAAGGAGCAAGGGTGAGCAAGGAGAAAGGGAGTTCTTTCGAAGAGATTCGAGCATCCGGTAAGTGCATTGTCCCTCTATATTTTGCATTTAGTTTGTTGTTAGTGTTTGCATGTGCATATGTTTTATATATTTGGTTGTTTTTGTTTATTTTTTACAGTATTCATGGCTCAATCAAAGGCAGCAAGACAAGGGCAAAGAAAGGGGAAGAATGTCCCCATTGGAGATGCCCCTCCTGTCCCTCTTTCATCAGGGTCTGCAAGTATTCCATCCATTGGAAGTGGGGCTGCAACAACAGCTTCAAATGTGTAGGGAAAACAAATTGTTGACCCCAAATACCCATTGTGGAAATATGTGACAAGAGAGGGAGGGGTAGGAAAAAAGGGAGGAGGAGGAAATTGTTCATGGAAATGCAATTTTTGCAACGACCATTTCACTTGCACATATTTCCGTGTGAAAGCTCATTTGTTGGGTATTCCAGGTTGTGGCATTAAATGTTGTACAACAATTGAATCGACACAGAGGAAGGAATTGGAGAAAGAGCAATATATTGGTGAGGCAAATGTGGCATCAAAAAAAAAAAAAAAAACAAGAATGATGACCCCCTTCCATTCTTAAGGAAAAACAACAACAAGTTCCCTTTTGAGACTTTTAGTAGGGGACAATCAGCAAAGAGAAAGGCAACTGCAGTTGGTCCAATGGACAAGATTTTTCAAAAAGAGAAGAGGGAAGAGCTTGATCTCACCATTGCATTTTTTTCTATCAGAACTTCATATCCTTTAATGTTGCACGGTCACCTCTATTTATTGAGATGTGTCGAGCTCTTAGTCATGGGGCTCCATCAGGGTATGTGCCTCCTGGGTCAGAGAAGCTCAAAACCACATTGTTGACAAAGGCAAAGAAAGAGGTGGACAAAATGCTTGAGCCTATTAAATCAGCATGGCCAACATTTGGGGTTAGCATTGTTTCTGATGGATGGACAGATCCAGCATGCCACCCACTCATCAACTTCATGGTGTCATCCTTGAATGGTCCAGTTTTCTTGAAATCAGTGGATGCACTTGGACAGTACAAAGATGCACAATATATGGGTGAGTTATTTATTAAAGTTATTGAAGATGTAGGTGTCAATTCTTGTGTGCAAATCATTACAAATAATGCACCTGTTTGCAAGGTTGCTGGCATGATTATGGAAGAAAAATATCCACAAATATTTTGGACACCTTGCATTGTCCATTCATTGAACTTGGCAATGAAATCTATTGCTTCTGATGTGCTTTGGATTGGAGCCATTATTGACGATGCACGACATATCCGCAACTTTGTACAAAACCATACAAATGCCCTCACTATCTACAAGGAGTACAACAATCTATCATTGTTGAAGATTGCAGATACACGGTTTGCCTCTTCATTCATCATGTTGAAGAGGTTGAGGGAGGTCAAGACCGCTCTTGAGGCCATGGTTATTTCAGAGTTTTGGTGTTTTTGGAGAAAGACGGATCAAGCAACCTCAAAAAAATTGAAGGACATAGTGTTGGATGATCTATGGTGGGAGAAGGTAGATCTAGTTATTCAGATCGTGGAGCCTGTCATTTCCTTGCTCCGATTTGCAGATACAGACCAACCCATCCTAGGAGAGGTTTATGAGGGATGGGATTCCATGATTGAGTCTGTGAGGACCATTGTTTTATAGAGTCAGTGCCCAGAGTATGAGACATCACTAGAGGCCTTCTTCACTGGCATACAGGATATTCTTGTCAGCAGATGGGACAAGAATTGCACACCTTTACATTGTTTGGCTCACTCCTTGAACCCAAAATACTATAGCCATGAGTGGCTGAATGGTGCACCTTCCTGCAGATTCCCTCCTCACATGGATGGTGAAATCTCATAGGGGAGGAAAGATGCATTGAGGAGAATTTTTCAGGAGAGGGCATCCCTTGATGAGGTGGAGGATGCCTTTGCAGAGTTTTCCATTGGCACTGGGTGATTTGCAGGCTATGATGTGATTCGAGACAGGGGGGCTAGAAGCCCTATTCTTGGTGGGCAACTCATGGGGCAACAAGCCCTCCTCTACAACAGTTTTCCATGAGGCTCCTCTCTCAGGTGACTTCATCCTCTTGTTGCGAGAGGAATTGGAGCACATATGGGAATTTGTGTAGTGTGAAGAAGAGCAGGCTTGAGCAGTCCAGGGTAGAGACAATGGTGTATGTGCACACCAACCTTCCTCTCATCTACAGGCAGAGGGAGGATTGGTTGAAGGGAAAGACAAAGATGTGGGATGTCTTTCCTGATGATACGGGTCTGGACAACAGTGTTGAGTTGGCATTGGCCAACTTGGATCTCAATGCGCTAGTGCTAGAGCCTGTCACATTTTATGATGGAGTAGAGGCGTCATCCTCCACACCAGCAGATGCAGAGATGACAGAGGAGCAGGATGCATCAGAACCAGAGGAGAGCAGTGGTGAGCATGATGATCGGGATGAGGACAGTGATGCTGATTATGATGATGAGGATTGATGACTCATTGACTTTGACTCATTGAGGCTTCAGGTTTGTAGTCTTGTAGACTGTAGTTTTTTTGTATTTTCTATTTCTATTTGCCATTGGCAGTGTACTTATGTAACACATTTTGATTCTGATGACTTAATGAGAAAACTACAGTATCTTACTATCTTGTCTTTCTGAGTAAATTTGACAATTGTATGATGTATCAATGTATCATGTATGAGTATCTAAGATCTTAAATCTATGTTTGACTCAATGAATTTGTGTGTCTTTCTGAGTAAATTTGACAATTGTATGATGTATCAATGTATCATGTATGAGTATCTAAGATCTTAAATCTATGTTTGACTCAATGAATTTGTGTAAAAAATATCTAATTTTATATCTATATATATATATATATATATATATATTTTAAAATATATATATATATATTTTAATAAAATAATATATTATGTATTGTATCCTAGAAGTGTCCTGTTCCGGGGTTATTGTATCCGAATCCAATTCTCGAATCCCCGTATCCCCATATCCCCATATCAAGTGACTTAGTAGACTGAACTTGACCGAGATATATTAGCCCTGAAACAGAGATATGTAAACCTTCCTTTGCCTCGCTATTTGTTATTCTATACTCGCTGAATAGTCTCTTTACTTCACTGTACCAAACACAGATTTTCCCTTATTGTGATTGCTGACTTGTCCGAAAATTCTGTGTCCTAATGAAGCCGCAGACTTATACGAATTCCTGTGATATATCCGAACCGTGCTTCTTTGATTTCTGCGAAGTCTACTAGGGTATATATAGTTGTTCGTCCCTGTATATTAGCCAGCATATCATATGAACAATTGTGACTGTTCATGAGCCGATCTATCATCTGTTATGAGGCGGACTTCTCAAGGGATATTTCGAGCATCTTCTAAGCCATTCTCAAGGAGTGCTTTGACAAGGTTAGGAGGCATACATTTACATCAGTCATAAGTGTAAGTTTGTAACAACACTTCATATACATGACTCTAACTTATCTATTTATGACAAGATGACAGACCCTAAAAGACATCAAGAAGAAGTCTTTGACCTATAATAAAAACTCCTTGCTCATGAAACCCATGAAGCACGCTTTACAAAAATACATTTTATTATCTTTGTCTTCTTCTTTACATAAATACATAATTACATAGTCAATATGAAGACCGATCCTAGTTACACTTTCCAACACACCTCTTGGATCACAACCTTGCTATGGGTGCCCATATTCAGCAGTAGCAGGCTGGAGGAGTTTTCAGTCGGTGCAAAGGAGTGCAGAGACAATAGTTGCAGTGGATAGCAGCGTAGTGCAGAGCAGCATCAACGGAGTGTAGAGCAGCAACAATGCAATGAAGAGCAACAACAACGCAGTGCATCAAAGGGACAATGCAGTAGCTATCAATAGTCAGTGTTTTCAACACCGAGATGCATCCTGAACACTTGTTCAGATTTTTGGACATTTTTAGTTGCTTCTCTCAACAACTGAGTTGCAGTGCATAGTTAGCAGTGGCAGTGCTAGCAACAGATGCAACATTTGAGAGGGAACTGCAGTACGGATGTAGTGTTGATCGTGGCAGGGTCAACAACAGTGCAATGTAGTAGCAGCACAGTGATTGATAGGCAGCATGTCAGACATCATCAGCGCAGAGGGAGATGCTTCAGAGTCAAAGCAGTGTTCAACAGGGCATATTTGTTAGAGCACATTCCTCGCTAAGAGGGAGTGTTGATTTTTGGTAGCATCAGATGTGCTCTAAGCCCCAAATTTTGTGGAGAGGCTTAGACACATGTATTACAAATAACCCATAAATCGTTTTGGGAAAATCCACCCAGAAACAGTTTTATAAGAAAAAATAATTATTTTTAATAAGCACCCTAAGTCTAACTTAGGAAATTAAGGTAATTAATCAGTATTAATGTAAACTATGGGTTTATCTTCTAGATAAAGCAGATCAAGTCTAATATAGTCTTAGCCATTGATTAGAGATCTAATCTCGACCATTGATTTGTCAACGAGAAGGCTATAAACGAAGACTTGAGGGTCATTTGTAAATAACACCGAAAGGATCTAGAGATCGAATTTTTCTGACGTAGCAGTGCTCGGACAAAAATAAGATCTAAGTGATTCTTGATTGCAATGAGGGGCAAAGTAATTCCGATTGGAGATTTTCTTGAGCTGGGAATACATCGCGGAAAAGACAGAGAGCAGATCAGTAGAGGCAGTCTAGTAGCTACGCAGAGGCAACGCAGTCCCACGCAGAGGCAGTGTTGCATCCTTTACGGAATCCAGATCCAGTGCCAAAAAGCCGAGGTGTGAGACTGGAAGGGGCTAGAAGGGCAGATCCAGCCAGCCGAAGACCAGCTACGCAGAAGCCACACAGTCCCCACGCAGAGTGACGCAGAGACTGCGTAGCGTAGTGGAGGGCTTGTCGTCCAGGGTTTGTTGGTCAGTTGGGTTTCTAGATTTCAGTGTGAGATTTCTCTCACTAACTCCTTGTCAGTTATATTCTCTGCAGGGATTGCCAGAAAGGCATCCCAGATTTGTATTTAGAAAATTACTGCATAATATATGAACCCTTAGATTTGCTGCACTGATTTTCCCGCATTGGGTTTTTCTGGGGACGTTTGTCCAAAAATAATAGTGTCCTGTGTTTGCATTATTTTTCTTGCTCAGTTTCTGATTTCACTAATGTATTTTAATTGGTGAAGGCTACTTCAGTAACTGCTTCGATATTTTAAGAAGTAATCTTAAATAACTTGTTTAAATCAGATTTGCAAGTAGGAGAAGTAGTTCAGCTTGTTGCAGTAGGGATTCTTAGATCTGTGATCTTGGAATTTTCACATTAAGACACTCTGGCAGGGCTGATACACACCTTGATGATGATGTCATTCCCCAGGCTTGCGATGTCATCGATGCAAGTCCTAGAGTGGACTTTTGAAGATGACATATTGGGAGGAGTTGTGGCTTGGAGATGCACCCTTTCACATTGATGATATTTCTTGGAGGGAGGAGCACTCTTGGACCTTTCTTGGCACCTTGCTTGATGGAGATGCTCACTTTATGGGGATGATGTCATGTTGGAGAGCTACTTTTTCCACAATAGTGGAGAATAAAGAGTAATTTATTATGTTTTATTATTATGAAAAGCAATCTTTAGGTCAACTTGTGACCTATTAGCCTTGTTGAACACTTGAATTCATATTTTAGGGATTTTACTTATAAATTGCGCCTAGTTCGGCTTGGTTACCCTCATATTAGTAGAGGGGAGTCAAAATAGAGGATTCATTGTCACACACACTCAATTCTTTCTTTTACAAAGAGTGCACACTAGTTTTCTCTCTTTCACTTGGACACAAAGGAAATATAAGGTAGTGAATTGTCTTGGGGAGGATATGTTTTTGCATAGAGAGAATTTCTTTGGATTGATGAAGTGATGCTTGCATCAATATTGTAAGTTTATTGTTATTTTTTCTTCCATTTTGCATTGATTGTTGCAATTAGGGTTTATATTGTGCCATATTAAAAATTGCAATAAATTTTATGGACTCTTATTTCATATTATGTAAAATTTGTCATGAAGTATCTGTCAAAGGAACTAGACTACATCCTTTGACCAAATCTATTGAAATAGAAAGTTGTTGGGGTTTGGAGGTGAAGTGAACTCTTTCTCTTCCCTCTTTGTTCAAGGTCCTTTGCTGCCTTTTGACATGATCCTATTGACTCCATTTCCCAGTTAAATGAAGGCACTAGTCATTGTGTATTACTATCATTCAACTCAAATTTTCATTTTTTTATTTTATTTTATGGTAAACCAGGGTTAGGGTTTGGTTAAACTTGCATTTTATAGCTAAATTGCACTTATATGTCATTGTCCTAAAATTTGGCATTGCATCTATTAATGTTAAAAGGGCAAAATATATCATTTCATGCATTTTTCATTCCCATTTTTAGGGTTGACGTCTATGCCTTATTTCCTTTTTTGTGCATTTTTGGCCATCAAAATCATATTGTTGACCTATCCTTTGTTTACTCCTTTCAATGGCCTTAAGCCCCTTGTTGACCATACCTTGAACAGGCTATTTCCATTGCCATTGTAAAGTTTTGCATGATGTAAATCCACCTTATCTTGAAACCCTAAATTATAATTACAATCCATAAATTGATGGTGGCTAGTGGGAAGACTAACTTGAATATTTGTAGACATTAACCCAACTTCTTAGGATTTTCCAGTAGTCTCCCCAAATCCATGATCTCTTTCTCACCCTGTGCCTGCCTTTATTGAAGAACATTCTAGGTGTATAGTTTGCAAGCTCCTTAGAGAGTAATTTGGCTTAGGATTCCTAGTCATCTAACTTCGAAGCGTTGTTCGGGAAGCCTCCTTTGTGGGGATACTATCCAACCACAGAACAATATGGGAGAAGTCACTGAGGTGATAATGGTCGTTGATCTTGTTATTTCCCTAGACCTAGAGTGCCTAGTGAGATTTTGCACTAGGTTGCTAGATTTTGTGGTAACAAGTCCTATTGACCTACTTTCGTAGTCATGTATTGGACATTAGTAACACCATCTATTATTATATAGTTTATTAAGCAGAAATAGTTGTGTTATTTGCAGTCCTAGTTGATGGTAAGGCTAGTCTACACATCTGTTTTGCATTGTGAATCGAATTCGTCTCTATTGATCATTGAATGCAACCCCTAGAAAGTTTTTGAGGACCAACCCCTTTAGTGGAGGCAAGTTCTTGCTTTGCATATCCTTGGCGTGGGCTGGAAGAGAAGGTATAGTTTTATTTGGCAGAGGAGGGAGCGATGTTGTGTTGTATTCTTGCAACGGGTTAGGGATTATGGAACAATAAAGTACACTACACCCTAGTGGGTTTTTGTAGCTCCAGAAGAGAACAAGGGAGAGGAGGTGTGCAAGAGAAGTGGAAGGCCATGGAAGACTCATAAGGGAAAGAAGAAAAGTGGCAAACCCCCTAGGACCAAAGTCAGGAACGCTGAGACAGTGGCCATAAATAGAAATTTTCAACTCCTTTACTTAAATAATACCAAGAAGTAGGGTGGAGCTTTTGGAATCTAGCATCAACATAAACGAGCATAGACCCTAAACAATGTGGTTGATGGGGAGGTAGGCCGGTAAAGGAAATGGTAGCCCCCAATATTCGTAGGCAAGGAACCAATCTGATTTTGGAAATTGAAACAATGAAAAGTAAATATGATGCCTTCATCAATGTAGTTTTTATAAAATACCCCTTTTAATTTTGTTTATAATTTTTCTACCTAAACTTCTTTAGAAAATTCCCAAAAATAATTTGGCAAAAAATATAACAAAACCCAACAAAATTTGAACAACCATTAATCACAATTTTTCTTTTTTAATTGAAAATGCCACAACAAAGCCCAACCAATTATATTAGTAATACTAAGGAAGATTTACATCAATTTATTTTTGGAAGAACTTGGCAAATTAATCACTGGAGATAATTCATACTCCCTTTGGAAATTCTTTGGCTCGAACCCTAGCTACAAATCCTTTGGAAAATTCGGTTGACTCCATTTCAACCTCTTCAGAAATTATGATTTGGCTGGAACAACTCTGCCTCCTTTGGAAATTATCCTAGCAATTCGATCTCTGGAAATTCGCTCTCCTTTTTCCTGCATTAAATCGACCTAGTGCAAAATTCTCAATACGCCGATTTTATTTGCCTTCGTAATGAGTGCGCCCTTGGAAAAGCAATTGGGCCCTAATATCTCGTCCTCCTCAACTCCAGAATAATTCGGCCTACAGAATTCGACCCTCTGCAAATTCAATCTCTAACAAACAATTCAACCTTTATTGTCTGCCAAGTAAAACGACCCTCCTTCAGTTGGTCCGATTTGCTGCTATTCGGCCTCCTTGAAGAGATGCGCAGTGTTGCAACTGGACTCTTCTTCTAGTTTCCAATCTTTGATCCTTCTTTTCTGATAAACGCCAATGAAGAACCTGAAGTGGTTCTCCCTTTTGACTAGTTAGGGTGGATGTTTCACCACTGAAACTAATCACCACCAGCTAGAGTGGATAGTTTCACCACCAAAATTGGGATCCCCACAAGGGTTTCCCCTCACACAATAAGCTACTTGTTAATTTTCAGTTAACATGTTCGGTGCATAGGTCAATTAATTTGATAATACATATGAGCCCATTTGATATTTCATTTCACTATTATTAACACTGAATCATTATCACATTAGCAACTAAGAACATATATGATCGAATATGAAGACAAGCCAAGACAAGAGAACACAAGGATATAGCACAACCCAAGGAAAAACCCTAAGATAGTAAGACCCTTGATCAATTCTTCTTATTATTATAATCGAATGCTCAACCGAGAAAGAGAAAGAGAGGACAATCAAAGTTAGAAATGACTTGCCATAATGTCAAGGAAACTGCCTAGAAAAGAATGCAATCTGCCTTCAACCAACGGAGGACAAATTCTGCCCTAACCAGAGATCAAGAGAAAATACAATGGCTGCCAAAATATCCTCCTAAAGGAGCTCAATCCTAGATCAAGTAATACAACCTCCTTTGCTGATAGAATAACCCCAAAACAGTCCAAGAAAGTTCTGTCAAATAAGGTCGATGAGATGAGGGTTCCTACAGTCACAAGTCTGCGGTTAGGGCTTGAGCCCAGATCTGATCCTAATAACAACAACCCTTCTTCCTTGCTAGATACTTCAATCAACGAAAACCAAAAGACCTTAAAACAACCTTGATTAATCTCTCCAGAATAGCAGCTTCCTGCGAATAATATCACCCATCAAACATGAAGAATAAGGCCTGTGACCTAGCTAGATTAGCCTTCAAGGATTGTGGCCCACCAGAGGAAGAGGGATTTCATACAAAGTAGCCCCAACATATCTCCTTGATTGAACTGAACCATGCGACTGCCTTCCTGTAGCATCTTAGCCTTGCAAGAGACTAATAGATAAATCCAAAACAGATCTATACTTTACATCTTGCCTCCTTTGATACTTGGTTGCCTCAGGGATGCATAAAACTAACCCAAAACATGCTCTTCGTCCTTCTGCCTAATCTCTTAGGGCAACATCCAATTTCAGAGAGAAGAATATGAGTTGTGTGTAATGAGGATGGGGGAATGTCCTTATATACAATTTGACCTGATGATTTGTCCTAGATATTTGGAGGCAAATTCAAAATTCAAATTTTCAATTTTTCCCGCCTAAATAAAATCATGACTTATAACATTTCCTTTTGAATAAACAAATATTTTCCTTGACCAAATTTGATGATCATTAGATCAATTTTGGTCCTCTCGAAAAGAGGAATTCAATGGGATTATTATCTCCATCAACTGAGAAGACCAAAGTGGAATTTGGCCCTAGTTGCCAATTTTAACACTCCCTCTCAACTAGGGAGAATTCCATCTGCTAATCCATCTGCTGCCATAGATCATTATTATGCCATCCTACTGTCATGAACCATCTCTATCTTCTTTGCTCTGCTCTACTCTGCCTTGCTCTGCTCTACTCTGCTCTGCTGAACACAGATGTGAATAATAAAGAAGAATTGATCGAGAGTGAGTCACAAGACCTTGCCACTCTCCACTGACAAAAGTCAATTCGGAGGTAGAACCTCAATTGATCCCAGATCAAGTAGATAAACACCATGCATCCTAGCATAGGGAGTACAACAGTACACGATGCGTCCATCGGTAGTGCTATGGTCCCTAACCACTTTTCCCAACTCATTGGCCAAATGAGAGGTACTTCCCATGTGTCCCAGACTGCATGGGTAGGATTATGCAGAAACACCAACAGGGAAAGAATATACCACGTCTTGCTCATAATCACACGTAGGAAAGGAGAAACCACATCCTACAAACACACATAACAATCACATGTAGGGAAAGGATAAACCACATCCTACATGCATGCAAAACACTGAGAGTAGAGAAAGGAAGAGCCCGTCCTACATGTATGCAAACCAACAAAAGTAGGAAGGATCCTACATGTGGGGAAAGGATGAACCACATCCCACCAACATGTCAACCACAGATCGTAGGGAATGAGCATCCTACAGGTGGGGAAAGGATGAACCACGTGCCACTGACATGTCCACCAGCAGATGCCTGAAAGCATCTCTTACTGGGGTATCTGCAGGAGAAGGTGAACCACTCATCTTGCTCAGATGCCATAGGAGAAGGTGAACCACTCATCCTATGCATATGCTATCAACAGTAGGGGAAGGTGAACAACTCACCCTACATGTCAATCATCATGGGGTATCACAGGGGAAGGTGAACTACTCACCATGTACACAACGTACCAATAGAGGAAGGTGAACCACTCACCCTATGGTAGCTCATAGCTCAATAAGTACCCCAAGCCCCCAGGAGCTCCCAGAGCTCAATCTTTAGTCAAGAATCCCTTCATATAGGGAATAGTGCCAAACTGCTTTCTGAAAGCCAAGACTAATTCTTGGCAAGAATATTGATGACCGGATTGTCAGTGGGAGCTTAATTGCTCTACCTAGCAGCATATAGATGTATACATGGGGACACACAACTCACTGAAGAGTTTCTTATGACAAGGCATACCAGCAGCAGTGATCTGAGCAGCACTTGGCAATTCTCTATTTCCTGTGCATCTTGTTTACAGAAAGGATTTAATTAACCTTACTCCCTCTTATTCAGGGAGACCACAAGCCTAAGCTTGTTTTTGTCATGAAGGTGCCCCAGTACCTGTTTTTGCAAAAGAGATTTCATATGACCAGGCTTTTTATGGTCCACGGCCCATGCTGAAGAGAATCCATAAACATGCCATGACTTTGTCAGTACCCTTCCATAGATAGAGAAGTTCTTTGCTATAATTTCAGGAGAGTTCAATAAACAACTCCCTCTTAGGTTGATGAGATAAGCCATTCTTTTGGAGATAGACTGTAAGCTAATCATACATTCACTTTATTAAATGATCATCAGAATTCTTGCTGCAAAACTCAGAGGTAGCTTCAAAAGGTGATCCATCCAGTAATACATGCAAGGATCTTATCATTATCCTCTCCCTCTGAATAGGAAGCCTTTCCATCAATCAGAGATATCAATTCGTGGATCTCTGAAGAATTTATGTCATGGTGATTTTGAGACGATGTTAGACATGAAACATCATTGTCATAGCAGATATAAGAACATAGACATACCAGAACTTTGTTATATCCTTTAGAGGTATTATGCTCATCTTGTAAACTATCTGTCAATTATAAAGATTGCCATATTGGCTCATCATTAGATGATGACATACATACTGTAGAAATTCTGCCATATAGAATTGTTGTCATGAGTAGTCATAGACTTCAAAGATTCATAACAAGATATTGTTATAATAGGGAGAGCAAGATCAAGGTCTCATATGGGAAGCCTTTAATATGAATGATGTAGTAAAATGCAATTACGAAAATCTCCGACTTATGAATCCTGACGGTCAAAATTTGATCAGTGCACCGAGATTGCATACCATAGATGATACCTTGTGATGATTGTGGACTATACCAGATCCTGGGATTAGACATCCCCCTATGTCCTGACATCATCAGTCCACGGTCTTACTGAAGTCTTGGACAAGTCATTTATAGAAGCTCAACCAAAATCTTACTACCTTCGGTGTAGATCCACTGAAGGTCTTCATTTACTGCAATGATAATATCTGACAACTGTAGTATATCAGACCAAGAGGTCTGACAGGTTTGGCAAATTTTATTACATTTGTATGGTGACTGAAACTTGCCACAGTGGATGAGTATAATCGTAACTGGAACTTCAGACATTCACTTAAAATTAACAGAAGAAACTTCTTGACTGTATATCAGAAATACAGTAAGCTTGAATTGCATTTCTTCCATATGAATAGTGCCTACAAGCCAGGTGGAACTTTGATAATCATTGTCCATAGTCCAGAATTTTCCAAATTTGTCAACTGCAGACAAATGGATCTGAACAATATGCAACATGTCCACCAAAGCATCAATACCTTTCATCCATCCATGTGTATTCACAACCAGAGGTATCTGGTGTCCTTTTCTTTTGACAGAGGCTTCAGTTGAGATGAAACGAGCTCTGAACTGGAGAGTTAGGCTGCTCCTTTTCTGAGTAGCTCTTACCTCGTGCTCAGAAATATGCAGGTTCATGCTTGAATTATCCTTTCAACAAAGTCAGCTTTTGACTCAATACTTACACAGGATTAGTTCCTTTGAGGACAGACTTTTATGGGTTGTCAAATAAAAAAAATAGTAGCATAGCAGAAGATTTTCCTTCCATGGTGGCCCAATAGAAAAAGCCTTGAATGCCTTGCATCATTAGAGCAGTCCCTCCATAAAACTTTATATATATTTATTAATCAATAATGTAAATACCAGAGATCAAAAAATCGGAGAAGAGTGCAGATCTGATGGTCTTTCTTTTGTTGCTAGAAATGACTTTCACAATGGAGTACTGGATGCCTTCTTGCTTAATTAACCTGGGTCTGCAACTTTTGATGTGTATTGATGACTTCGGTCTCTGACTGGATATCATCAGAAGCTTAACCTTTTCTTACTCTATTCTAAGGCCGAAAATAATCCACAGGAATCTCTGAACCTTTAAGCAACCAATCTCAAAATATTTCTTGCTCAGGAATACGCAAAAAACGTCCCAGCCAGTAGGATGAATCCTTATTGGGGAACTTGAAATGCATATCAATTTTTCCAAGGCTAGGACCCTCAAATCTAATAGGCTGAGGTGCATGCTTAGCAAATCCTAGTTCCAGACTGAAATGATTTCTGCCAATGGCTGCATTAAAATGTAAGAAAATAATCCGTAATAGTGCAAAGGAAAACTATCACAGCGAATGAGAGCATACTGAATTCTTCTTTTCAGTTCTCTCACAGGTTCAAATCCTCAATGGTAGCTAATTCAATTTGACTGATAATCCTTTCACGATCCTTCCAATTTTCCAACTCATGTATATTCCAAGTGAAGGAGTCTTAAGAAAATCAGTCCTTGATGAGACAGATCTTAATTTCTGATCCATCTCAAAACAGTGACCTAAGAGTCAAGCCAGTCCTTCGTCTGTTCACAATACAGTCCACAAAAATGTACTTAGGATGTCACTTATCTTTCATGCTGCCTCAGAAATTTATTGTAATATTGCCTCAGTATACGAACTGTCTCTGCCACATGAATGTTATGTGATCTGCTTTAGACTTCATATAGACAGAGAGCTTCAGACTTAGTATAATCTTCAGGAGATGTTTTGGAAGACTTAGCAATTTCTGTGCAAAAGTCCTTTCTACCTTCTGCTGTTAGATTATTAGAGAGCCTGCAATCACAGTCCACTTCATGTTGTCTTATCTTCAGGAGATCGATCAAAGCTTGATGGTGATGGCCTTTCCGCTTGCTTGGGCTTGACCTCACCTAGCTCTGATACCATGTTAATTTTCAGTTAACATGTTCGGTGCATAGGTCAAATTATTTGATAATACATATGAGCCCATTTGATATTTCATTTCACTATTATTAACACTGAATCATTATCACATTAGCAACTAAGAACATATATGATCGAATCTGAAGACAAGCCAAGATGAGAGAACACAAGGATATGGCACAAGCCAGGGAAAAACCCCAAGATGGGGAAAGCCCTTGATCAATTCTTCTTCTTATTATAATCGAATGCTTAGCAGATAAAGAGAGAGAGAGTACAATCAAAGTCAGAAATGACTTGCCAGAATGTCAAGGAAACCGCCTGGAAAAGAATGCAATCTGCCTTCAACCAGCAGAGGACAAATTCTGCCATAACCAGAGATCAGGATAAATACAGTGGCTGCCAAAATATCCTCCTAAAGGAGCTCGGTCCTGGATCAAGTAATACTGTCTCCTTTGCTGAATAGAATAACCCCAAAACAGTCCAAGAAAGTTCTGTCAAATCAGGTCGATGAGATGAGGGTTCCTGCAGTCACAAGTCTGCAGTTAGGGCTTGAGCCCAGATCTGATCCTAATAACAGCGGCCCTTCTTCCTTGCTAGATACTTCAATCAGCGACAACCAAAAGACCTTAAAACAACCTTGATTAATCTCTCCAGAATAGCAGCTTCCTGCTAAATAATATCACCCATCAAACATGAAGAATAAGGCCTGGGGCCTAGCTAGAATAGCCTTCAAGGATTGCGGCCCACCAGAGGAAGAGGGATTTCATACAAAGCAGCCCCAACATATCTCCTTGACTGACCTGACCCATGCAGCTGCCTTCCTGTAGCATCTCAGCCATGCAAGAGACTAATAGATAAACCCAAAACAGATCTATACTTTACATCTTGCCTCCTTTGATACTCGGCTGCCTCAGGGATGCATAAAATTAATCCAAAACATGCTCTTCGTCCTTCTGGCTAATCTCCTAGGGCAGCGTCCAATTTCAGAGAGAAGAATATGAGTTGTGTGTAATGAGGATGGGGGAATGTCCTTATATACAATTTGACATGATGATTTGTCCTAGATATTTGGAGGCAAATTCAAAATTCAAATTTTCAAATTTTCCCACCTAAATAAAATCATGACTTACAGCATTTCCTTTTGAATAAACAAATATTTTCTTTGACCAAATTTGATGATATTTAGATCGATTTTGGTCCTCTCTAAAAGAGGAATTCAATGGGATTATTATCTCCATCAACTGAGCAGACCAAAGTGGAATTTGGCCCTAGTTGCCAATTTTAACACTACTAGAGCTCCAAATTCAATTCTCACATAATCCACACATAATCCCCCTTGAGCCTCCTATTTTTCTTTGTATAATTATTTCCTCATCTCAAAATACCATGGGTCACTTTATTTTTATTAAGTGACTTACCACTTTTATTTAATTATTAAAATGCTGCCTTCCATTAAACAATTAAACCAGCTGATCCCCCTTTTTCCCAACTATAGTCGACCTGAATTTGTGTAGGCTACTATGTCGATCCCTTCTGCTATTATGGTTTGGAAAGAGACATTACATTTTAGCTCAGATGAGAGAACTTCTGAGGATACTGAAGCAGAAGATGCTGGTGAGGAGGAAGACATGGTTGCAATAGCTGAAGGAACTATGTGGATACTAAAGGCCAAGAACGATCTTTAGGCCCACTCTGTCTCTTTTGTTTATAAGAAAAATGCAGCTCCATTTATGGGCATTTAAACCTGCCACTTTTTGGACAGCTATTACTGTTACCTTTTGGACTTTAAGGACAGTTTAGTTTTTTAGATTGCAGTTGCCTCTCTGTTCAATTTTGGTTCAAAACTACATTTTATTTTCTACACTTTTTAGAACTGGTTAAAGATGAATATACCTATACCTTTGGGCTAGCTTTCAGAGTAGTGGGCCTGGTTCTCACCTCTTTCTGGTTTGTACTATTTACCTTTATATTAATAGAATAGACTCTAAAGTTCTTGTGCATGTTTGTTGCTTTTCTTTCTTACTGTAGAGAGAGATACATGACTTAAATGAAAGAATGGAAAAAAATTGTAACCTTGAAGGTCTCAATCGAATTTCTGATTTCTGCACAGAGCTTTTAAGAATTGGAGCCACTACAAGGAAAATGGTGTATTTTGACTTTGTTTTGGATCTAATGTATTTTATTTGATTTCTTGGCAGGTAGTTGACCAGGTAACTTTACACCATTTAAAGAGAATACAGTCCTCTGCTGTGCTTTGCGTTGCAGCTTGGTTCGGAGGAGTTAGGCTGATTGATAATATGGAGCTGCAAGCTCCAATTTAATAAAAATTCTCATAGTTTTCTGTTATATGCTAGAATGGTTTCCTCACAAGTAAACTTTGGCAAAATAGGAGAGAACTCCTCGATTCTTTTCCTTAAGTTCATCATGACAAGAGCACGCTTTTGTCATTTGTGTGGTGCTGACTTAAAACTACGGCAAAAGCATTTCGAGTAGCTAACCGATTTCATCTCATGAAATCATCCTTGTAAACTATCATCCATTTTTTAGGCTTCATGCCTCGGATAGCCTTTTCCTTGAAAGGCATATAGAGTTGTTAAATCATAGATTTCATGCATAAGGATTTATGTAGATTTGTTTCACTTGAGTTTGTTTCGTGTAAAAGTCCCTTGTTACCTTTTTAATGTGGAATTCATACTTACATTTATGATGAATTTTCTTTTGTAAAAATGAAGTTTGTCCTTCGTCCCATTGTGGGACACTGGGTTGGTTGGTTCATTGGGATGTTATCCCCTCCACCTGCTTTCAAATCCCATGACGGACACCTTTGGCCCGTTATGATAAGGCTCAAGGAGTGCCCCCTTATCCATGGAGTCTCGGCTCTTGCTAAGCCATAAGTTTCTGGTATATCTGGCTTGCGGTCTGCTGGATATACTCTTGGTGTTATACTGAAAGTTGTTATGTTTGATACTGGGCCTCGCCCAAATTTCTCCATCGAGTTACCAGTTCACCATGGTAAAGAAAAAAGGAAGTTTGTCCTTCAAGGAAGATACATAAATCTATTTGGTGATATCTTATGATTTTGAGGTTTGAAACTCATCTTACATTTTAGCGCATTGAGGCATTGGGAAGTGGATAGGGAGTATCTTTATAATTTATTTTTCAAAATATTTTCATTATTAATAGCACAGATTACGCAATCCTTCCCTAAATGCATATCATCGAATGGTGGTAAGAGTTCCAACTATATTTTAATAGTGCTCACTATGTGTTTTGCGTCGAGAACTGACTATATATTTCTCCTATTTCTGCTTATTTCATGGTTGCATGGAAAAAAAAAGTGATAATATCAATGGAAACTCTTTTAGTTCTTTACCCCTCCTAGAGTATTTCAAGTAAATGCTTGTTATTCTTGTTATATTTTATTTCTTTTTAAGTTGTTTGCTTAATTTGAGTACTCATGTTTAGCCTTTTTTACATGTATGTCTTGTCTAGCTTCTACCATGTTGAAAAGATTACCAAGTTCTTGTCTAGTTCTACCATGTTAGAAAGGCTACCATGTCATTGTTTGAAGAAGAGTACTTAGTTTGACCAACGTTGAATTCTATATGAAGAAGAATTCTTGTGGGTTTCCTCTCATTGGGTGAGATTTTGGCCTTGGCTGATCGCCTATATCTTGTGTCCTCTTGTATCATTGTTCATCATGCTTTTGATTATTGTTTGATGAAAGGAACACAATAATAATCAAGGTGAAAAAAAATATAATGAAGAAAACTAAAAAGTCATCACAAGCAATTATCATTGTAAGAGAAATACAATACTGTCCACGGGAAAGGATTGGCATTTGCAGATGAGGATAATCAATACTGTCTAGGGGAATTTTCATTAGAAAGGTTTACCTCTTGGAAAAAGAAAGTGGCTCGTTGGAATTCCATCTTGAATGGGATTCATTATTTGGGAATGATGATACGATGACAAATGAATGCAACAGTCAAGCTGATTGAGGTACTTTTAGTCAAGGGAAAGAAGTCACTGAAGAAAGTCTAGATGATCAAAAGAAGAAAAAGGGGTATGTATGCATATGTTTAATGAATTAGGTCATGTCATCATATAGTTGCAGATAGCATGTATGGATACTCTACCTCATGGGTATGATCAAAGGAATGGGTTCTCTTCTAGAGCTCTTTTAGAGATGCATGAAAGCATGGTTCGCATATTGAATAGATGAAAGCAACATAATATATCCTAATATGGAATATGAGGTGGTTGACAAAGATGGAGGAGCTATGGCTAGAAGTTCCTGGTAAGCAATATGTGAAGAAAGAAAGAAGAGATCATGAAATATGCAAATATGGTAACATAGAAAATGAAATCAACATCTGATGACTAGAAATATTGACCATGGAATCTCCATGGAAAAGATATAAAGACTCCGATGTAGTCTGGAGAAGAAGAAGACCCTTGGCATTGTATATCTTGGAGATATGTCAATATGTATAAGTGGCAACAAGCAGATGTCATAATGTAAGACCATCCCAAAGGTAATGTCAATTTGATGTTCATTTTTGAACAATATCTGGATGGGATAATATTGGTCTACCAAAGGAATAGTTGTGAATGTCACCTACAACTGGTACTCATGTGCTAGGATAAAAGGTCCTGAATGAAACCTTATGTGGAGAAGGTAGCTGTATGAAGGAAAGCCAAATATGGACTAGTGGATCAACTTTCGATGAAAATGATGACATTACTAACATGATTCATAATTGAAAGTGATGGATGGTCGATGCCCTACGAAGAAGTCCCAAAGATGAAGGCTCCATAATGTTAAAGATGACATTCATGACATCAAATGGAGGAGCGCTACAAACAACTGAAGGCCCCATGATCTCCACTAATGAAGAAAGAGTTGCTGCTAGAAATAGGTCCCTAGAGGGAGCCTGAAAGCAAGTTTATGATTTAGTATAAACTTGGAACCAAGTCCCTTGTTGGAAACAGGATTGCTGTTAGACCAAAACCCGCAGGCGTTAGTCTTCGCTACAATCTCCAGAGTTAGGATCCACGAGAGGCGGTTAGTCCATGTCGCAAAACACATGTGGAGCGTTGAACCCAATGTCCAACAATCTCCCCCCTAACACGAGCCGGGTGGGGTTCGAACTCGAGACCTATCGCTATGATACCACTTGTTGGAATCATGATTGCCGTTAGACCAAAACCCGCTGGCGTTAGTCTCCACTGCAATCGCAAGAGTTAGGATCCACGAGAGGCAGTTAGTCCATGTCGCGAAACGCATGGGGAACGTTGAACCCAATGTCCAATAGTCCCTAAGCTAAGAGGGAGCTTGGAAAAGTCCCTGATTAAAAGGGAGCTTGTGTACGATACTTTTATAGGAATGGGTACATTCCTTCATTGGAATGGGTATATCCTCCCTAGTTGAGAGAGAGAGATAGACACGTCATTCTTGTCTTCACTTGGGAAGAAATAATGGAGGATTGGGTAAGAATTTGGCAATTGATACTCTTTGAGGACATGGTAGGGCATCCAAGATAAGAGTAGTCATAGAGGACTGATATTCTTTGAGGACTGGGAATCCGAGATAAGAATATTCTTGGAAGGACATACTCTGTGCACACTCGGGTGGGGTATGTTGCTTGAGAGACAATGTTGAAGGTGTCTATAAATCACTGGTCTCACCAACATTGTGCTCTGATCTTGTGGAGAGATAGAGCTGTTAGTCAAGGCCTTGCTATGTGACAATGCTGGATGATATGATGCTATACAGATGGGTTATCAATTTGACTCTTCTTATGAGAATTAAATTATTCACATTGACAATGTCCAAGTAACTTGTGTGGATTATGAATACCTCCCTAGTTAAGAGGGAGTGTTGAAATATGTAACTAGGTTCATGTGGTCTACAAGTCAAATAAGTCTTTGTCATAAGAGACCCTTGGTAATTTTACATATTACAAAATAAATTATATGAGTCCATAGATTGTCAAGGAAACCCCTCCAAGACCAAGTATACAAGCTACAAGTGAAGTCGACCTATTTTGGAGCCCAACAATGCCTATATAAAAGAGGACTCGACCTTTCTTAAAGGGTCTCATTCAAGTATCATAGAAGTTTGATCTAGAGACAAGAAGGAGCCTCAAATCTAGTGAAAAGGAAAGAATAAAAGGAGATGAACTGAATGTCAAGAAATGAAGGTGTCAAGATTTGTTAATAAAACCAAGTTGTTAAGGAAAGAAGATCATCCACAACGAAGAAGAGAATCCTAGTAAATATGTCATATTCAGTCCACACGTGAAGAATTTCAGAGATCATAGGTAGTGTTGAGTCAAATTATATACTTATAATTTTCCAATCATAAATTGTCAACCCAGGGTAGGTAATCTTGCGAGATAGTATGCAAAATATATGCAGGCTTATTACTGCAAGTGTTTGTAAATTAACTATTCATACACACACCAACTAATGCCTCTTTCCTACATCAATACTTGGCAGCAAAGGCTATGGTGTGAAACACAACATCCCTCTACAGCTCTTGATATTGCTGATATTGACCATGAAAAGATAAAAGATCAAATTACAACAATCAAGGAACCAACTTAGACAATCGTAAATCCAAGCTTTGATCAAATGAAATTAACTCATTAACATAAGAAACTTAATCATTTAATCAATTAACAACATGTTGTTGAAACTTTAGAAAGAATGCATTAGTTGTGTAAAATAATTATTGCTGCAAAAATAAAAATAAAAAATTAAACATACACACACACTGCGCTGCAGGAGTTGTGAGCGAAGGGGGCCCTCCCTCACTCACAACCCCTTCAAAACTCGAATAGGTTTCTCAGCAAAGTAGACAAAACATAAGATATTGTATTAATATGAAAATATATAGCCAAATACAATATGATATATTGCTTATCAACAGAAATCCCAATGCCAAAACCCTTTACAATATGAAATACATCTAATTTTATATAGTCTCTAAAGGCCATATTTGGCTTGAATAGTCAACCACTGATTTCGCTGCAGGAAATCAACGTCTGGAGGAAATCGAGGCTTCTGCAGGAAATCCAGATCTTCTGCAGGAAATCCGGAGCCTTCGCAGGAAATGTGGCTGCATGAGCTGTCTTCAAGATTTTGCGGAGCTGCTTCGAATCAAAGAAAATCTGCACATGAGTTCTAGATCAGTTGGAGTAGTAATTCAATAAAGATAAAGTTAGATCAAATAATACTTCAAGTTTAAGGCAAAATGACACTTAATATGTTAATTTGACATACCTTAAGCTTATAGTACCCTTTTAGCCAAAACTAAACAATATAGCCAAACTAAGCTTAATTAAGGGCGGGAGGAGTTCAAAAATAGGGGAGGTAAGGCTTGAGAAAGGTGTGAAAAATAGGCAAAATTGAGACTTAACATCTCCCCCACACCAAATCTCTTGCATGTCCCTATGCAAGAAAAACTGTAGCAGCCTCCGAAATAGAGAGTCAGTTGTTCACCTGGGCCGCAGCTATTGTGGCTAGATGATCCAACTGGGCCCGACTAGACTTCGCCTGAATCTGACCCCTATACATTTCATTCTTCTTCTTCAGATGGTCTATCTGAGCCTGCTTCTTTTTCATAATACGGGCCACTTTCTCATGCCACTCCTCATGTTCTTTCTGCATTATGAGGTTTTTCTCCTTCAAGGTTGTGTTTTACCTCCTTAGAAGGTCCCTTTTGCTGGGAACCTTTTACAATGGTTTCCCCAGTCACCATACTTCTTCATCACCGCCATCCTCTTTTACTTGTGGTCCACGAGTCTGCGACTTCTTCTGAGGCTTCTCTGTTGGTTGTTCCTCCTTGAGCGCTCAGGAGTCAGAGCCTCCGTCTTCTACAAAATGTTTATCGGCCGGAAAGTCCTCCCATGTCTATTTTTTTTTTCTCTGCAGGACGTCCATTAGGATGATTTTCACCAGCCCATGGTGATAGAGGTTTTCCTCTATATGGGCGACTCTTTCTTTCACAGTCGTGGAAGTTTTGGCCAAAGACATTTTCAAATAGTATGGCAAATTTAGGGGCTGATCTTGAAACTGTTCGAGAAGCCGAATGTGAAATAGAAATGCGAGGCCAAAGCAAACTTCGCATGTTATATACTTTTGTAGGAAGAACAGTAGGTAACGATACTTCTCAAAAAATCTTGTGGAATCCCCTTGCCCCAGTCAGGGTTTGAATGATCCTTCTGAAGGAAGGACGCGCACATTCCCTTGTTGAAGTGTCGGTTCTTAAACCATCGTTCCCCATCTTGTGGAATTCCACATGCCCACGCCACCATGTCCTCTGTTAACCAAAATTGAACATTTCCGACTTGCGCTTTATCACCATTTAGGTTCAAGGCAAAAGACTTCGTCACTTCGGAGTTATGGCCATTGAACTTCTGAAAGAAGGGCAACCATCCTGCTTTTTCCAACCTCGATTCACTGAGAGGGTCGACTTCCAACAATGCGAGGCTCTGTGGCTCAAATCAAATAGGGGGTCGTGGTTTGGACTTGGTGAAAGAGGAAATGGACAGAGCAAATGAGGAAGGAAGGGACAAAGTGAATGCGGCTCACAGGAATGCAGACGGGAGAAAATAATGCACAAAGTTTACGGGAATACAGACTGAGACCTTTGCAATGGATTTCTAGACAACGAAAGGAATTAAATGGGAAAGATCGAAAAGCACGGTGTTTTTCGAGAGGCAGGTCGTGATCATGATTTCCATCATGATCCGACCTGCAAGACGGACATTGGAAGTGCAACCACTGTGATGTCAGAATCATGATGACAGGTCGTGGGATTTACGCCGCAACGACTTACAATCGCATTTTGCCACAAGGGTTACCATAGCCTAAGTCATGCAATTAAAAAAATTAAAGCGTCATTATACCTTACCTCAAGCATATTATCACCGGTTGTACCTTACCGAGCTTACCTCCAACGGTCCAGTCCTTGATGACGTTGCTTGTCCTTGCAATGATAACTTACTAACATTACATCAGACACTTGATTACATAATTCATGACTTTGATCAATAATGACTGTTAATACTATATCAAATGATTTAAACTAATGTTCTGTCTATACTCTTTTGTCTTTCATGAAACCAAGGTGTTGCTGCAGGAAATGGGACTGTGCCTGTCAAATGTTCTGTATGAATTAAAATGTGGCTGTTGAACATTCTGCAAGAATTGAAACTGTCTGTCGAACCTTCTGCAGGAATTGAGACTGTGTATGTCAAACCTTCTACAGGAATTGAAACTGTGTCTGTCGCACCTTCTGCAGGAATTGAAACTGTGTCTGTTGAACCTTCTGCAGGAAAGTGATCTCTCCACCGTTTATGTACAGTCCATTGCACATGAATGGAGGTGTTGATTTCGAATGTGCAATGATCTCATTGGATTACCAGCCATTGAGGTCAACTGTTAACCAATGCGAGGCCCATCACCATTAATGAGAGTGAGGACCAAGGTACCATGATGCATTCTAACATATGTGAATTTATGAGTTATTTTCAAACCCCCTTTAGGATCTAGTAGTAAAGGATCCATAATGTTTCTCCATTGCTGCCGATGAGATAGCCTGCGATTAGGGCATACAGGCTTCAAGGCATCACAAGGATCTAATCCTGCACCCAGATAAGTTGTTGATGTCGATGGGCCAATATTGTTGGAAGGAGGGCCTTAAGAAATCCCACATCGGTCCAACACGAGCAATCCATAGATTAACTGATTTTTATTTATTTATTGAGGGGATCCCAAAGGATCTATTGACCTGTGCTTTTAATGAGCCCAGTGGTAGTCCATGCTCACCAGATTTCAATTTTAGAGAGTCTGAAATACTGAAAAAGAAGACTCCAGGGGGGCTCCTTTTCCGTAATTAGTCCATTGAGCCCGGAAAAAAGAATAAACCTATACCCAATAGACATTCCTCTCATGGTTTACTGAGCACGAGGCGGAACAAAGTAAGCTCATTGTATCAACAGGAAAGTCAAGAAGAGATAGTGGAAGGAATAATCCCTTCCCTTACCATCTCCAACTCTTTCTTCTTCACAATTTCTTCCACAAATTCCTCCTTTGATTGGGGTTTTTTATATAGCTTGAGTCTGTGCCCATTCACCAAGAAGGTAACACTCCCATCATCAATAGTTTTAATTTGAACAGATCCATTGTCAAAATCTCTTTCGATCTCATGGGGTCCTAGCCAATGTGTGTTGAATTTCCCTTTAAAGTTCTTAAATCTTGAATCATACAACAGTGCTAAGTCTCCCTCTTTGAATTGTTTATTTTTGATATATCTATCGTGCCATTTAGCCCTTTGTTGTTGGATCAAGTCAGTATGCTGAAAAGCATCCTGTCTGATCTCATCCAGCTCATTGAGCTGCAAGATTCTCTGTTGTTATGCTTCATCAAGGTCTATACCCAAATCTACTTCCATCTTGAAAATTCTGATCTGAAATTCAATGGGAAAAAAAAATTCTTTTCCATACACTAATTCATACGGATAAAAGCTAATGGTACTTCTCCAGGTGATCCTGTAAGCCCACAATGCCTCAGGAAGTCGGTCAGACCAATCCTTTTTGTGTAATTGCACTGTTTTGGTAAGGATTGTCTCCAACACCTTATTGGTTGATTCCACGTGCCCATTAGCCTGTGGATGATAAGGGGTGGACTTCCGGTGGGTAATCTGATATTTTTTCACAATTCCATGCATAACCTTAGACACAAACTGATTACCTTGATCAGTAACTATTTCTCTAGGTACTCCAAATCTCACAAAAATATATAAGAGGAAAATCTACCACTGCTTTTTCTATTGCTCTAGGTAGTGCTCTTGCCTCCACCCACTTTGTAACATAATCAGTACACACCAAGATATACTTGTTACCTTTGGACATAGTATTGATGGGACCTACAAAATCAAGAGTCCACCTCTCGAAGGGTTCTATGAGAACTTGTGGCTGCAAAGGCATCTCGTCTGATTGTACATGCCGCCCCATTCTCTGGAAGCTATCACACTTCCGAACATACTCCTTTGCATCTTTGAAAAGACTAGGCCAATAATAACCTAAGCGAAGGATCTTATAAGCTGTTCGCTTGTCTGCAAAGTGTCCTCCATAAGGTTCATCATGACAGGCTCTCGAGATGTCATAGATCTCATCTTCCTTGACACACCTGCGAATAATCGAATCAGGTCCAGTGAAAAAGAGATCTCACCTAATCCAAGAGTAATCAACACTTTTTCTAATGATTTTCTTTTTATGATTAGATGAAAATTAAGGTGGCAACTTTCCTATAGCAAGATAATTAGCCATGTCTGAAAACCAAGGCGTTTTAACAGAGATGGAAAACAAATTTTCATCTAGAAAGTTATCATTAACAGGAACATCCTCACCTACATGGTTAATCCTAGACAAGAAATCAGCTACCTGATTTTCTTTTCCTGGCCTATCCAATACCATGATGTCAAATTCCTGCAGCAGCAACAACCACCTAGTAATTCTGTCATTAGTCACTGGTTTATTCATGAGATAATGAATAGCAGAATGATCCGTGTGCACAAAAATTTCATAACCCGTGATGTAGTGTCTAAACTTGTTAATAACATAAATCACAAGAAGGAATTCTTCTTTAGTTACCGTATAATTCAGTCCTGTAGGAGTTAAGTTTTTACTAACAAAATAAATAGCATGGGTTACAGGATCCTCCTTTGGACCCAATACTGCTCCTATGGCTGAATCAGAGGCATCAGTGGAAATATGAAAGGGAAAATTCCAATCTGGGCCTGTCAAGATAGGTGATGAAGAAAGCTTTTCCTTGAGTTTATCAAATGCAGCTTGACACTCATCATTCCAATGAAATTCAGATTCTTTAGTCAATAATTTGAACAATGGAGAGGCTGCCTTTGTAAAATTTTCAACAAACCTTCTGTAGTAGCCTGCATGTCCAAGAAAACTTCACACTCCCTTTTGATTGATTGGTGGGGGAAGCTTTACAATAAATTCAAATTTTGTTGGATCAACCTTAATTCCTGCAGCAGAAACATGATGACCCAAAACAATACCTTCAGCCATAATCATAAAACATTTTTCATTACTTAATGAAAGATTAGTTTTTCTACATATCTGCAAAACTTTTTTAAGATTATGTAAAGCCTCATCAAAAGTATCACCCATGACTATAAAATCATCCATATAAACTTCCACACAATCATGCAAAAAATTAGAGAAAATACCAAGGACTGCCTTGTTGAAATGTGGCTAGTGAGTTGCATAGACCAAATGGTAATACTTTATATGCACAGGTACCCAAGGGATATGTAATTATTGTCTTCTCCTGATCCTTTGGAGCTATCCTAATTTGATTGTATCTGCTGAACGCATCTAGGAAGGGAAAAGTAATTTTTCCTTCCTAGAGTGTCCAATACTTGGTCTATAAATGGTAAAGGGAAATGGTCTTTTAATGTAGCTTTGTTTAGTTCCCTATAATATACACACACTTGCCATTTACCCTTCTTCTTGGGGACAATAAATAGTGGGGATACCCACTGGCTATCTGAGATGGGATAGATGAACCCTACATTTAATAATTTCTGCAATTCATCTTTTACAATTTCCCTTAAAGCGGGGTTCATCCTCCTTTGTGGCTGTCTCGGGGTCTAGCATTTTCTTCTATATAAATATGATGAATGCATGTGTCTAGGTGAATGCCCCTCATATCTATATATTCCCATGCAAATGTATCTGAATTTTTTTTCAATGTTTGAATTAATTGTTTTTCTTGTTAAGGAGTTAAGGCAAAATTAATGTTTAAAGATTTTTCAGGAAAAATTTCCACTACCTTACTCCCCCATTTAGTCATTGAATATGCAGGAAATGCATATAGGAGGGCTGAATGTAATTCAGAAGCTGTACTATGTTCATAAAAATCATGCAGATCAGTAATGATATCTAAATTATGACTAGATTGTTTTTCTAGATGCTGTGGAAAATCAAGATTAGAAATACAACAATTTATCAGATTTTCCTCAGAATTTTCCTTAAGACTCATGGATTGGGCTGTTGTTAAAATTGGCCAAGTACACTCATAATCATGCTCTTCTTCTTCAACCCAATGTGTATTCTCTGATCTCAGGAGGGGTTTAGTGGGGGATACAAAATGATGTGCTTTGTTTCAGCCCCATGAGTGATGGTCATGTTTCTAGATCTACACCCTATGTAGGCATCAGTCGTGTCTAACCACGACCTCCCCAAGATCAATGGATGCCCTCCCAAGTTGGTTTTAGGTTGAAGAACATAAAAGTCTGCAGGGTACTCCCAAGAATCCAATGAGATGACAATTTCTTCTAATACCCCCTCTGGCTTTACCTTAGACCTATCTGCTAATTCTAACATGGTAGGAGTGGGTAATAAGTCAAAGGATCCTATATGTGATAAAGTCTCCATAGTCATCACATTAATGACCGCACCTAAATCAATCAAATTGTTCTTTATGGGATACCCATTGATAAAGGTGGTAACCATGGGGATTCCTGGGTCGACATATTTTTCAGTAACAAATCCGGTGGACATTAAACTTGCAAGCTTTCCACTTACTTGAATTGTGGAGGGTTCTTTCTTTTGTCTTCCTGATTTCTTGGTACATATTTCCTTCACCGTTTTGGCATATATTGGGATATCCTTGATTGCTTGCAATAATGGGATCTTAATGCACATATTTCTCAGTTCAGAGACAAGATCGAACTCAGGCTATTTTGTTTTTATTTCCATTTCCAACCTCTCTGGAAAAGGAGGCTGGACCGTATGGGATGAGGAATATTCTTGTGGCTTTGAGGCAGATGATTTTGCTAGTTCAGGTGTGGTTTCATTTCAGGTATTTCCAAGGTATCTTCCTCTACAATCTCTTCAATTCTTTCAGGCTGAGTCACCACTTTTCCCGATCTAAGTTTAATTTCCCGTAGCGGCACAGGGAATTCCTGCAGCACAGGAACATAAATTTCCTGCAACGGCTGTGGTGCAATACAATAGGTAGGAAAAGTGGGATAAGTGACCAATCCAATATTGGGAACGGATTGGATGGTTTTATTGTTGGGGTTAGACACTGGATGAGTAGGTAGCTGTGTGGGACGAGGTTGATTTGGTGGGGCAGTCAATTGAAGCTGCTGTTGCTGTTGTACAATTTTTTGTCGTGTGGGTTGCAGAGGATAAAAGTTTTGAGTTGGGAAACTTTGTGCAACAGGGCAAGAATAGTTCCCCTGCCAAGGTTGTTGAGGGGGCCAAGGCTGCCAGGGAATTAGAATATTCCACATCTGATTTTTAGCATAAGGAAATTGAAAATGCGATTGTGACATACCTGCAGGACGTGGCTGCCATGGTTTTTGAGGTGCCATTGCATAAAGTGCATTGACAACTCCTTGATCTGCTATATATGCTGCTTTGATTTCAGGAAGAGAAGGACATTGATTAGTGGAATGCTCAGCTTCACAAATTCGACATACCTCTATACTGTCAGCAGAGCATTCCCTTAGAGCATGTTTCTTCTTGCATTTTGAGTAGAACACAGCTAAGGATTTCTGTATTTTATCCTGTTTTTCCTGTTTCTTCTTAGCCTGCAAAACATCCAATTGTGAAGACAAAGTGCTAAGAATATCAGTTTTAAAATTTTCAAATAAATTACCCATTTCATCTCGGGTTACTCTAGCTCCGGCAACTGATTTAACAAGCCTGGAATAAGTGTCTCTTGAACCTCCTCCAACCTTGGAATTTCCTTTGGAATATCTTCTACAAAGCTCACACACATCATCATAGCTTACCTTTGATACATCACCTGCGCCCATTAAATTTAAAACCTCTAGATACTCTGATCTGATTTCCCTAAGAAAAATGGTTCTCTTGGTCTCTTGATCTAATTGATTCATCTTATATCTTTGTAACTTATATTGGAATCTTTCCACCAAATCTTCAAGGCTCTCCCCTTCCTTTTGAGTCATGCCAAATATTTCTTCCATGAGATCCCTAGTCTTACAATAATCTTGGTACTTTTTCAAGAACACCTTATTCATTTCATCCCAAGTTGTAATGGAGTTTGATGCCAACCCCATAAACCACCCGAGAGCTGCATCCTTCAATGTAGCAGGAAATAACTTCAGCTTCTGTGCATTGGAAGAATAGTCATAGCTTTTTCATAGTACATAAAATTCAAATAGGAAGGCATCGGGGTCTTCACTAGAGGCACCACGAAAGTTAGGCAAGGCCGAGGGAGGAATGTTTTTCATTTGAGTAGCTCCAACAATCTCCTTGATAGGAAATTCAAATGTGACTAGCTTCTCCTCATTCTCATCAGTGCCTTCTAGATGAGCCATATCAGTCCAAGAAAAAGTAGGACCTTGGAAGGCTACAGATTCTTCAGAATCAATGGTTTGGAGTTCTGGTTCTATGACAGGATTCACAAGGAATTCCTCTTCAGGTTGACCACTGAGTAGAGATGTTGTCTTTCTTGTAAAGGGAGATTCGAGATGGGCATCAATAGAAGATTTTCCAACATAGAAAATTCAAATGTGACTAGCTTCTCCTCATTCTCATTAGTGCCTTCTAGATGAGCCATATCAGTCCAAGAAAAAGTAGGACCTTGGAAGGCTACAGATTCTTCAGAATCAATGGTTTGGAGTTCTGGTTCTATGACAGGATTCACAAGGAATTCCTCTTCAGGTTGACCACTGAGTAGAGATGTTGTCTTTCTTGTAAAGGGAGATTCGAGATGGGCATCAATAGAAGATTTTCCAACATAGGAAATTCAAATGTGACTAGCTTCTCCTCATTCTCATCAGTGCCTTCTAGATGAGCCATATCAGTCCAAGAAAAAGTAGGACCTTGGAAGGCTACAAATTCTTCAGAATCAATGGTTTGGAGTTCTGGTTCTATGACAGGATTCACAAGGAATTCCTCTTCAGGTTGACCACTGAGTAGAGATGTTGTCTTTCTTGTAAAGGGAGATTCGAGATGGGCATCAATAGAAGATTTTCCAACATAGGATTCTACTGTGGAATTATTAACCTGCTCAGGACTACAGACCTCCTGTTCGGATTCTTCTTTCTTTGCTGCGTTCTTTCTTGCAAAATTCCTTGTTCTGGATAGTGTATTAGTAAATGAAGTGGTGCTCACATCACCACTAAAAACATTTGAAAATATTGGACCCTATTAATGTATTATACAAACAAATTCAAAAAAACTATACTTACCAAACAATCAGAACATGGCTTTGGCGAATTTCTGACCTCTGTGGGTGCATGGGCTTTTCCCTTCGTCTTATCACTTCGACTCCCCCAGTCTTACAAAAACAAAATTGACAAAATCAAACTAAAACACTTTCAGTAACATTCCTTAGCACCTCCTCGGAAACGATGACAAAATGTTGAGTCAAATTACATACGTATAATTTTCCAATCTTAAATTGTCAACCCAGGGTAGGTAAACTTGTGAGATACTATGCAAAATATATGTAGGATTATTACTACAAGTGTTCATAAATTGACTATTCCTACACATGCCAACTAATGCCTCTTTCCTGCATCAATACTTGGCAACAAAGGCTATGGAGTGGACCACAACATCCCTCTACAACTCTCGGTATTGCTGATATTGACCATGAAAAGATAAAAGATCAAATTACAACAATCAAGGAACCAACTTAGACAATTGTAAATCCAAGCTTTGATAAAATGAAATTAACACATTAACATAAGAAAATTAATCATTTAATCAATTAACAATCTATTGCTAAAACTTTAGAAATAATGCATTAGCTGTGTAAAAGAACTATTGCTGCATAAAAAAAAGAATTAAACACACACACACACTGCGATGCAGGAGTTGTGAGCAAAGGGGGCCCTCCCTCACTCAAAACCCCTTAAAAAATCGAAGAGGTTGCTCATCAAAGTAGACAAAACATAAGATATTGTATTAATACGAAAATATACAGCCAAGTACTATCTGATATATTGCTTATCAACATAAATCCCAACCCAAAAACCCTTTACAATATGAAATACATCTGATTTTATACAGTCTCTGATTTGAAAATGGGTTGGATAACTTGTTATGATTTTCAAGAACCTCCCACTCAGTTAAACAAATTAAGATCTAGCTTATTCTTGACTTGTGCGGAAATTTATACTTGAAACAGGTGTATGTTTTTTAACTGTTTAAGTGATTTAAGAACATTTATTTTTGCTTAGTATTACACATTTGAAACAACCATATAATGCAACAAATAAGCATCAACACATAACAACAAATTTAATATAGGAGTTCACCCAAATATCGTGGGCTACGTCTCCTTGAGCCTTTGTCAACTGACTTGGCTCTTTGGGATTAGGATGGAAAGTTTCTTTTACAAGTTACAAAATCAACTCCAATGGTTATCTGAACTGAACCAATGGGTTTAGAATACCATTTATATCTCTGCTATGGCTGTCATCACTCTGAAGATAGAACTAGGTTCCCTTAGACTTGACTCCTTTTGTCGGCGCCCTTAAGCTTCCTTGAGCTCCGAAGTGGCACTAACTCCCTCAGAATTATTTTTCTGTCCCTGAAACCTCACGTACTGTCTCCAACACACATCACACCTCCAAAATAGACTGATCATTTTTTCAAAATGAGCATTGCCTCCTCAATCTAGGCCTCCATCCACTGTTGGCCCTAGGTTGCCCAAAAATTCCCCGTGGCTCTTCTACCTTCAGAAGTCTTCAAATGGCTCTGAAAATCCTTTCATTGGATTCAAAATGTCCGAAATAGTCAGAATAGACTATTCACTTGCAGAAATTGGCCTCCGACCACTCCAGTTTCGCCTCCAACACCTAAAGGCACCCCCTGGCTCTAGGGTCAGTGAAAACTTCTCTGAATCATCTCGGCTTTCAGAAGTCCTCAAAAGATTCTACAAACTCCTCCATTGGATTAAAAATTATCAAAATAGTCGAAATAGACTATTGGTTTGCTGAGAATGGATACTGGCTGCTCTGGATAGGCCTCATTCTCCTGCTAGCAGTTGTTGGCCTTGGTGGCCCTTAGAACTTTTCTGAAGCATATCGGCTTTCAAAAGTCCTCTACAGACTCTGAAAACCACACCATTAGTTCCATAATTTCCTAAACATTCAAAATTTACTATTGGATTCTTGAATAAGGCCTTTAGCTGCACTGGCTAAGCCTCAAACTGCTGCTGGCCCATGGTGGCCCTACTGGCCCCTAGAACTTCTCTAAAGCAAAAAATTGTTCAAAAGTCCTCTGATGGCTCTGAAACCCTCATCAATGAGTCTGGAATGTCTGAAATAGTTGAAATTGACTATTCACACTCTCAGAATGGTTTAATCAAGCTCAATATAGAGCCTAAACAAATTTTGCTCAGTGTCCCCTAAAAACTCTCCACTAAAAATGTAGGAACTGAAGTTAACTATAGATAAAGTGTCGATTTCTGCCATTAAAGGCGCATTGCTAATTCTCTGCTAGGACTAACTGTTAGCATTAAATCTAACCATCGGGGTGGCCACATGGCCGCAAACCCCGTGGTCTCGTTGGCAGTCAGCATAAACCATTGTGGAAACCCGCTGAATTATATGCCATGTGACATGGCTTTAACCGTTGGCATACACTGTTTTAACGCCCCCCTGTTTTAAAGGTCGGAGCCCCTGGTTCTTTACTATCGGTCTCATGGGAGGGGGCTGGCCCCCTCCGAACCCCCATGTGCTGGCGTGGACAACTTTAAGTAGAGGCGCATCCATTATACTCTCAAGTAACAAGGGAATGGTCCAATGGAGTGAAGGTGAAGTGATGAGGGAGAGGTCGCGGGGTCAAACCCCGACCTCTGCCCTTCGTGCTCATTTTATTCAACGAACCATGGCACGTAATTGACCTTAGAACCTTATCATTCAATTTGATATGCGGACCTTCGAACCATTAGACTTGCCGGTTAATTAAACCATTGCGGATTCCATAAATTTATACGTGGTCTATTGTTTTTTTAAATTAAAATTCAATTATATTTAATATAAAATATAATATATAAAATATGTTTTTAACATATAATATATTATATTATAAAATATATATAAATATATAAAATATAAAATAATAATTAAATTAAAAAAAATACAATTCCCCCTTAGAATTGTTAGGGAATTATCACACACATAGATCAAGCTGGGGAATTTTGTAGTTTATTGGACTTTTCAAATCGCGATAACTTCTTCATACATTGTCGGTTTTTATAATCGTTCATGGCGCTGGAATCAGGAAGACAAGATCTATTCGGTTGCTCAGGTTCGACACATTTCCAAACACTTTGAATTTTGAGCTATCACTTAAGTCTTTGATCCAAATCTGATCACACCTCCCCAGTAGGAATCTTTTGGAACCCAAAAGATTGATTACCTGATTTGTTAAGTAGATGAGAGTACATCACCCTCACTTCAGCCTCCATACACTTGCCTTGCATGGCTTAGTGCCTTTGAACCAAAACTTGAAGGTAGTCAACGCTTCCCCTTCTTGGATGCTCTTGTCCTCCTGTCAAGAATTGTCTTCCTTGAACTCACCTAGAAATTTCCGGCGAGAAATTTATAGAAGTTAGCTGAACATGATGTCCTTGATCATTGATCTAAGGTGGCTCAAACAAACATGAGATTACAACAAAAAAAATGCATACTTGACTAAAATTTTCATATGTACAAATGAGTGTATGTCTTACTGAGTTAAGAAGTCAAACCACTTCTTACCAAGCCACTTCCTCGATGAATTGTGCTGCTGAAAATCTTCTTCATGTGAAACATATGTTCTCACATCAATGATGGAATCTTTGGTTCCAATTTCGCCAGTCTTTCTATCCTCTTGCCTCATGTGCTTGGGATGATTAGTTGGATGAAATGTCCAACATTGGGAAACAACATGTCCCTTTCTCTGGCAAGGTGTGCAAGTCTTTTGCACCTTCTTTGCAAGTTGCTTTGCCTCAACTGTTTCTTGTATGCCTTCATCCTCTTCCAGCATCTCGAAACATCATGGTTACACAGACGACAATATGCACAATAACTCTTTCTTCCATTCAAGCATGCATATTTGTCATGCTTATCAGAAACATAATCAACTTGACTATGGGAATAATTATACCTCAAATGATGATTTTCATGTCCATATTTTTTACCTTCTTGAGGAGATGAACTAGTAGAGGCTCCAACTTTCTTTTGCAGACTAACATCAGTGTTCATGTCATGATAGCTGTCAGAAATTTCTTGCTTGCCATAAGCTGCAAGTATACACACATCTTGCTGCAACATAGGCTTCAAACAATGACAATCAACTTGAAAACAAACTTGACATGTTTGTGATTTAGAACTTGGAACAAAAGTTCTTATTGAATTTGTCTCACATGCCTTCATGGCTTTGGAGTTTTTTCCATAATATTGAACATAACCAAGACCAAACTTCTTAGGTCTTTCTTCAACCAAAATAGGATCAATCATGCCTTGTGCATGTTTGCCTAAACCCTTTCCTTCATAGCCCATTTTAAACATTAACTTGGACCCTATATCTCTAGTGTGCTTTTCAAATGAACCAACACATCTATATGAAGAGGAAACTGAAGACAAATTAGAGTGATTTACCTCTGCTTCATGCATGTTCTTGGTTAAGGCCTCTTGGGCTTGATGAAGCTGCATCTCCATCTCATGCATTCTTTGAAGAATTTCTTCCTTCTCTTGCTTCATAGCAACCAATTGCTCCCAAAGTCTAGTGCTTTCCTTTCTATCTTCAAACATAATTTTCACCCTATCCTTCAAGATATAGAAGTATCGCTTCATGTATTCATCGAAGAATCTTATAAAGGAGGAGGATTTTGAAACCTCACTTGAAGAAGTTGTCATTATGAAAATGAACTAAATAAATTCAACAAAAATTCACAAAGCTTTCAAAAACAATTGACAAAGCTTTTGAACAAAAAGGCTGTAGAGTCAAGTTCTTCTTCAAGCAACCTTTTGCAAACAAAACCTCTTGTGCTTCAAGGGTTCCCTTGAGGTCCTTTGGGTAAGGAGAATACTTTAAAACTTCTTCCTTCTTGTCCTCTTCTGGACTTAGCTAACATTATCCCTCCCTTCACCTCTAGCAAACTCAAACTTGTAAGCATCAATCAATTTGCAAATAGTCAAATTCTTTGCATTGTTAAACACCTTTCAAGTCAAACAAGCAACCTAGTGCTCTGTCAAGCAAGCAACTAGAGCTTTGATACCAACCCGATCTGAAAATGGGTTGGATAACTTGTTATTCTTTTCAAAAACCTCCCACTCAGTTAAAAAATTTAAGATCTAGCTTATTCTTTACTTGTGCAGAAATTTATACTTGAAACAGGTGTATGTTTTTTAACTGTTTAAGTGCTTTAAGAACATTTGTTTTTGTTGATATTACACATGTGCAACAACCATATAATGCAACAAATAAGCATCAACACATAACAACAAATTTAATATAGGAGTTCACCCGAATATCGTGGGCTACGTCTCCTTGAGCTTTTGTCAACTGACTTGGCTCTTTGGGATTAGGATGGAAAATTTCTTTTACAAGTTACAAAATAAACTCCAATGGTTATCTGAACTGAACCAATGGGTTTAAAATACCATTTATATCTCTAATATGGCTGTCATCACTCTGAAGATAGAACTAGGTTCCCTTAGACTTGACTCCTTCTGTCGGTGCCCTTAAGATTCCCTGAGCTTCGAAGTGGCACTAACTCCCTCAGAATTCTTTTTTTGTTCCTGAAACCTCACCTACTATCTCCAACACATATCAGACCTCCAAAATAGGCTGATCATTTGCTCAAAATGAGCATTGCATCCCCAATCTAGGCCTCCATCCACTGTTGGCCCTAGGCTGCCCAAAACTTCCCTGTGTCTCTTCGACATTGAGAAGTATTCAAATGGATCTAAAAATCCTTTCATTGGATTCAAAATGTCCAAAATAGTCAGAATAGACTATTCATTTGAAAAAATTGGCCTCCGACTACTCCGGATTCGCCTCCAACACCTAAAGGCACCCCCTGGCTTTGGGGTCACTGAAAAATTATTTGAAGCATCTCGACATTCAGAAGTCCTCAAAATATTTTGAAAACTCCACCATTGGATTCATAAGTATCAAAATAGTCGAAATAGACTATTGGTTTGCTGAGAATGGATACTGGTTGCTCTGGATAGGCCTCATTCTCCTACTGGCACTTGATAGCCCTCGTGGTCCCTAGAACGTCTCTGAAGCATATCGGCTTTCAAAAGTCCTCTACAGGCTCTGAAAACCACACCATTATTTTCAGAATGTCTGAAACATCCAAAATTGACTATTGGATTTCTGAATAAGGCCTCTAGCTTCACTAGCTAGGCCTCAAACCGCTGCTGGCTCATGGTGGCCCTAGTGGCCCCTAGAACTTCTCTGAAGCAAAAACCTGCTCAAAAGTCCTCTGATGGCTCTGCAACCCTCACCAATGAGTCTGGAATGTCAATATAGATCCTAAACAACTTTTTCCCATTGTCCCCTAAAACCCCTCCACTAAAAATGGAAGAACTGAAGTTAACTGCAGATAAACTAGTGATTTCCACCATTAAAGGCGCGCTGCTAATTCTCCGCTAGGACTAACTATTAGCATTAAAGCTAACCGTCGGGGTGGCCACATGGACACAGACCCTGCGGTCTCATTGGCGGTCATCATAAACCGTTGTGGAAACCCGCCGAAATATATGCCATGTGACATGGCTTTAACCGTTGGCGGAGACTATTTTAATGCCCGTAGGTTTTAAAGGTCAGAGCCCCTGGTTCTTTACTATCGGTCTCATGGGAGGGGTCTGGACCCCTCCGAACCCCCATGTGCTGGCGCAGAGAACTTTAATTAGAGGCGCATCCACTGTACTCTCAAGTAACAAGGGAATGGTCTAATGGCGCTAAGGCGCAGTGATGAGGGAGAAGTCGCGGGGTCAAACCCTGGCCTCTGCCCTCCGCACTCATTTTATTCAACGAACCATGGTATGTAATTGACCTTCGAATCTTATCATTCAATTTGATATGCGGACCTTTGAACCTTTAGACTTGGCGGTTAATTAAACCATTGCGGATTCCATAAATTTATACGCGGTCTATTGTTTTTTTTAATTAAAATTCAATTATATTTAATATAAAACATAATATAATATATAAAATATGTTTTTAACATATAATATATTATATTATAAAAAATGTATAAATATAAAAAATATTAAATAATAATTAAATTAAAAAAATACAATTCCCCCTTAGAAATGTTAGGGAATTATCACACAGACCAAACTGGTGAATTTTGCAGTTTACTAGACTTTTCAAAATCGCGATAACTTCTTCATACGGTGTCAGTTTTTCGAACCATTCGCGCCACCGAAATCAGGAAGGCGAGATATATTTGGTCGCTCAGGTTCGACACACTTCCAAACACTTTGAATTTTGAGCTATCACTTAAGTCCTTGATCCAAATCCGATCAGTCTCTAAAGCCCATATTTGGCTCGAATAAGGAAAATGACTAATCTAAGCTATGAACCAACAATACAAGTCCATATCATCAAAATTAACTTCTTTTGAGTCTAATACATGACTCAAAGCATGGATTAGATGATTTTTGTTACATAACTGAAGTTGCCTCCTCATGTGGTCACGAGAAGAAATCTATAGGTTTGGGTTGTTTCAAAAGGAGGTTTGAAGCAGACAATAGGATAGTCTTCATGTGAAATGAATTTTCCACAAAACCCATGTTCTTGCTAGATATGTCAATAAGTAGAACATATTCAACCGCTGATTTCGCTGCAAGAAATCAACGTCTGCAGGAAATCGAGGCTTCTGCAGGAAATCTAGAGCTGCTGCAGGAAATCTGGATCTTTTGCAGGAAATTCAGAGCTTCTGCAGGAAATGTGCTTGCACGCGCTGTCTTCAAGATTTTGTGGAGCTGCTTCGAATCAAAGCAAATCTGCACATGAGTTCTAGTTCAGTCAGAGTGGTAATTCAATAAAGATACAACTAGATCAAAGAATACTTCAAGTTTCAGGAAAAATGACACTTATTATGTTAATTTGACATACCTTAAGCTTATAGTACCCTTTTAGCCAAAACCAAACAATATAGCCGAACTAAGAATAATTAAGGGCGGAAGGAGTTCAAAAATAGGGGAGGTAAGGCTTGGGAAAGGTGTGAAAAATAGGCAAAATTGAGACTTAATAGGTAGACTTAAATTGAAGACTTGTGATAGGTGTCGAAAAAGTGAAGAAGAGCCAAAGTCTGAAGCATAACACTTAGTTTGAACAACGTTTAATTTGTGGAAGAAATGTTAATTGAAAGAAGTGCTTTGACTTGGTATTGGAGGGGATCATGGTCAAGGGTCTAGGTTTTGGAATTCATCAATTGAAGATTCTATATGAAGAAGAATTCTTGTGGGTTTTCGTCTCATTGGGAGATGTTTTGGCCCTGACTGATCACCTATATCTTGTGTCTTCTTGTCTCATTGTTATTTATGCTTTTGATATTTTTTTGATGAAATGAACACAATAATAATCAAGTTGAATAAAAATCTAATGAAGAAAACTAAAGAGTCATCACAAGCAATTATCATTGAAAGATAAATCTCTCATCTTTGTGTCCCTAGATTTATCAACACCTATAACTCATGCCATATAAGATACCATATTGAAATTGTAATAAATGGCAGTGATAAGGTTATTGCAAAGTATTCTACTAAGCAACAATAGGTATGATACTTTTATGGTATGGTTCAAAGAAGATAATCATTATTGACACCAGACTTAGAGTCAAGTTTATAGAGAACCGAGGGATTCCACTAGGCTTCCTTGCTATTTTAGATGTTTGAATTTTAGAAAGAGATATTTTTTGATTAACGAGGAAAGATTGCATGATGGATCAGAAAAAGAAAAGGAAATTACTTAAACAATGGATCCTCATTAATTAATAGTGTTGAAATATGGATGGATTTATGAGGAAAATTTGTATAACGAATCACAAAAAGAAAAGGAATGGACTTTAATGAGGATTCTTAGTTAAGTGATAATTTAGAGATATGAATGGAAGTCATACAATTTATATTATGTGATTTATTTATTTATTTATGCGGTTCATAGTCCTCGGAGATCAGTGACCGCTACATCCATGCAATATTGTACGAATTAGATCCACCTGAAGGGATCACTTACTGTTGGCTCAACCACAGAGCGTAGCCTCGAGAGTGTTGAGAGAATTTAAACCAAAAAATTTCAATAGAAAAGGTGCTTTACCAACGATAATTCGACCAATTGAGCTAACCCTCGGGGCTCTTTTATGTGAATTATTTATTTATAAAAGTATCAAAATATAATTTATAAGTGGAGGAATATTTTATGTAGAGTTTCATAAAGAGAACACATTCAAATTAGAGTAAAATAGGGTATGAAATGGTTCTCCTAAGAAAAAAATTAAATTTTTTTAAAATAGTAAAAACATATGCCACCTCACACTAACCATATGCCACCTCATATTAGGTTAACAACATTTCTACTGAAGATTAATCCATATTGTCTCATTAATGATAGTTGTCGATGAAATTGGGTTAATATAGATTTAAAAAGTGATTTAAAAAAATAATAATATAAGTTTTAGATTCTGGTGCACATTGTTACAACACAAATTGTACTTGTTACCACAAAATATAGCAGAGACCTAAGGAGGGAAAACCTATGAGACAACTACTAGACTAAGTGACAACAATGGGATAATGGCCCACTATCACCACAACCAAGGCCCCATGTTCTCTATGGAATTTCATTGATGGGAGGATTCCCGGTTGATTATGATCACCTATAATATATATATTTTATGCATGAAGGTTCAAGGTGATGGGGCTAGAGTTCATTTGAAGAGAGGCTCAATAAAGGTATGAGACTTAAACCACCCTATAAGAAAAACCCTAGAAAATATGGCACAAGACCTAGGGTTTTGAGGCTTCTTGACGATAATAGGTGTTCACAAGGTCAAGGCTCGAGAGAAGAAAGTGATTCTTATGATTTATTCCAATGAATAATAAGCTCATAAAACCCTCAAAGAAGTCCCCACCAAGGAGATACAAGCTAGGTTTTTCCCTTCTAGGGCACACCTAGGGTACAAGATTTTATGGATGGAGAACTATGAGAAACCTACCAAACTTGGAGATCCTCTAGACAAGACCATAAGGAAGAGCCTTTTTCTCACAAAATCCACCAAATAACCTTCTAAATGATTTCGCTTGATGTCGTAGCCTAGCTTTCCAAGAGAAACTGGACCAAAATTTTAAGGAGAAGAAATATGGAGAAAAGGATGTTTGATCACCAAATTCCTTGGACTAGTGCCTAGTCCTTTGGGAAATGGAGTCTTGAGATGCTTAAGGCGAGATAAAACATCTTTTAAGGAGGCTTGAAATCGATGCCCTAGGGGTCAACTTCCAACATTTACCTTCTTCAAGAGATAATGGAGTTTCACGAAGAATTCAAAGATATTTATTCACTAGGAGCAATCATTACATGCCTTGCATTGGATAAGATATGAATACTCTACTAGAAAATATTTCCACAATTAATCTTCAACAATTAGGGCACAAATTTCCATATTATAGAGAAACAATTCCATACATTAAATAACTTTCAAAGAAAAAATATATCAACATTAAGCACTTATAAAGAGACATGCAATAGATCCATCCATCATTCAAGAAGAAGCTCCAAAAAAGAAATGCGAATCATCTCCATACATCAAAATGCATCAAAAGAGTCTCCAATAACTCCAAAGAAAAAGTGCGAGTTATTTTACTAGAGAAAAAATCCGAGTGTGATGGTGATCTCTTACAAATGAACCTAATTTCTATTTATATGAGTCTTTCCAAGTTGAAATAGCCTATTAGCCCCCAAAATATTAAAATAATGGGCAAGAAACAAGCCTTGGTTAGAAGCCGACCAAGTAGACTTTTCAAAAGATAAATTAGCCATCCAAATTTTAGCTGAGTTGATGATGTCATGCTAATGTAGGTACGTTGGAGGGCCTTATTGAGTCCTCTAGGTGCCAAAATTTGAGAGAGGGCTCCATAAATCTCGAACAAGGGGCAAAAATGTGAGAGAGGGCTCCATAAGTATCGAATAAGGGAATAACCCCTTGATCTCAATGCAAGTCATCATGTGGGGCCCGAAAATGAGTTTGGGGAAATTCGGTCTCATGGGTCTCTTGATGATAAAATAGCATGTAATGCCCCAAGATTGAGGTTTTTGATGATGGTGCTTTCCATCCCATGTCTCAAGGGATGAGACAAACCTCCTCTAGGCCTTGGATCAACTACCACTCCATATGGTACGCCGAATGGGCACAATGGTCCAAGTGCACCATCTTATGAATAATGTGGGGCAATAAAAAAATTGCTGAAGGTGCTGAGTGAGGGTGTCCATGTCGTGAAATAATTCTCTACACATGGTGGGAGTCCCATGGCTCTCAACAATTCCCCTCGAGGTGTCAATATGATCCTTTGGTGGGTTTGGGCGCCAATTAAGTTTCCCAACCAATGATGAAACCAATTTCTCTTCCTCACCACTAGGTACGGTAATTCATTAGTGCACCTAAGTAAAACAAGCTTGTTAGTCAAGGGAATATTGAGACTATATGGGGTTTCTCTTCCAAATTTGGGGCTTCAAGCTTGTAATAGTGTTACCTCCCCAGGTAGGAGTGGCTAATAAACAATCCTATTAGGTTTTCTCAGCCCCTAAAGGGAAAGACAAGTCCCTGGTACACCCTTCAATTGATAGGTTTCATGTGTATAATGATGAATTGATGGGCGAGATGGGGGTCTCAAGGCCAAATTCCATGGGATCAAGGGTAGGAATGATGAGGAGTGTACACATATTGGGTGTATATATGTAGGAGGGAGAAATCATGGATACATGGGTTACTCAACCTTTGGTATTCCACCCAATTTATTTTCATTTTGTCTTTTATTGATTTTTTCTTTGTGTTACTGCTCGAGGCTTGGGGAAATAAGAGCATGCTATGAGATATATGCAACAAATATCACCCCCTTAAGGTGAGTTCATTCATTGCCCACTAGGGGTTGTGACACACATGGGTTCCTTAATGATGTGGGGGAACTCATGGGGCCCTAGGAACCAAGATGATGGCCATAATGAAAAAGGGCAGAGCCCATGGTTGGATTTTTCCCACGTGCTATATGAATGTCTCAACCATCTTTTTCATTTTATAATATTCTTTCTCTTATGTTTCTTGTGTGTGGCCATGATATTATTTTAACTTTCTTTTAGCTGCATCAACCTCAAGGACAACATTTCCAGGCCTGACCCAGACAAGTGGACAAGGGGAGGGGGGTGCCAGTGCGTTGTGGATCAGTGGTCATGTGGACCCATAGAGAGAAAATGATGAAATAAGGCTTGTAATATGTGGAGAGGAGTGAAAAATGTGGAACGAGAAAAAGAGACCACACTACCCAAATCGAGGTTTGCCAAGTAGTGCCCTTCCTGAAGCCATAGGCCAATAGGGAATATCCCACGGGACGAGGATTGAGTATTAACCCCCAAATTCAAGGCAAGGGAACAAAAATAAAGTCAAAGAACTTTCTTCTTCAAAGCCACCTAATACTCCATGCCCAATATACCCAAGGAAAAACAAGCATAAAGCACCTGATTACACAATGAAAAACATACCTCTTTTGGGTTGGTTGGCCCACCTTCAAACATACACTCTTGAGAGATGGGTGAGGGTAAATATGACTAGCTTAGGGAGTGAAGATCAAATGGAACAATGCATTGACTACATTTATGGCAGTCAGGGGTTGTTGGCTGCCACCTGGAGAGAGATACAGGAGAAAATATCTCCTATAGAGTCATCCACCAAAACATTTGGCTCCAACTGGGACATGAGATATTTGTGGAGTGAATGATCAATGCACTTTAACGGGGTGGTCATGAGAACACCAAAAATCCTCTGGGACCGCAAACCTATATCCTGCACATCAAAAACAATGTTGGAAGCATGTGTCATGGGCCATTTTTTCATCAAAATAATAAACCATACATGAAATTAAATCTACTCTAATATGCAAGTGTAATATAAATGCACTTATTCTAGCACGAGAACACAATATGATGATAGTAGCTATACAAAATCAATATGCAATGCATCCTACTCTACCATGCACACTACATTATGCAAGTGCTAAGTATAGTCATATTTCTAATGTAACCAGCATATTATTATATTGAGGTTACATTTCCTACCCCTATGATCAATAATAATGTACATTTTAAATCACAAATGATAATCATGACACTCATATCTTAGGTAATAATGGTGGGAGGTGGGAGAATAATGTGACCCTGAAACATGCAAAGGGCTATGGAAAAAGGGGAAGAACATGAATCAACCCTGACCCATTGGATCATTCCCTCAATCTTAAATATGGAGAAATCAGTGACCAAGATCAAGCACTCCTCAAAATTCCCCTTAGAGATGCAATGATTGATGAGGTCTTAAGGGACATAATGGGAAGGAAGAGGGGATGTTTAGCATAGAGAATCACAACCACTAGGTTTCTCTTTCTCATAATCATATTAAATAGGGGAAATGAACTAGGCTCATCATAATTAATGATTTTACGCATAGAAATGATAGGAGGGTCTATGGATGACTTAGTTATACCTCAAAGTGTGAAAATTCCTCTAATATGGAATCTGATTGTAGCAACTGGTATTATTTATTATAACTGATAAATTAATTATTCAGTTCATTTCTACGACAACATAAAATTAAACAGACTGCAACCTTCACTAAATAAATTTCGTAAAAAATACAAGTGCGGAAACAAAACTGAACAAGACTAATGTCGCTAGAAAAACCCAATGCGGGAAAACCGGTGCAACAACTGAGGGTTTATATATTATGTAGTAATTTTTTGAATACAATAGGATGCCTTGCTGGCTATCCTTATAGAGAATCTGACTGATAAGAAATCTAGTGAGATTACCTCACACACTGACACTGGAATCCTGACTGGCTAAAACCCCGGATGGGAAGCCCTCCACAGCGTCTGTGTAGTCTCTATGTCACTATGTGTGGGGACTACGTGGCTTCTGCGTTCTGGCTCTTCTGCTGGTTGGATTTGACCCTCTGGCCCCTTCTATTCTCACACCCCGACTCTTCGGCACTAGATCTGACTGATCCTCATCTAAATAACAGACGACCTCAAGGCTGCAACGCTGCCTCTATGTAGCTCTACACTGGCACTACGTAGATGCTACGCTGCCTCTGTTGGTACTAATTTCTCTCTTCTTTGCTGTGTATTCACCAGCTCAGGAATATAATTTCCAACCAACAATTATCTTTGCCTCTCTCTGAAAATAATCTCTTGATTGAAGTTTCTCCCTAAGAACTGCTCACTAAAGAAATCGATCTCTTGACCCTTACTATGTATTTTCCAAATGACCCTTCAAGCTCTTCTTATAATCTTTTTGTTGAAACATCAACGACTGAGATTAGATCTCTAATCAACGGCTAAGATTAAACTTTGACTTGATCCACCTTTTCTAGAACATTTACACCCATATTCTATTAATGCACTTTAATTATTTTATTTCCTAAGTTTATACTTAGGGTCCCTTTAAAATAATTATTATTTTTTCAATAAAATACAATCCAGGTGGAATTGCCCAAAACGATTTCTGGGTTATCTGGAATACATGTGCCTAAGACTCCATGTAAATTTTAAGACTTATATCAGATCCGATGCTACAAGAAATCAACACTCTCTCTTAGCGAGGAATGTTCTCTAGCAAAACTCCTTGCTGAGTACTGATCTAATTCTGCAACATCTCCCTCTGCATTGCTGATGTCTGACATTGTTTCCCATCAAATCTGCAAAAAAAATGCATCTGTACTGCTGCTGACACTGCCACCATAAACATTTCATCCGTATTGAAACTCCCTCTCAAATTCTGCATCCATGCTGCTCCTGACACTGCCACTGCCAACTTCTACTGCACTGCAATAATGTTTCTTACTGCAACTGAAAAACATCCAAAACTGAACAAGCGTTCAACATGATACATCTCGGTACTGAATATCTGGCTACTGCTAACCTTTGGGTTGTCCCTCTAAAACTGTTCCGTTGCTGCTGACTTCCGTGTTGTGATTTCCTGCACTGCTTCCAACTTTGCTCTGCGCTTCTCAGGTTCTAACGCTGCTAATTATTGCAGTGTCACTTCTACACTCCTCTGCACTAACTGGAACTCGTCCATCCTGCTATGTATGATTTGGCTCTTATAGCAAGGTATTGATATGAGAGTTGGACTCAAGGATCCTGCCCAAACTGTAGATCTATGGGTCTACAGCTCCAAGTACGACCACTTCCCTCCTGGAGGAATATGAGCTATCATCGCGAACTCCTCCTCATCTATCCTGGCAGGTGCTGCTTGCGGATCATACTTCTCGTCTTTGTCTCTCTTCTTGAGAGGACACTGTGTGGCATAATGACCCATTTTTCCACACCAGAAGAATTTTATCTTGGAAATATCCTTCTTCCTTTTGCACTGATCCTGCTGTCTCTTTGATGTAAGGGCGACATTATCCTCCTCCTCCTTCAACTTCTTCCCACTACTGTTTCTGCCCTCAAGTTGGTACTTGAGTAAGTCCATCCTCATCTCTTCTTGCTCAAGAGAAACCCACATTGACTCCCAGTTAAAAAAATTATCTCTGCCCAGGATGCTCTGAACAAAGACCTGATAGTCTTTGGACATTGAGTTGAGGGCCAATCTGACCATCTCAATGGCTTGAGGAGCCAATCCCATAGCTAACATTTGTTCTCCGTTTTCCTTAAGTCTAGACAGGAATGGATCAATGTGCTCACCTTTCTTCATCCTAGTAGTCCGCATCTTCTCTTCCAGATATATCTTCTGCTGCTCGAAATATCCTTGATATAACTTCTCCAAGGCTTGCCACATTTCTCTAGCAGTCACTTTTCTAGCTATGTGACATACAACATGATCCCTCATGCCATCAAGGATTAGGTTCTTTTCCTTAGCCATATTTTTCTTGTATTCCTTCAGAGGAACAACCAACAAACCTTCTACGAAGAGCTTGATATCATGCTCATCCAACAGGAATTTGATCCTAGCCTTCCCTATCACATAGTTGGAGGCTGCCTCCAACCTGTCTTTATCTCTCAACCCACTTGCTGCCATTTATGCTGATAGAAAATGTCGAATATAGCTCCCTCTCTTTCTCCTTTGTGCAACACTGGACTGGCTTATGCACTCCTTGCTGGAGATGGTAGATATGCCACCCAAAACTATGAATCAACTCTCGAAAAATAGAATTACCTGACTAGGAATTCCTTGAGGAAGAAAATTCACTTAAAGTGTCTCCAAATATCTCTTCTGATGCTTCTGCACCCATAATCACTGCTACGTAGAAAACTACGTCACTTTGACCTTTGATTTGTTGCACTACTCCCTCTGCCTCTGCCAAATTGCAATCTGGAAAATTTTTTCCTCTATGTTGACTCACTCATAGAGAGATTTTTCTTGCTGGTTTTGGCCCTCCTGGCTTGGACTGCACAATCTGTCGGGAGATCGATTTGCTGCTTACACAACTTTTTGATCCCGGCTTCACCAACGCTGGATCTACGTACCTGTTCTTCTGTTCCTCCTGCACTTAGATATAAAAGCTCCAATACCATGTGGAAATTCCTCTAATATGGAATCGTATTGCAACAAGTTGTATTAATTCTTCTAACTGATAAATTAATTATTCAATTTATTGCTACGGAAACATCGACTTAAACCCACTGCAACCTTCACTAAATAAAATGCGAAAAGAATAAAAGCGAGGAAACAAAACTGAACAAGACAAGATCATACACACATCTGACACAATTTTTTTTGGACTAATGTCCCCATAAAAAACCAAAGCGGGAAAATCGGTGCAACAAATGAGGGTTTATATATTATACAGTCATTTTATGAATACAAATAGGATGCCTTGTTGGCTATCCTTACAGAGAATATGACTGACAAGAAATATGGTGAGATTACCTCACACACTGACACTGGTAGTCTAACTGGCCAAAACCCCGGATGGCAAGCCCTCAATAACCTATGCGTAGCCTATGCGTCACTATGCGTGGGGACTGCATGGCTTCTACATTCTGGCTCTTCTGCTAACTTGGATCTAACCCTCTGGCCCATTCTAGTCTCACATCCCGGCTCTTCGGCACTGGATTTGACTGATCTTCAGCTGAAAAACGAACCTCCTCAAGGCTGCAATGCTTTCTTTGCATGGCTTTGCGCTGGCAGTGCGTAGCTGCTATGTTGCCTCTGCTGGTACTGCTTTCTATCTTCTTTGTTGTGTATTCACCGGCTCAGGAATAAAATTTCCAATCAGAAATTATCTCTGCCCCTCTTTGCAAATAATCTCTTGATCGAAGTTTCTCCTTGAGCACTGCTCACTAAAGAAATCGATCTCTCGATCCTTACTATGTATTTTCAAAATGACCCTTCAAGCCCTTCTTACAATCTTCTTGTTGAAACTTCAACGACTGAGATTAGATCTCTAATCAACGACTAAGATTAAATTTTTACTTGATCTGCCTTTTCTAAAACATTCACACTCATATTCTATTAATTCACTTTAATTATTTTATTTGGGCCTAAGTTTAGACTTAGGGTCCCTTTAAAATAGTCAATTTTTTTCAATAAAATACAATCCCGGTGGAATTTCCCAAAATGATTTCTGGGTTATCTGGAATACATGTGTTAAGCCTCTCTGCAAATTTTGAGACTTAGAGCACATCCGATGCTACCAGAAATAAACACCAAGATCATAAGGAAGGTAGATAAATACAAGGTTTTCGTTGATATCATTATTGGTATCATAAATAGGGTCTTTGTAAAAATGATGTCAAATGATATTCCATTTCCCTTCCTTGATAAGAAAGAACTCGGAAATGTCAACTTCCAAGGGATCAATGGAATCAACCTTTTCAAGGTCTTCAAGGAACACATTATCATAGATAGCATACTTGAAAAGGGAGGGGTTATTCTCACCTTCATTCTCCACATATCCATCTTCATCAAGATACTTTTCATGATCCCATTCAGGATCTCCCTCAATGATCTTATTTTTATGATATAGAAAGGGATCCTCTTCTTCCTCATGGTCCTCCTCATATTTAATGAAGTCTTCCTCTTAAAAGTAAACATCTAATGTTGGGCCTTTATTCTATAGGAATTTATCAAAGAGAGCCTCAATAGATGAAATACTCCTAAGCTTGCAATTATATAAACATGAATCGTGACCTTGGAGGGATCTTATGAACACCATTATGATAACATCTTGATGAACCACATTATCTCTTGAGGTATATGTAGCAAATATTTCCACATGGTCAATTGAAAAATATGGATCACCATCAAACTTGGGCACCCTGATTATTGTGCTAAAGGTGATACAATTTGGGTACCTAGGAATGCTAGTGATGTCCAAGGTAGGGATTTCATGAAGTTAAGACATCCATCATAAGCATCCGAGAAGTAAGACATCCTATTAATTCTTTAAATTTTGATTTTTATAGTATGTTTTTTGTTTTACCACTTTTGACCTCAAAATTTCCCAAACGTGGCATTCTACCAATTATTTAGGAGATAAATTGTGGTTGCGTATTTCTTGTGAGTTGGATCATTTGGTGGGAGTTTCCATAGTGGGTTAGGGTGAGTAATGAATATAGATATTTTATCTTATGCATTGATTAATATTTTAGATTCTTTAGCTCTATCACAAGTTTCCAACCATGTTTTTTGGTGTTGCCTCATGACATGTTCTTTAATTGCTTCCTTAATACCATTGATGAAACATTATTTGAAAAATAATTTAGATTTACCCTCTATGCGGATTGAAAATTACTCAAAGGACTTAATATATTCTATTGTTGTGATTGCATGGAAATCAAGAAACCAAAACAATGAGCATCACATTCAAAACAAGCATAATGTACTTGCACAAACTAAGTCTAGGAAATACATCCTTTATAATCCTTCCTATACCATTTGTTGATCCAAGTGGATATTGGTGGCCACCCACCTCATCCATTGGCTCAACAATTCTCTATCTTCTTGGAATTTTTCATGAAATGATAATAAGCTCTAATGTCATGGAATAACTTCTGAAGAAAGAACAACGAGGCGTAATTGCACAATTATGCTCAATAGAAGTTCCAACATCAAAATCATCTATTTCTCCAGATCTCCAAAAAGTCTTGGACAATCATTCCAAGGTGTTTGAAACTCCCAAAGGAATCCCACCTATTCATGATCATGATCATGTTATTCATTTGATTCCAGGAAGTGTTCGTCCAAACACCAGGCCTTATAGATATCCTTATGTCCAAAAGAGCGAAATTGAACGTATGATTGCAAAAATGTTAGGGGTTGGGATAATTCAACCTAGTCAAAGTTCTTTCTCTGCTCCAGTAGTATTGGTGCACAAGAAGGATGGATCATGGTACATGTGTCCGGATTATAGGGAGCTCAATAAGATCACTATTAAAGATAAGTTTCCCATTCCTTTGATTGATGAATTATTGGATGAATCGTATGGAGAAATTTATTTTACCAAGTTGGATCTTCGCTCAGGATGTCATCACATTAGAATGAAGACTGAAGATATTTTGAAAACATCATTTTGAACTCATGAGGGTCATTATGAAATTTTTGTCATGCCTTTTGGCCTTACCAATGCCCCTCCTACATTTCAAGGGTTGATGAATTCCATTTTCAAACCATTCCTTAGAAAATTTGTGTTAGTATTTTTTGATGATATACTAATGTACAACAGGTCTTGGAAGGATCATGTTCAACATGTTGACAAGGTGCTCAAACTATTGGAGGAGAGACAATTATATGAAAAAACCTCTAAATGTTTATTTGGAGTACAAAAGGTGGAATATCTGGGTCATATTGTATCTCAAGAGTGTGTTAAGGTAGACCCTAACAAAATTAAATCCATTAAGGAATGGAAATTCCCCACAACCATAAACCAGTTGAGAGGATTTCTTGGGTTAATAGGGTATTATCGCAAGTTTGTTAAGAATTATGGGAGAATAGCAGTACCTCTAACAAAATTATTGAATAAAGATGCATTTTCATGGACTCCTGAAGCAACTAAGGCCTTTGAACATCTTAAAGAGGCAATGTTCTTATCACCAGTCTTAGCTACACCAGACTTCACAAAAACCTTTATTGTGGAATGTGATGCCTCAGGAAATGGAATTGGTGTTATTTTAATGCAAGAAGGAAGACCCATTTCTTTTGAAAGTCGTCCAATCAAAGGAAAGTATTTATAGAAAGCTGTTTATGAGAAGAAAATGTTGGCAATACTACATGCACTAAAGAAATGGTGACCTTACCTAATGGGAAGACACTTCAAGGTAAAAACTGATCATGATAGTCTTAAATACTTTTTGGAACAAAGACTATCTTCAGAAGAGCAACAAAAATGGGTCACAAAGATGTTGGGTTATGACTTTGAAATAATCTACAAAAAAGGGAATCTAAATGTTGTTGCAGATGCATTCTCAAGAAAGGATGAAGAGGTGGAAGCATTGATTTGTGTCATTTCTATTATGCAACCAGATTGGATGACTGAAGCAAGGGACGAATGGAAGAAGGACGAAGAAGTGTGGACACTCATTCAAAAGTTGCAGCAAGATCCTAGTACATCTGATACATTTAGTTGGAAAATGGTTCCTTATGGTACAAAGATCGCTTATATCTTTGTAAGAATTCCCAACTAAAACAAAATATTCTTTTGGAATTGCACACTTCTCCCTTAAGAGGACACTCAGGATTTTTAAAAACATACTACAGGGTGAAGAAAGATTTTTTTTTAGATGACCTTAAATCTTCTATTCAAAATTTTTTGGTGGAATGGTTGGTTTTCCAGCAAAATGAAGTGGAGACAATTAAGACCCCGCGTCTTCTACAACCTTTATCCATTCCAAGTCAAAGTTGGGAGGAGATTTCAATGATTTTGATCACACGTTTACCTAAGTCCGAAGGAAATAGTGTCATCATGGTGGTAGTTGATATAATTACCAATTATGCACACTTTTGTGCATTATATCATCCATTTTAAAGCAAGTATAGTTGCTACTGCATTTATGGAAACAATTCAAAAGCTAGATGGAAACCCAAAGACTATTGTAAGTGACAAAGATCCCATTTTTACTGGAAATTTTTGGACGATTTTTTTTTCTTGTTTGGGTACTCAACTAGCTCATAGCTCATCTTATCATCCTCAATCCGATGGGAAAAATGAGATAGTGAACAAATGTCTGGAAGGATATCGTCGTTGTTTTGTATATAATAAACAAACACAATGGGTCAAGTGGTTACCTCTGGCTGAGTGGTGGTATAACACTTCCTTCCATACTGCAGCAAAAATGACCCCATTTATGGAACTTTATGGATATCATCCACCGTCCATCACATCATCTTTAAGATAAAATTCTAAGGTTCAAGCAGTGGAAGATCACATCGAGCATCAACAAAAGTTCTCCAACTCTTAAAGGATAACCTAAATTTGGCACAAAATCGAATGAAACAACCAGGTAGATCAACATCACAACGAGAGAAGTTTTGATGTAGGAGACTGGGTATTTTTACAGCTATAACCGTACAAACAAATGTCCCTCAAGCAAGCTAAGAAGGATAATAAATTATCACCAAAGTACTATGGTCCTTACAAGGTGTTGCAAAAGATTGGTACTATGGCATACAAATTGGAGCTTCCTGCTTCTTCTCGAGTGCATCCAGTTTTCCATGTTTCATGCTTAAAGAAGGTTATAGGTGAAAATCTTCCAGTTCAAACAATATTGCCAGAACTTGATGAGGAAGGAAAAATCATATTGGAACCTGAAGCGTTCACGGAAACAAGAACTCGACAACTACGGAATCGATCAATTTCAGAGTATCTCATCAAGTGGAAGAACTTACCCACTGAAGATTCTACATGGGAGGATGAGAATTTTATACGAAAGCACCCAGAGCTACTCAAGCGTTGATGACAACACTTTTTTGAAGGACAGGGGCATGTTAGGTCCCTATATTACTAGTGCAGTCCCTTATTATTGTTAGTGTAGCCCCCTTATTGTTATTGTTGTACCCATGTAACCCCCATATTGTTATTATTGTGCCCTTACATTATTATTGTTAGGTCGGCTAGGATTATATTGTGACCTCATGGACTCTTATATATAGAAAGGAGGTTTTGTCATTTGTATCATCCATGAATTTTTCATTTATGTAATGTAAAAGAGGTTGTTGCCTCGAAGTGGCTTATTTCTAAGGCGTTGATCTCTCTTTTCTTCTATTTTTGGAGCTGGTTTCATAACAAGAAATATCACCTTGAAGAGTTGTAATAATCCAAGTGTGACAATGATCCTAGAGGAAATTGACTCCCCTTATTTATATGAGGGAAACCAAGTTGATTTTCCTAAAATTAGAATAAAAAATCCCTAAAAATAATTAAATCCACGATACAAGTTGGATAAGTCACAAGATGACCCACAAATATAGCCAAATAAATGAAGTAACACGAAAATAAGCCTCAAATAACCCACACATGTGAGTTTATTGTCCCCCAAAGGTGAAATCATCATGAAAAAGGTGTGCCTCTCCATAAAAGTCACAAAGAATAGCTCAAAGGATGTATCTTATCCCTTAAGTCATGAATTTTCAACCAAATGAAGTGGCACATCAACAACATAGCTCTCCAAAGCCCACATTATCCTAAAAAATAATTCAGGTAATCATCAAATGAATCATTAGGATGACATCCTCCAGCTAGGGCATGATATCGTTAAGGTAAAATGAACATTTGCCCCTTTAAAGGAGTCCCAAGTTATCAATGCCATCAATCACCATCAAGATGAGTGTAATGTCCACCAGAAAGGTACAATGTCATATTAAGGGTGTAACATCTCTCAAGTCAATGCCATAGCACCCGAGATCTATGTGCAAGGTCCTAGGGATGGAGAAGGGTCACATCATTATTGCTAAGTCTTCTTCAAGGAAAATGCTCATCAAGGGGGCTCTAAAACCCTCCATCAAACGTCATGTGTCACTATATAATGTGGTTAGACATATTTTATAAGGTGCTAGAGAAACATCACTTATCCCTCAAGGGGTCTTGGTTGCACTTATAGGAATTACCTAGCACACACTCAAGAAATCAAGTGAGATCAACATCATGGGTACAAGAACAATAAAAACATCAAGGTGGACCATCAAAGTACTTCACACAAACTTGTCATCTTCAAATGTCCTACTAGCTTATGATTGTGCACAAGTTACCTTCCTTAAGTATGAGAGGGTTGTCATATGACCTTATTAGGTATTTCCAACCCTAAGGGGAGGAACAATTATTGGGTCGGCCCTTTCAATTTATAGGTGTTATGACTTAATATTTACTTCATGAAAGGTGCCATAGTATTCTACTAGGTTATGCATACTATTGTTGATGAGTGTATTTGTAGAGGAAGTGGTTAACTACATGATTTTATTCTATCGCCTTTATTTTTCCAAGCCCCCAAATTTTCCCTTTTTTCACTTACTTTGATATGGTTTGTTTAGCGATACTATATTGGATTATCAAGCAATAATGAAAATATAATCTCCCATTAATGATGTACAACTTATTTCTTCATCGGGATCAAGATGTTTATTGAAATTTCCTTTTACTTTGACATGTGTCATATGCATGGATTCTCTCAAGGACACGTTGCTATATACGAGGAGGTAGAATTGAAGCTACAATTAGATTTTTCTTGCTTTACATCCCTTTCCTTTCTTTGCATTTTAGCATTTAGTTCATTCTCTTTCTTTTATTACAACTGCATCAACCTTGAGTATATTCAACACGTTTTTCTCATGGGGGAAGGCCAAGAGGGAACTAGTATGAGCGGCTGGAAACAACCAACGAAAATATGGAGTGAAAAACATTAGGGAATGATGAAAAGTGTTAGTTATGAATACATGCACTACCACCATAAGATCCTCTTATTTACCCTCCTCCTAGATAACAAAAGAAAAACCCTCAAGAAGGTCACACTGGACTAGAGAAACATGATAACCACCAAGGTGAAGGGAAGAAGTACATAGCCAACAATTATCAATAATCCAATTTCAATTTGTGATCCATACAAGAATACCTTAAACATTAAATGAAAACAATTGAAAACAAAAATGGTTAAAGTACCTCACAATAGATGACTCAAATTCATTACATGAATAAGCTAAATCAATGAGTACATTAACGAGAAAATAGATGAGAAGCTTTTGAGTTTGGCTATCTACTTATCGTAATAAGATTGTTGGCTAGAAAATTGCAATATAAGAAATTTTTTTAATCTTAAAATTATCCATACATAAAAATACATAACATACCCAATAATAACAATTATATAATAAATTATTCATAAAATCCAAAAAAAATAAAATATTAATCATATTTAAATAAAAGAATAATAATCTGAAATATCTTTTGTTTTTGTATTTAAAATTAAAAAATATAATTGTTTCTCTATACCAATTACAATATTAAATTATATCACTATTCTTTCTTTTAATAATATGTAAACCATAAGATATTTACATAGGTCTAGAGAGTGAGATGATGAATTAGCCTCGTAGTAATAGAAATAGGGGATCACAATGAAGATAAGACACCATGAGATTATAGAACATAGCAATTGTGCTCAAATCATAGGAGTAGGAATTGTCATGTGGTAAGAAATCATTATAAATAATAAAAACCTTTGCATCATCCCTAAATTTTTCATGTATCTAAGGAGGATTCCTTCAAATATCTAAATTTGTTTTTTTCTATTCTAAGAGATTCGACGTGATCAATTTTCATTGACCCAACATTGGAAAATACCTTATTACGGGTCGCGACGGATTAAGGAAAATACCTTATTACGGGTGTGGCGATATTAAGGAAAGGTTACTTTTTCATTATTCATCTTTTCAATTAGTTTTACCTTAATAATTTTGGAAAAAATATTAAACGTGTAAAGTAGATTTTATTATTATTTTTATTTAAAATTTGATTAAAAATTTAGAAAATTGATTGAAATTATAGAAACTAATTAATTTTATTTAAAATTTAAGATTTTTTTAAAAATTGGTTAAAATTGTAAACATTGAATTGGTTATTAAAATTGTATCATCCAATTATATTAAAAAGAGCTAAAAATAAATAAATTCTCTTCACACTTATGTTTTATTCACTTTTTATATAATTCGATTTAATAAATATTTAAATCATATTGCTAAATGAACGTCAAATGAAGTTTTAAAGAATATAATTACCTTTATTTTAAATCAATCACTTAAAATTAACATGGACGTGTCTTTTTTTAAAATTTTAATTAATATTATCATATTAATTTGAGATTATAATTTATAAAATTAACATTGACGTGTCTTATTCAATAAATTTAAATTAAAAAAAATCATTATTATTTTTTAAAATTTTTTCGTTTATTAAGACGCTTGAGTTCATCAGATTACATTAATCTTGATCTGTAACTTAAGAAATCGTGACCTAGGGGCATCTAAGTCGTCAAAATCACCCAGGGATCACACCTAGCCTAGGCCACACCAACACTAAGCTAATTGGGTTTAACATGTCTCCTCTCCCTAGCACATGAGCAATAAATTTGGTGAGGTTTGATCCTGGGTCGCCCTTCTAACGAGGCCCATTCTCAACTGGTTGTGCTAGTGGGACTTGACATATTTTTTAAATTTTAGGTAAAATTATCATATCAATTTGATATTATAATTTACCAGCCTAGAACTATCTTAACTCTGGATCTATCAAGCACCGAGAGGGATCAAATCTCTCTAGGTGCAAACCTCTTTTCTGAGTGCAAAACTTGGGGAAAGATTTACACTTCGAGAGATTTGATTCCTCTCGGCACTTGATAGATCTCGAGTTAAGATGGATCTAGGCTGGTTTCAGTCGTGTGTGACCAAGGAAAATCTATCGATAATATGAGGAACATATGACTAATTTTATCAATAATATGTAAATAAATATAACATTAATATAACCATTTTAAATATGCTAAATATGTTTGATATTTATCGAGTCATTTTAATTTTAAATTTGCTTAGTTACCTCAGTTTGTTGAGATGATAAATATTGTAAAATAACTTTAATGATGAAAAATGATGAAATAATTTTTTTGAATGCAAAGTGACAATGTAATAATATTGAATGATAGAAAATGTCAATAATAAGAATGTAGTCAATTACAAATAGCCTTCATTTTGATCAATCTCAAACTATTTTCTTCTGCTATTATATTGTCACCTTTGTTAGTTTTGTCATCTTTTCATATCGATTATACGAAAAAGATAGTTGAAATCACAAACAATTTAAATATTTAGCTCGAGTTGTTGTAGTAAACACCATACCTTGTCTCTCTTGCTCTCCAATATTATTAGGTTTAATTACTATAACACAAAAATCAATCTACATTGTTAATAATTTCTTGTGTTGACACTGAAATCAATGCACATTATTAATCCAATGACTTTAAAATTAATGTACCATCATACATCCAATTACATCAAATTGGAAATCAACATATACACTAAAATCAATGCATCTAATGCAATAAATAAAATAATATTAGAAAATATCTACACTGAAATCAATGCATCTAATGCAAGTAATCAAATAGGATTACAAATCAACATCTACACTCAAATCAATGCATCTAGTGCAAGTAAGAAAATAGGATTAGAAACCAACATATACACTAAAATAAATGCATCTAGTGCAATAAATCAAATAGGATTACAAATCACCATCTACATTGAAATCAATGCATTTAGTGCTATAAATCAAATAGGTTTAGAAATCATTTATATTGAAATCAATGCATCTAGTGTAAGCAATCAAATATAATTAGAAATCAACATCTACATTGAAATTAATGCATCTAGTGCAAGCAATCAAATAGGATTAGGAATCACTATCTAGACTGAAATCAATGCATTTAGTGCAAGCAATAAAATAGGATTAGATATCGTCTACATTGAAATCAATGCATCTAATGCAAGTAATCAAATATCATTAGAAATCAAAATATACACTAAAATCAATACATCTAGTGCAAGCAATCAAATAGGATTAGAAATCACCATCTACACTAAAATCAATGAATCTATTGCAATAAATATTCTTCCCTCTCTCCCCCCTCCATATATATCTATATGTCCCTCCATCTCTCCTTCTTTGTCTCTTTATCTTACCCCCACAAACACACACTCTCTCACTCCATATTTATCAATCTCTTTGTCCCTCCATCCTTATCTTCATCTATCTCTTCTTTCTCTTCACCTTCCATCTATATCTCTATCTCCCTTTGTATCCCTATATCAACCCAAAAACATACACTCTTTTTCTCCAATATATCTATCTATCATTCCCTCCAAGTCCTCTCCCTCCCTCTCTCTTCCCCTTCCCTCCCTCTCCCTCGCTTCTATCTGTCTTCCCTCCACTATCCCCTCTCCCTCTCTCTCCATCTTCCTTATCACTCACTATCTCTCTCTCTCTCCAGTGTTCACTCTATGTATTTCTTCTTACCTCCCTCTCTCTCCCCCTCCATCTCCATCTCTCTTTCCCTACCTCTTTCCACTCTCTCTCTTCCTTTCTCTCCCACCTCTCTCTCTCTCTCTCTCTCTATTTATCTTCACCTTCCAAATTTTTTACTATATGCCTCTCTCTCCTTCTCTCCCCCTTCTATCCATCTCTCCTTATTTGTCTATTTATCTCACCCCCAAGCATACACACTCTCTCTCTCCATCTCTCCCTTGTCACTCCCTCTCTCTCTCTCCACCTGTCGCTCTCTATGTCTTTCTTCTTCCCTCCCTCTCTCCCCATCCAACTCCATATCTCTATCCCTCCCTCTCTCCCCCTCCAACTACATCTCTCTATCCCTCCCTCTCTCTTCCCTCATCACTCACTCACTCTCTCTCTCTCTCTCTCTCTCTCTCTCTCTCTCTTTCCCCTACAATCCTCTCTCTTCCCCCATCACTCTCTTCCTCTCTCTCAAGTCCTCTCTCTCCCTTTCTCACCTTCCTCCCTCTATCTTCACCTCCCCCGCTCTCTCTTTCTCTCTCTCTATCTTCCCTCAAATCCTCTTTCTTCCCCCATCACTCTCTCTCTCTCTCTCCAACTATGTTACTATATCCCTCCCTTTCTTCTTCTCTCTCATTCTCTCCCCTAAGCTTGTCTCCATCACTCCTTCTATGTCTCTTTATCTCACCCCTAAACATACACACTCTCTGTCCATCTCTCCATTGTCACTCCCTCTCTCTCCACTTCTCACTCTCTATGTATTTCTTCTTCTCTCCCTCTCCCCCTCTCCAACTACATCTCTCTATCCCTCACTCTCTCCTCCTCTCATCCTTCCTCTCTCTCCCTTTCTCTCCTACCTCCCTCTCTCTTCCCCCTTCTCTCTCTCTCTACCCTCCAATCCTCTCTCCTTCTCCCTCTCTCTCTCTCCCACCTCCATATTTATGTCTCCCTCTCCCTCTCTTAGCCTTCTCTACCTCTCTCACTCCTCCCCCCCCCTCTCTCTCTTTCTATCTCTCTCTTCATTCCTCCTCTCCCCTCTCCTTTAGTTTATCTCCATCTCTCCCTTGTCACTCCCGTTATTTCTCCACGTCTATTATATGTATTTGTTCTTCCCTCCCATATATATATATATATAACAAATTTAATATTGTATTAACATAAAATTATTAAATTTAATAATTTTAATATTATAATATATTAATATGAATATTAGATTTAATAATAATAATAATAATAATAATAATATCAATTATGTCGAGCTCATCACCCTCAGACATCTCTTACATTTTGCAATTGAACAAGATTGCCATCATCTGCAGATTTTCGGGGATTCAAAGATTGTCATCAGTTGGTTCAATATGTCATCTATATGTCACGTTCACACACTACATCACATATTGGAGGACCTTTGGCATTTAAAAACACAATTTGAATCCATTTCATGTTGTCATATTTTCAGGGAACACAATCAACTTTTCGACACGCTATCCAAGGATGCCATGCTCCAACCTTGGGAGACATGGTTGATAGAGGAACATAGTGGATAGGGACACTTCAGATATTATCATCGGCCGTACATAGATCATCACCAGACTGCAAATATATAACATACATAGCATGGAATTTTTACTTTTCAACAGGTATTTACAAAACTGAACATATGTATTTATTTTGAATATCATAACTTGTTGATACTATCATGTACACCCCAATAGGGGCACCTACCAGGACTTATTTTTTGGTATGTGACTATGTCATATTTTGATGAATATGCCATGAGGCATCTACAACGTGTAATTTTCCATATTAATGAAAGTTATGATTTTTCCAAGGGGAAAAAAATTATAATATTAATATTTTAATATTAATGTTAAGGTTAATAATGTGTTTTTGCATGGTATTATTATTAATTTGGTCCATGGTATTTGTTCCATAGGCTTCATATATAATTAGATGTTGATTTCTACTCCAATTTGATATATTTTTATTTATTTACCATACTTTTTTATAACTCTTTTATAAATATGGTATTTGGGCCTAGGTATTAATAATAATTTGTCCCATGGTATTTGGCCCATAGGCTTCACCTAAATAAAACTTGTTTTTGAGTTTTTGTAAATATAAAGAGGTTTATGGAGTAAATATAAAAATAGGTTTTATTTATTTACCATACCTCTAGTTTATTTATATTTTTATTTATTTACCATATCTCTGGAGTAAGTATAAAAAGAGGTTTTATTTATTTAGCATACCTCTGGTTTATTTATATTTTTATTTATTCACCATATCTGTATTTTGAGGGTTCATAAAACTCCTCATATTTTAAATTTATATTGATTTTTTTTTTTTAATTGTTTATTTATATGGTTATGTAAGTTATTATTTAAGTCGACGTTATTTAGATTTTATTTTTAGTTTTTTTTTTTAAATTTTGGCTTATGACATACTTACACATCTGGGTCATATTGGTCTGTATAATGTGTCTCTCGACTCAATAAAAGTTTTTTTTGACAAATTAATAGAGTAGTCTAATAAGGCTACAAATTTGATACGAAAATAGTGGAAATCCTGGCATGATTTTTGCTAAAATTTGGTAGAATTTATGAGAAATTTGAGTTACAACTGTCAAGAAATTTATGGCATCAATAGACAACACCTAATTTATTTCACAAATTAGTATTATGTAAAATTATGTAAGTGAAAATTATTTTATTTATTTCCTAAATAATCCATATGCAATAATTGATCCCATATCACAAACCCACTTACTAATTCTTCTGATGTAAAAAGAAAATTATAATTTATTAATATAATATTAATTAAATATAAATTGATGATGATGATGATGATGATGGTGGTTAACGTGTGAGACCAAACTTTGGTCTATCGGACCGAAAGAAAAGAATTATTTAGTTTGCTTTAAAATTGTACTCCTATGCTCAAAGAGCTTGGAGAGAAGTGTCCCCAGCTCACTATGAAACTGAGATCTAATGTGGGTGTACGCAGGACACTCTAAGAGGAAGTGATTTTCATCCTCAATGTTCATATTCTCACAGATATGGAAGATCTTTTCCACCCATGGTGTTTTAGGAACTGCCCAATAACCTGTTTCACTATGGAGCTCATGAGAGTTCGTTCTTATCTTGGCTATATTATTTTTTTTCTTTGAGCTAGTTAAAAAAGAGAGATCCTTTTGATCTTCTAGAGTAGGGTTGATGACCTCATAATATCTTAATTTTCTTTTAGCCTCTAAATCTTTCTCACACCACATTTTCTCTTTAAACTTAGAAGTAACAATATTTTTAATGTTATTAATATTTTACAATGCAACATTTTCGTCGATCTCCCAATGGTTTAACCAGGCCTTGGTATCTTTAGACCAACCTCGTCTAAGCCTCGGATGGTTTTGGCTGGAATATAAAATACAAAATATGTTTATTTTATATTTTTTCCAAATAAATTTTATCACCGTGGAAATTTTATATTGTTGTCCTACATTATTTTTATTTCATTTTTTTAAAAGTTTTTTTATGTTTATTTTTAGCTAATAATCACCTAAATATATTTATATTGTATTTAATTTATCGCACTAATGTTTAACTATAAAAATGAATAAAATTGTAAGTATATTTTTAACTATAAAAATGAATAAAATTGCAAGTATATTTATATTGTATTCATTGTATTTAATTTATCACAATTATGTTTAACCATAAAAATGAATAAAATTGTATATATATAATTTTATTCGATAAACTTGTTGATGAGACTAGTGACACATATGAAATAATTTTATGATAGATATATAAAATATATTTAATATTTAAGTGTTGACATTACTGTATGCTTTGAAATATTTGTATAAATTAAAAAAAAAACATACAATTTCTAACAATATTACATTATTTATTTGGTTGTTTATTTGTATAGATTGAATGGACAAATGACTTAATTATTCTGGCATTATGCAAAATGTACAATTCTCATTGTTCATTTATGTAAAGTGAATAGAAAAATGACCTAATTTGTACAATTCTCATTGTTCATTTATGTAAAGTGAATAGAAAAATGACCTAATTTTTCTTATTGAAGTAAAGTGAACGGACAAAGGACCTTTTTTTTTATTACTTTGAACACTGAGACTTTGTGAAATAGTTTATTATTTTTATAGACAAAAAAAAGACACAATTTATGACAGCATTTCATTATTTATTTAGTTGTTTATTTATATAAATTGAATTGACAAGCAACCTAATTATTTTGACATTATGCAAACGATACAATTTCATTGTTCAATTATGTCCAGTGAATGGACAAATAACCTAATTTGTTTTCTTGATATTGATGAGAGGGAATTAAAAAATGACATAATTTTCTTTTTGACTTTGACATTGAACACTAAGACTTTTGGGATGGTTGGGATTATGTTAATATGGAGAATCTCTATTACATAATACAAAATAGTTTAAGGAAAATTATTGCATAGGCTAGATAATACATTCAATTATGGGTACATATATACTAGGTTTCTCATAGTTCAAACAATTTAAAGAAAGCATAAATAAAGGAAAGATAAAAAGGAGTTTGGTGGTAATGTAGAGAGAAAGCATAATCCACTCATTGCAAGTGCATAATTTATAATCCTAAGATTCCATTTAAATTATTGTTTACAATTTAATGGAGACAACAACGAAAAATGACTTGAGAACGTGTTGGCTTTGTGGGAATTATATTTATTAGGAGAAGATATTAAGTTGATTCACATCCTCACACGTTGCTTCTAATACCTTGCTTCCTCCACTATGTAATGTTTAGGGATGCTAAGGATAGTTTTTATTATTTGTGATAGCAAAAGAATGCAAATCACAATCACTTACACTTCTGTATTGTTTTTCAAATTAGTCGTGCCGCATATTTTCTCATTGTATTAGTTAATTAATATTTTTTTTGCTTCCATAGTGACTTATAATAGCAATATCACCCTAAATTAAAATTAAAGGTTTCAAACATCATTTAAAATATGGCATTTTTATGTTAATTGTAACTTTCATGTATTTAGGGGATACATAACAAAGTTAATTGACATGGTGTTAAATAGTTAACAAATATATAATACACATAAGTTAAGGATAAAAATAAATGTAAAGACATATGAAAAAGATAACCATTAATTTTTTGATTACCTTGCATGCTATTAATGAATCCTCCATATGGCACATAAGCATAAAACATTAATTGTAAATTAGTTGACATGTTGAGTCGAAAAGTCTTGGATGTGGTGTCTAAGAGAGAGTTTATTATTACGTAAAAACATATGTTTCGATAAAGTGTTGCAATGTATATTATTAGTGCATATTGGAATATATCTTTATAGATAATTTAATGGCTGGTAGTGAGTTTTAGGGAGGCTATGAATTGCACCCTAAACTATGGCCATAGCCATTGTAACACACCCTCCCACTCCCTTGGATCATTCTCGAGTAGTGGAAGGTATTACATCAATCTAAACTGACTTCTAAGGTGTCATCATGGAAATGGGGTCACAAAATTTCTCAAATTTTGACTTCCCCGAAACTAAAAAATAACACCGCCATTGCAACCAGTTTTTCAATATCTTTATTGTAATATAAATTTTAACTCAATCCAACTTATGGATCAAAAGTTATGGTCGTTCAACAGTTAGTTAATAAATATTTGCCCCGTCAGTAGGTATTTCCACATGGAACCCACATGGCGCTCATGTGACAACCTCACGTCACCAGGTAGGCCCATGTTATCAAATCAACCATTTTCTTTCCCCCGTGGCACTTGCCACAGAACCCCCCTCACTTCGGGGCCTACCAAAATGGTCCTTAACCTATTTTTGTAGCCAAGTTACATTATAAGGGTTTTAGGGGTTTTCAGGCACACAATACTAAACTCATGCCAAGCCTTCGGGGCGTGATGAAACCACTTGTTGTCACCTATTGGGAATTATTTTCATTCCTTGGTCTTGTTAACCATGAATATCTCTCACATGAATTACTATGATGAGACACCTCCAAGGTTCGCAACCTCATGACATACATATTACCATCAAGTGCCAGGGAGACTTCCCGTCCCCCAGCCTCTGTAAGACTCGAATTCCTCCACCACACACAGACACAACAAGGAATCCTGAGGTCTGAGGTATTCAAACACACAAATTCCCATCGAGTGCTAGGGATATTTCCTGTCCCCCGACCTCCGTCAATCTCAACTTCCTCTTATGACACTCCTCTCTTACCTCTCGAGGTATTGAGGATCTCAGTTGACTTAATGATGGCATCATACTAGCCATGTGGCCCTTCTTAAGGATGCCATATGTCACTCTATTTAAGACAAATTGGCCCTCCAAAAGGGCCATTATACTTGCCATGTGTCACGACACCTGTGCACCACCTCATAACCCTTCTATGTCATTTTTCCACCTCAGTCCATCCTTGGTCCCACTGAGGTTAATACTTATGTATAAACAAACATTTTCCCATTATAATACTTGGGCATTATGGAGGAGCCCGACCTTTAGTCCTCCATGTAATATTTCCTTGACCCCTGTCCTCGCAATACAATGGGTTGATGATTTGAATATGGGCAAACTAGTTTTTTTGTGCTAGCTCCCTCATCAGTTAAATATAAATGTGTTTAGGATCGTCTCAAGTTAGCTAATTGTGAAGGGGTTTATGTGTCAAGTTTGAAGTGTATTTGATGAGTAATTTATGAGTTAATTAGCTTTTAAAAACTCATGTAAAGCAGATAAAATGCAGAGAAATAACACACAACAAACACATTACACAATAGATGATAACAAAGTTCACCCCTCCTGGGATACATCTCCATGGACCTGCTTCAACTGGCTAGAACCTCTAAGGATTAATGATCAAATGTATGATTACATGCACCTACAATGCTCCAATAACTTTGAAACCTAATCCATTGGCTTCAGAAGACCCAAAAACCTCAAAATAGACTCTTCAATCTCTGAAAATGGTTTTCAGCTGATTTAGTCATGACCTCCTCTCCTGGTGGCCCTAGACTTATTTAATATTCAAAGTGGAAAAAAAACTTTCAGAAGTGCTCCAACGACTCTACAACCTATACCATCATGCTCAGAACATCAAAATCATCTAGGAATTACTCTTCTTGAGCCAAAATTGGTCGAAACATGTCGAAGTTATGGCTTCCTCAATATTTTCTAGAAAAAATCCACTAAATCTGGGGCATCTCCAGTTAACCCCACCAATTTTGGTAGTGGCGCTGAATCTGGGGCTCCGCTAAACATGCCGTCATATTAAAATCGGGATTAAGTTAAGTTAAGTGGAAGTTTAATTTGTGGATAAGCTTGTTTCGATGCATTAAGAGAAATTACAAAAATCTGCGTTTAAAAGCATACTAGCACTAATTACAAATTTTAATGGTTAATAGAACCATTTTTAAACATTAATCCACACCATTAATATTAAGCGTCGTGCTTGGTCATAGCGCAAAGGTTCCATGGTGAGGGGGCTATCCCCCTCCTACCCTCGCTGGTTCAAAAGCATGGAAACAAATATTTGTTGGTGCCATAGTCTTGTAAGAACGATTGGCGTGGCCTATTGGTAAGAGCTTGCGTTAGTGTGGTGGAGGTCGTGGGGTCGAGCCCTGACCTCCACCCTTCCACTGTTGTATAAAATTTTTCTCCAAAAACATTAATATCCAACCTTATATGTAATTCAAAATAATATATATATATATATATTTTTTTTTTCCGACCAAAGGATAAAACTATACCATATGACATATCTGACGCACCATATAAAATTCAAACTTAACCGTAAGTTGAAACTTGGAGCTAGCCACGTGACCTCATGCCATTGTTTCCTTTAGAAACCTCCAATAAAATTGAAACAAGTCACCCAACTTAGCATCCATCCACAGTCTGACACTTGGCATGGTGTCATTCAGCGAAATGGAGGAAAATCCAAATTTTTTTCCTTTGACCCTGTTTGACCATTTTTTTTTTTATAAAAAAATTCACCTATTTGACACAACGATCATCGGGATCTAGATTCCTCATACGGAGTCCGTTTTGAGTGAAACAAACTGCGTCGGATTCCTGGAGATGGCCCTGATCCAATCATTCTGATTTGGTGTGATTTTGAGCACTTTTAATTTTTGGCAATTTTTTGCCCCTAATCCAGATTCCAATCACTCCTTCCCACTGACAAGATTTTTGACCCAAAAAGCTATTTATCTCATGAGAGCTAAATACTCCTCTCTTTCCGAGGTTCTATCAACCTGATTCTACTTGGAAAAATCTCCATGACAACCACTTGGGTTCACTGACATGCCTTGCCTTGCAAATGGCTTGGCGCTTCAACCAATGTTCTCCTTTTGCTGCTGACCCAATCCAACACTTGATGGTTTCTTGTTGAATGATAAAATACCTTGTTCTACCAAAGAAATCCCTCGGTGCTTGGTAAACTAACTGATGGCCTTCCCACTGAGAATCATGTTCCTCATTTTCACAAACATGCATTCTATGCAAGCTTCTCTTTGGAAACCACTTTTCCAATTTAAGCCCATTTGAGTGAACTACAACAATGAGTTCCAACATCAGTAATAATAAGAAAAGAAATGAACATTATTTTACCTTCACGGTTCCAAATTCCACATTTGGAAGAATGCATTCGCCATCTCTTTCGCTTCTTGGCGTCAACACATTAAAAGGGTCTACACTGGCAATTGTTTTGGCTGCAATTCTTTGACATCTTGTCCCTCTTTTTCCATCATCCTCCAATATTGACATGTTGCTCATGCCATGATTTGAGAATGAAGGCTAATCATGAGCCTCTCGCTCAAGAGTGGGCCTTCCCAAAATCCTGCGACATCTTGTCACAAACACAACCATCAATCTGAAAAAACACATCATGCAAGAAACATAACTTGACGACATATCCTTTTTCTTCTTCAAAAAAACAAATGTCATATCATGTGGACATCGCCATGTACTCTTAAATATCGGTGTACAAACGATTGACCAACCACAAGTTGACAAAACATGCCTCTTCAAACAACTGACTCTCAAGTCAAACTAAAACATGTACACATTTCCATCTTTTTTTCATCTAACTGAGTCAACATAAATCTACCTTAAAACACCTTCTTGGCTTAAACATGCAACATACATTCAATTGGAAAAGGAATGCATCAAATAGGAAAGATTTTCATCAATCATCAAAAGACATGTAAGGCCTTAATTGGATAAGAAATCTAACCATCTCTTACCAAACCATTTCAATGGCACTTCTTTCAACTGCACTTCATCATCAAGTGAATCATCTTGACCCACATCAATTATGGAATCCTCTTTTCCATTCTTGTCAATATCTTTTTCCACCTTCTTCAAATGTCGTGGATGACTTGTTGGATACAAAGTCCAACACTTGTCTACAAGATTACCTTGCTTATGGCAATAAGTGCAAAACAATTGCATCTTCTTTTCAAAATGGTTTTCATTGTTCAATGGACCTTTGGCTTCCTACCTCCTCTGTTTAGAAATTTTCCTGTGGATGGCTATCTTCTTCCAACATCTAAAAACATTATGCTTATTCAAACCACAAAAGGAACATGCAAACTTTCTCCAAATCTTATGTGAAGATTTACCATGTTTATCATAATCAAAATCAACTTAATTAAATGTAGATTTATACCTTGAACATTCACCTTTGTCGCCTCCTTGAGGAGGTGAATTTGATGAGGTAGTGGCTCTCTTCAGAATACCAACAATGGATTCAATGGTTTTAGAGCTTTCAACATCCTCTTGTTTTCCATTCTCATTAGTTGCATGCTTGTGATAATATTCTTGCAAAGTGGGTATACAACTTTTTCATTCCTCATTAACACAATATTCACGAGCTTGAGGTAATGAACATGTAATTAAATTCCTTCTTGGAACACATTCATGTGCCTCCTTGGTTTTGGAGCATTCTCCACAATGTTGTCCATAACCAAGACCCAAATATCTAGGCCTTTCCTCAACAAAAATTGGCTCAACTATGCCTTGTGCATGTTTTCCCAATCCTTTACCTTCATAGCCCATTTTCATCAATAATTTGGACCCTATTCCTCTAGTGTGTCTTTCAAAAGAACCTATACATTCATCTTGAGAGGAAATTGAAGACAAATTTGAATTTCATACCTCTTTTTCATGCACATACTTGGCTAAGGTTTCTTTGGCATTATGGAGTTGAGTCTCCATCTCATGCAACCTTGCTAGGTTTTCATTTGCAATATGGAGTTGAGTCTCCATCTCATGCATCTTTTCTAGAAGCTCTTTCTTCTCCTCATTCATTAAAATCAACTGTTTTTGAAGTATAATTATCTCCCTCTTATCTTCATACATATATTGCACCATATCATTCATGATGTAGAGCTTCTGCAACATCTCTTTATCAAAGATTTTTGCTAAGGAATATTGACTAGAAACCGTGCTCGATGAAGCTGCCATCACACTTGTAATGTATACAAAGCTTCTTTTCTCTGATTTGAGAACTGAGTTCTCAATATTGACCTTCTGTTCACACACATAAACTTGCACACAGCTAAATTTTCCTTGCACAATTACAAAAACAATAGCTAATTCTTCTATATAACCTTGGATAAAATGAGCTAAACTGTGCTCTGATACCATCTTGATCTGAATATAGGAAAACTATTTTTGTTTTGCTAGCTCCCTCATTAGTTAAATATAAATGTGTTTAGGATCATCTCAAGTTAGCCAATTGTGAAGGGGTTTATGTGTAAAGTTTTAAGTCTATTTGATGATAAATTTATGAGTTAATTAGCTTTTAAAAACTAATGTACAAAAAATAAAATGCAGAGAAATAACACACAACAAACACGTTACACAATAGTTGATAACGGAGTTCACCCCTCCCGGGCTACATCTCCATGGAACTGCTTCAATTGGCTAGGCCCTCTTGGGATTAATGGTCAAATGTATGATTACATGCACCTACAGTACTCCAATGGCTTTTCAACCCACTCCATTGCCTTTAGAAGACCCAAAAACCTCAAAATAGACTCTTCAATATCTGAAAATGGTTTTCAGCTGATCTAGGCATGACCTCTTGTCCTGGTGGCCCTAGACTTATTTAATATTTAAAGTGGAAAAAACACTTTTAGAAGTGCTCCAACGCCTCTGCAACCTGCACCATCATGCTCAGAGCATCAAAATCATCTAGGAATGACTCTTCTTGAGCCAAAGTTGGTCGAAATATGCTAAAGTTATGGCTTCCTCAATATTTCCTAGAAAAACTCCACTAAAGCTGAAGCATCTCCAGTTAACCTTGCCAATTTTAGTAGTGGCGCCAAATCTGGGGCTCCGCAAAACATGTTGCCATATCAAACTCAGGATTAAGTTAAGTTAAGTTAAGTTAAGTGGAAGTTTAATTTTTGATTAAGCTTGTTTAGGCGCATTAAGCACAAATACAAAAATCCACGTTTCAAAAACATATTAGCACTAATTACAAATTTTAATGGTTAATAAAACCATTTTTAAACGTTAATCCGCGCCATTAATATTATGCGCTTTGCATGGTCATAGTGCAAAGGTTCGATGGTGAGGGCGCTGGCCCCCTCTTACCCCCGCCAGTTCAAAAGCATGGAAACAAATATTCGCCAGTGCCATAGTCTTGTAAAAATGATTGGCATGACCTATTGGTAAGAGATTGCGTTAGTGCATGGGAGGTTGTGGGGTTGAGCCACGACCTCCACCCTTCTGTCGTTGTATAAAGTTTTGCTCCAAAAAAATTAATATCCAACCTTATATGTAATATATATATATATATATATTGCGACCAAAGGATAAAACTATACCATATGATATATCCGACCCACCATAATTTTTTAAAACTTAACCATAAAATTCGAAAATTCGAACTTAACTATAAGTTGAAACTTGGACCTTGGAAGGGGGCACGTGGCAGTCTCTGGGCTAGTCATGTGTCCTCATGCCATTAGTTTCTCCACAAACCTCCAATAAAATTAAAACAAGTCACCCACCTTAGCATCCATCCACAGTTTGACACTTGGCATGGTGTCATTGGGTGAAATGGAGGAAAACCAAAATTTTTGGCCTTTGACCCTGTTTGACCATTTTTTTTTAAATTTGCCTGTTTGACACGACAATCAACATGCTCTAACTTCCTCATACAGAGTAAATTTTGAGTGAAACAAATTGCAATGGATTCCTGGAAACAGGCCCGATCTGGTCGTTCTGATTTGGTGCGATTCCAAGCACTTTTATTTTTTGGCAAATTTTTGTCTGCATTCTAGATTTTGATCAGTCGACTTCCCCAAGGGCTTGAGGCTAGGATGTGAATGTTACCGTCTCGTGACGGAATATTTCTTTGTTGGTATTTCTATCTCACACCCCACTCCCTCGTGGAAGAACACATATAGGGATGACACCCACGAGGACTATGGGGAAATGGGAATATCCTTGTCAATTGATGGGAACACCTTTGACACTTAGATAGATATTGGGCTATCCCCCTTGAGCCACATTAATGGTAGGGAGCCTACTTCTCTCATATGAAAAGGTTATGATTCCACAGCCTCCCCAGTCTAGAGCCATGATTGCGAATATTAGCGCAAGTTCACACATCTTAACAACTTGGGAGTATCAGTGTTATATTATTTAGAAAAATCAACATATTGGCATATCAGTCCCTCAATAGTATGATACTAATTTTCCACTTCCATGCCATATATATATATATATATATATAGGCACGATTCCTTTAAATAATTTGACAGCCCAGGGCCAAGTGATACAAGTCATTTTAGTACAATAAATTAACCAGTGAACTAGAGATTCCACATCTCGAGTCACATCATGGCAATGAATGTGCATCAATCTTATCATAATACACAAGAATACACATTCCTCATCATGGGAACAAGTTATATAAAAATAGAAATAGATGTTTACATTGTATTGAGACACATAGTGATATAATCAAGGAACTTATCTTATGAAGTAGACGGATGGTGAATGAGAGTGGGACTTCAACTCTCCACCTAACCATTGGATGACTGAATTTCCATTCTTTCTTGCAGCCAACCACCCCTGCTCCAAATTCAAATTTCAAGGAGGTAATTTTCTCAGGAGTCTTCAACTAGTCACTCAATTATAGGGAATAAATCCCATTTATCAAGTGTTTCTCAATAACTCCCAACTATAACACCACAATGCCTCTCAACTAATAAAAAAACAACCCAAGGGTTCAAGCAGAGCAAAAAGAGTCCCAATTTAGTCTTGGAGAGATATATGTATAAATAAAAAGGAGGTTTATTAGTTGTATTACTTCTATAGGAGTAAAAACAAACTTGTCGAGAACAATACACAGGCACAAATGTTGGCATCTTGAACTCAGGGAATACACAAGCACCTCTACATGCCTCCTTTAACACAAGGAAACACATAAGAAATTACACCAACCTACGGGAACAAATGGAATATATATGTAAGAGTAAATCATCAATGCCTCATTCTTCTCCTAAAAAAATGCCTCCTCTCCCCACCCTTCGTTCATTCCTCCCCTTGGATTCCCAACTTACCCACACACATAATTCCCTCTATCTCTCCTCCTACATGTTGAATCTATCAACACGATCCAAAAGGAAAATTGCAGACTCATCCTTTGATTCAGGAACCTATTCTCCTTAGTAAATGGTTGCACATCAGTTCCATCCCTCCCAATAGGGATTTGGGTGATAAATTAAATGTAAGGTATGGATTTATAAGTAACTCCTCCTCATGAAGACCTTTGAATCTATGTCCCCTCTCAACCAGTCATCATTTATAATTAAGCATTATTGACATTAATTTACAACTCATAATAATATTACAAGAGGGTTGAAAAAAAGGGCTATCACAAACCCCACCCCCTTAGAGGAACATCATACCTGAACACACACTATTTACAATAAATTTATACATATAAGTAATCCGATTCACTTACATATACATTTATATTTAGAATCGTATTCACTTTTTATGAACCAAAAAACAAAAAAGGGTTTGATACCCTCATTGGCTTATCCACCTCCCATGTTATTTCCTATGGTCCAAAGTATTTTAGCTACACCTTGACCTACTCGATTAATCAATTTCTAAGTACGATCTACCTCCATTCTAGAATGCACATTGGTTTCATATAAAAATCTCCCATTGGTTCCATATGTAACACAAACCAATCAATCACATGATTAGCATCATGCGCATATATTTTATGTAAATGAACATGGAAAACATCGTGAACCTTCATTTCAAGTGGCAAGGCCTGTTTATATGCCACTAGTCCTATTCTCTCTAAAAATTGAAATGGCCAAAAAACTATGGTGCCAAATTGGTACACAAATAAATTCTCAATGAGATTTTATTTGGTTTGACTTAGAGATACACATGATCCCCCACTTTGAATTCCTTGTGCATTCTACGTTGGTCTGCATAGCTCATTTTCTTGTCTTGAACTATCTTTACTTGCTTCCTGATGGAAATGATTTCCTTCTCCATCTCCTTCAACATATGATCTAAAAATGGGTTGGATAACTTGTTATGTTTTTCAAGAACCTCCCACTCAGTTAAACAAATAAAAGATCCAGCTTATACTTGACAATTTGCGGAATTTATGCTTGAAAGAGGTGTATGATTTTTGATTGTTTAAGTGTCTTAAGTCCATTTGTTTTTGCTGAAATTTAACATGTATAACAGAAATATAATGCAGAAATAAAACATCCACACACAACAACAAAATTAATCTAGGAGTTCACCCGAATATCGTGGGCTACGTCTCCTTGAGCTTTTGTCATCTTGACTTGGCTCTTTGGGATTATGGAAAAGTTTCTTTTACAAGTTCCAAAATTAACTCCAATGGATACTGAACTGATCCAAAGGTCTTATAATACCATCTATATCACTATCATGGCTGTCATCACTCTGCAAACAGCTTTAGGCTCCCTTAGATTTGATTCTTTCTGTCAGTGCACTGAGCTACACTGAGCTTTTCATTGGCACTAAATCCTTCAAAATTATTTTTCTGTCACTGAAACCACACCTACTATCTCTAGCACACATCAGACACCAAATATCGACTGATAATTTGCTCAAAACGAGCACTGCATCCCCAAACTAGGCCTTCCTCCACGGTTTGCCCTAGGCTGCCCAAAAATTCCCTGTGGCTTCTAGAGATCTATAAGTCTTCAAATGGCTCAGAAAATCCATTAATTGGATTCATAATGAAAAAAAATAGTCAGGATAGACTATTTTTTCACTGAAAATTTCCTCTGGCTGCTTCGGTTTCGCCTCCAACACGTGTCGGCACCCCCCTGGCACTAGGGTCACTGAAAAATTTTCTGATGTGTTATCGACCTCTATAAGTCCTCAAAATATTCTGAAACCTCCATAAATTGATTAATAATGCTGATTAAAGTCAGAAATGACTATTGTTTCGCTAGATATGGTCTCTAGCTACCCTGGCTAGGCCCTGAATTGCTCCTGGAAAAAGCTGGCACTGATGGCCCTTGGAACTTTACTGAAGTTTATCAGCTTTCTAAAGTCCTCTATAGGCTCTAAAAACCATATAATTAGTTTCATAACATCTGAAATATCCAAAATTTATTATTGGATCTCTGAAAAATTCCTATAGCTCCCCTGGCTAGGCCTCAAACTGTTGCTGCCCCCTGGTGGCCCCTTGAACTTCACTGATACAAAAACCTACTTATAAGCTCTCTGATGGCTCTGAAACCTACTAAATTGAGTTTTGAATGTTGGAGATAGTCAAAATTGACTATTGGCACTCGAAAATTGGGCAAATGTAGCTCCAGATAGAGCCTAAACACGATTTTTCCCAGTGTCCCCTACATCAGCTCCACCAAATCTGGAGCACTGCACTTAACTGCAGTCAAATTCGACCAGATCCCAAATTTTAGGGGCACGCTCCAAATTTTACCACCAGTATTTAACCGCAACATTAAATGGTAGTCGACATGTGGGTACATGTCCCCGGATTCCACGCGGTTATGGTGGGCGGTTTAACTACACCATCGACAAGAGTTATGCCAACCGTGGCATTTAATGTGCAGGTGACAGGTTTTGGGTTAACATTGCTAAACCCTGGGCGGATAATCTGATGATTAAAAAAAACCATGACATGTGAACATATTTATGGTTTAAACTGTCGACTAGGACTTTGTGGTCGGGGTTTAGCTCTGGTCACGAGCTGGCGGTCCTTTGGGGGGGGCCTGGCCTCCCAAACCTCCATACCGATAACCATACCATAATAAAATTAAACAGCACCCTTACGTAGTTAAGAAACAATCGTAGGGCAGAAGGTAAAGTGTGCAGGCTTGCGGGCGGGAGGTCTAGGGTTCGACCCCCGGCCGCGCCAACCAAATTTTAATATATTGTCCCGGGGACACGTGGCGGCCTCAGGGCTAGCAACGTGTCGCCCCATAATTGGCCCAAAAATTCAAAATTCAACCAATTGACCAATGCTACAATGCCAAGTGTCCATTGCTGATTGGACCATAAGGAATATTTCAGGTAATATTTTGTGGAATATTTCAGGAATATTCTTTTTTTTTTTAATTTTCCAAAATTCCAAGTCAAACTTGGTCAAAGTCCAGTTTTTGCAGTTTACTGGACTTTTCAAACTGCGATAACTTCTTCATACGGTGTCGGTTTTTCGAACCGTTCATGGCGCCAGAATTAGGAAGACGAGATATATCCAGTCGCTCAGGTTCTACACACTTCCAAACACTTTGAAATTTGAGCTATCATTCTAGTCTATGATACAGTTCTGATCACACCTCCCCATTAGGAATCTTTTGGACCCAAAAATACTGATATACTGATCTGTACAGTAGATGAGAGTACAACAACCTCTTCTCTTCAGCCTCCATACACTTTCCTTGTATGGCTAGTGCCTTTGAACCACAACTTGAATGTAGTCGACACTTCCCTTCCTGGATGCGCTTGTCCTCCTGTCAAGAACTGTCTTGCTTGCACTCACTCAGAAATTTCTTGCGAGAAATTTACAGAAGGTAGCTGAACATTGCTACCTTGATAATTGATCCAAGGTGGCTCAAACAAACGTGAGATTAAAACATATATACATGCATACATAATTGAAATTTTCATATGTACAAATGCGTATGTCTTACTGTGTTAAGAAGTCCAACCACTTCTTTCCAAGCCACTTCCATGAGAACTTTTGCTGCTACAAATTTTCTTCATGTGAAACATCCATTCTTACATCAATGATGGAATCCTTGGTTCCACTTTCACCAGTATTTCTATCCTCTTGCTGCCTGTGCTTGGGACGATTAGTTGAATGCAATGTCCAACATTGGGAGACAACATGTCCCCTTTTTTGGAAATGTGTGCAAGTCTTATGCACCTTCTTTGAAAGTTGCCTTTGCTTCATCTGCTTCCTGTATGCCTTCTTCCTCATCCAGCATCTCGAAACATCATGGTTAAACGGACTACAATATGCACAATAAACCTTTATTCCATTTAAGCATGAAAAATTGTCATGCCTTGCAGAAATATAATCAACTTGACTATGGGAAGAATTATACCTCATATGCTTCCTTGCATGCCCATCCTTTTTGCCTTCTTGAGGAGATGAACTAGTAGAGGTTCCAGCTTTCTTTTGCAGACTAACATTATCGTTCTTGTCTTGAAAACTGTCTGAACTCGCATGCTCGCCATAAGCTACATGTCTACAATCTTCTTGTTGCAACAAAGGCTTAAAGTAATGGCAATCAACTTGAAAACAAACTTGACACGTTTGTGGTTTAGAACATGCGACAAAAGTTCTCTTTGAAGTTGCCTCACATGCCTTCATGGCTTTGGATTCTTCGCCATTAAATTGCTCATAACCAAGACCAAATTTCTTAGGTCGTTCCTCAACCAAAATAGGATCAACCTTGCCTTGTGCATGCTTACCTAAACCCTTTCCTTCATAGCCCATTTTAAAAATTAACTTGGACCCTATACCTCTAGTGTGCTTTTCAAATGAACCAACACATCTTTCTGAAGAGGAAATTGAAGACAAATTAGAGTGAATTACATCTGCTTCACGCATGTTCTTGGTTAAAGCCTCTTGAGCTTGATGGAGCTGCATCTCCATATCATGCAATATTTGAAGAATTTATTCCTTCTCTTTCTTTATAGCAAACAATTGCTCACGAATTTTAGTGCTTTATCTTCTATCTTCAAACAAAATCTGCACCATGTCCTTCAACATGTAGAAGTCTCGCTTCATGTCTTCATCGAAGAATATTGTGAAGGAGGAGGATTTGGAAACCTCACTTGAAGAATTTTTCATTATTAAAATGAAATAAATAACTTCAAAAAAATTCACAAAGATTTCAAAAAAAATGACAAAGCTTTTGAACAAAAAGGATGTACAGACAAGCTCTTATTCAAGTAGCCAAACAACAAACAACTGAAAAAAGGGTTTGTTCTTCAAGGGCGACCTTGAGGTCCTTTGGGTAAGGAAGATGCCTTCAGCCCTATATTCCTTCTTGTCCTCTTCTGGACTTAGCTATCAATAGCTATCCCTTCACCTCTAGAAAACTCAAGCAATAGTCAGTTTCCATACAGTGAAACTGTCAATCTTTTGCACTGTTTAAACACCTTTCAAGTCAAACAAGCAAGCTATTGGTATGTCAATCAAGCAACCAAGTGCTATGTCAAGAAAGAAACTATGCTCTGATACCAACCTGATCTGAAAATGGGTTGGATAAATTGTTATGTTTTTCAAGAACCTCCCACTCAGTTAAACAAATCAAAGATCTAGCTTATACTTGAAAATTTGCGGAATTTATGCTTGAAAGAGGTGTATGATTTTTAACTGTTTAAGTATCTTAAGTCCATTTTTTTTTGCTGAAATTTAACATGTATAACAGAAATATAATGCAGCAATGAAATATCCACACATAACAGAAAAATTAATCTAGGAGTTCACTCGAATATCGTGGGCTATGTCTCCTAGAGCTTTTGTCATCTTGACTTGGCTCTATGGGATTATGGTAAAGTTTATTTTACAAGTTCCACACTTAAATCCAATGGATACTGAACTGATCCAAAGGGCTTAAAATACCATCTATATCCTTTTCATGGCTTTCATCACTCTGCAAACAACTTTAGGCTCCCTTAGACTCGATTCCTTCTATCAGTGCACTGAGCTACACTGAGCTTCTCCTTGGCACTAACTCCTTCAGAATTATTTTTCTGTCCCCACACCTACTATCTCCAGCACACATTAGACACCAAATATCAACTAATAATTTTCTCAAAACGAGCACTACATCCCCAAACTAGGCCTTCCTCCACGGTTTTCCCTAGGCTGCCCAAAACTTCCCTGTGGCTTATAGAGCTCTATAAGTCTTCAAATGGATCTGAAAATCCCTTCATTGGATTTATAATTCAAAAATTATTCAGGATAGACTATTTTTTCACTGAAAATGGCCTCTGGCTGCTCCGGTTTTGCCTCCAACACCTATCGGCACCCCATGGTACTAGGGTCACTAAAAAATTCTCTGATGTGTTCTCGACCTCTATAAGTCCTCAAAAGATTCTGAAACCTCCATAAATGGATTCAAAATGCTGATTATAGTCATAAATGACTATTGGTTCACTTCATATGATCTCTAGCTGCCTTGGCTAGGCCCTGAACTACTGCTAGCAAAAGCTGGCACTGATAGCCCCTGGAATTTTACTGAAGCTTCTCATATTTCTGAAGTCATCTACAGGCTTTGAAAAACATCTCATTAGTTTCATAACATCTGAAATATCCAAAGTTGATTATTGGATCTTTGAATAAGGCCTCTAGCTCCCCTGGCTAGGCCTCAAACTATTGCTGCCCCCTAGTGTCCCTAGTGGTCCCTTGAACTTAACTGATGCAAAAAACTGCTTAGAAGCTCTCTGATGGCTCTGAAACCCACTCCATTGAGTCTATAATGCTGGATATAGTTTAAATTTACTATTGGAACTACAAAATTGGGCGAATGTAGCTCCAGATAGAGCCTAAACAAGATTTTCCCCAGTGTCCCCTACATCAGCTCCACCAAATCTGGAGCACTGCACTTAATTGCAGTCAAATTCGACCAAATCCCCAATTTTACGGCCGCGTTCCAAATTTTACCGCCAGTATTTAACCACAACATTAAATGGTAGTCAATGTGTGGGCACATGTCCCCGTATTCCGCGCGGTTATGGTGGGTGGTTTAACTAAACCATTGGTGGGAGTTATGCTAACCGTGGCATTTAATGTGCATGTGTCAGGTTTTGGGTTAACATTGCTAAACCCCGGGTGGATAATCCGATGGTTAACAAAACCGCGACATGTGAACATATTTATGGTTTAAACCATCGGCTAGGACTTTGTGGTCGGTGTTTAGCTCTAGTCATGAGCTGGTGGTCCTATGGGGGGGGATGGCCTCCCAAACCCCCATATCGATAACCATATCACAATAAAATTAAATGACGCCCTTACATAGTTAAGAAACAATTATAGGGTAGACGGTAAAGTGCACGAGCCTGCAGGCATGAGGTCCAGGGTTCGACCCCCGGCCGTGCCAACCAAATTTTAATATACAGTCCTGGGGACACGTGGTGACCTCAGGGATGGCCATGTGTCGCCCTGTAATTGGCCCAAAAATTCAAAAGTCAACCAATTGACCAATGCTACAACTCCAAGTGTCCATCACTGATTGGACCATAAGGAATATTCCCTAGAATATTTTATATTTTTAATTTTCCAAAATTTCAAGTCAAACTTGGTCAAAGTCCAGTTTTTGCAGTTTTATGGACTTTTCAAATTGCGATAATGTCTTCATACGGTGTCAGTTTTTTGAACCATTCATGGTGCCAGAATTAGGAAGACGAGATCTATCCAGTCGCTCAGGTTCGAAACACTTTTGAACACTTTGAATTTTGAGCTATCATTCTGATCCATGATCCAGTTCTGATCAACATCTCTAGCCCAATGTGCAATATTTTCACTACATCATTCCAGTTGATAGGATTATTTCACTTTCTACCATAAAGAACCTCAAATGGACTTATTTTCAATTATTCTTGATGACCATTATTGTAGGGAAAATCCACCAAAGGCAGGAATATTTCTTCCCACCCGTTTGCATGGTGCATGACATACATCCTCAAAATATCTTCCATCACTCTGTTTACCCTCTCATTCTGGACATCGATCTAAGGATGGTATGCTATACTAAATTTCAATTATGGCCCCAGGCTAACAAACCATTTCGTCTAAAATTTAAAGGTAAAATTTTCATCCTTATCAGAGATAATTTTCTAGGGAATTCCATGAAACCTCACTATTTATTTCATGAAAACTTGAGCAATATCTTCGGCTATATGGGTATACTTAACAACCACGAAGTGAGTTGTCTTTCTAAAATTTTCTACCACAACCATTATGGCATTGTACTATTTATATGTTCTTGGAAAACATGTGATAAAATTGATGTAAATGACTTCACATTTCCATTAGGGAATGGGGATTGGTTGTATCAACCCCGATGTATTCTTACATTATAATTTTAGCTTCTATCATTTTATACATTTAGAAATTTATTCAACCACATCTCTTTTCATACCTAGCCAATAATATGAATTTTCATAGTTGTTAGCATCCTTTGATAACCAATATGGCTTGAATATGGTCTCTTATGGAATTCATCTAATATGAGTTTCTTCAAGTAAGGAATACAAGGTATATAACATTTACTTTTGAATTTTATCAATCCATCCTCTGAGAGAGAATAGTTTTTTCTCTCCTCTCCCTCTATTTCTTGATGCAAGCTTGCTCTTAATTCCAAATATTTTCCATCTTGTTGCATTGCTTCTTTAATAGTTTCTTGAATATTAGTTTCATATGAAATTACTAGTACTACATGAGATACTTGTAGCCTCTTGTTGAGTGCATCAACTACCTTGATCTCCTTGTCTTTGATATATTTCATTTCGAAATAAAACTCAATAATTAGTGCCAACCGTCTTTCCTAGCTAGAATTTAGCTTAGGTTGATCAAACAAGTAGTTTACTCCTCCGTGATCTATCTTCAATGTAAATTTTCTTCCAAGGAGGTAATGTATCCATATCTTTAGCGCATTAACTATTTCTTCCAAGTCTAAATAATGAGTCACATAGTTTTTTTCATGATCATTCAATTTTATAGATTCATAGTAGACCACTTGAACCTCTTGCATTAAGACCCCACTGAGTCCTTCCTTGTAGGCATTGGCACACACTACAAAGTCTTTGTCTAGGTCTAGTACTATCCTTAACACAGGTGCATCTGTAAGTAATTATTTCAACTGCTCAAAACTTGTAGCACATTCAGTTGTCCATATGCATTTAACTCATTTTATTTGCAATGTTGTGAATGGGTGAACAATCTTAAAGAAATTACTAATGAACCTCTCATAGTATCCTTCTAGCCCCATAAATGACCTGAATTCAAATACATGTTGTGGAGTTGGCCTTTCCATAATTACCTTAACCTTATTTTGGTTAACAACCTCTCCGTCCTTTGAGACTATATGTCCCAAGTACTAAATAAGGGTCTGAAATAACTCACACATGTTGAACTTTGCATAAATATTATGCTCTCTTAAAAACTATAGCATTGCTACTAGATTCTCTTTGTTATCCTCTTTTGTTTTCTAATAAACCAATATATCATCAGCGAAAAATACTATAATTTTTCTAGATAAGGACTCAACACACTATTCATTAAACACATGAAGGTAGCAAGAGCACTTGTAATCCCATACCTAGTTCTGAATGCTATTTTGTGGATGTCTTCATCCCTTACACGTACACGATGGCACTGAAATATTATATAAATATTTGAAAATACCACTTATCCTCTTAGTTAATCAAATAGATCATTTATTCATGGAAACATATATCTATTCTTAATGGCGGGTTTATTGAGCTACTTGAAATCTATGCACAATCTTACTGTGCCATCTTTCTTTTTGACTAACAAAACCAATGCTCCCTAAGGTGATACACTTGGCTTGATATAATATTTTTCTAACATTTATTTTAGCTTTAGATTTAGTTCCATTAATTCCAATGTACTCATTATATAAGGAGCTTTATATTTCGACATTGTCCCTGGAAAAAATTCTATAAAGAATTTGATTTCCTTGTATGGTGGCAGTCTAGGGATTTCCTCAAGGAAGACATCTTCAAATTGTTTTAAAATTTCATGTTCCTCCATTAATATATTTATATTACCTCTAGGATCTCTATTTATTTGAATAACAAACAATTTACATACTTTTTAATCACATCGTTTTAATTGTAGAGTTGTCACTAGCCTAACTGGTCCCAGTTTCAATTTGCCTTGGAGCACCATATTTTCACTATCATCATTGAGGAATTTAATCAACTTGTTGAAAAAATCACCTTTAGTCCCATGGCTAGACAACCGGTCCATCTCGATGAGGATTTCATATGTATGCAAAGGTAGAAAATTTAGGTTCACAATTGTGGGCATTCCGCCTACTACAATTGAGCATGATTTTACTATTATCTCAACTTGTTTCTTTGTCCCTATGTCCAATTGGAGCAACCATGAATTATTGTAAACTCCCATTTTTAATGAAAATTTCTTGGCCACTGTTGAAGTTACATAACTAAAATTTGAAACAGGGTAAATTAAAATTGAAATAGTCTGGTCAATGATTGCACCTTCCATTTCAATAATTGATGCCTAATGGTTAGCATGTTTATTGTCCATTTCTGCATATATGAGTGTGTGCGTGTGTGTGGAATACTTTGAGATATACCATTGAATTTATTAACTTCCTCTACATTGTGAAATCATAGGTGATTCCTCCGTATATTAGGAAAATCCCTTAGTAAGTGGTCTTTCCCACATTCACAAGATACTATAAGTTTGCTCCAAAATCCATCCACTCCTTCTCTAATAGGTTTATAATATTGGTCATGACCAGTGGTAGTGACGAGGTTCGCACTTCCACCTTGTTGGTGTCCTACGAACTTCTGCCCCTTTCCTTTATAACTGGACTTGCTCTTGAATTTCCAATCGATTTTGTTCTTATATGTGTTCTTGGATTTCTCATAGACATACTTTAGCTTTTGGATAACATCCTCCAAATTTTCTAGCTCATTAAAAAATATTATGTCCTTGAATGATTGTGGAATTCCACTGAGATACCTTTGAATCTCTAGTTTCTCTTGCTTGAGGTAGGTTATGCACCTCAACGATTCCGAAAATTTGGTTGTATTTGCATCGGTTGATAGCTGCCCCATTTTGAGTTCATAAGAATCATGTCCCTTGCTATCATAGTACCCTTTAGACATGTATTTCTCCTGTAAATATCTTTCAAATATCCTCCAGGGAAAATCTTATTCTTGAATTTCGTTGACATTCTTTAGGCCTTCCCACTAGGTATGAACTTTGCCTCTCAAGCTGAAGGTGGTTACCCTTGCTTTCATATTTTCAGAGTAGTAATGGAATTTGAAAAAATTCTTCATTCCAACCAACCATTCCTTTTCTTCCTTGAAATTCTTCACTTCTCCATAAAATGTAGTAGGCTTCACCTTCTTGAATTCATCTGGCATGAAGTAATTTTCTTTCCTTATTTGTTGGCAATTCCTTTTTTCTATAACACTGGGTAGTTGTTTAGGGCTTCAAATATTTCTATTGGGAGTACTCAAAGGAGTTCCAACCCTAACAGTATCTTCAGTTCCTTTCCTTGGATCTGTTGCCCTCTGCACCATCAATCTTCAACTCTAGTCTTCCGAGTTCCGATGAAATCTACTTAAACTCATAGTTGGCTCCTAATTGTTGCTTGTGTCTTTGTAGGTCTAACATGATTTACAGTATGAATGTATTCATTTTTTCCTTCCTTTCTTGGGCCTGAAAATGCTTCTCATTTTCAGCGTTGTAGCTTCTCAATTCATATCTCGGACTTCTAAGAGTATCCATCCAATTAGGGGAACCTTCTTCTCTTCATTTTCCCATTAATTCCTCTTCATTTCCATGATGAGATACATCAATGCTATACTACACCATTATATTGCTCATTCCCTTTGCTATTTTTTTATTCCTTGATGTCCTATTATGTGTTGTCTCACACACACACTACCATTAGCCAAACAATAATAAAAATAACATATTCATTATCACCTTCATAATCCTAACACAATAATATAGCTATGAGGTTATCTAAAACATCAAGTTCCAATTCAACACATTTTTCAAAATAACTTAACATGTTAGAAACATCATTGCAATCAATATGTAATAAACAAATGAAATGTTACAAGTAGTGCACAAAAACATTCAAATTCAGCTATTACACTTTACAATAGAGCTCTACACATTGTTACACTACATCAAAGTCCCGACTTTGTCTTCGAAGGTCCAGTGTTGAACCTTATGCTTTGATGCCACTCTGTAACACACCCCTCCACCCCCGTGGATAATCATAGAGTAGTGGAAGATATTACATCAAGCTAAAATAACTTCCAAGGTCTCATTATGGAAATGGGTGTTGGCTTGAGGGATCCTGACCTAGGTTTAAAATTGAGATTAACCAACAAAACCTCTTATTACTGGCCCTTTCGGCAGTGACCTACTTGCGAAAGTAAAAGTCTCACCCGAAGTAGTATGTGGGGGTGCTGGAACTAGGTTTCCACACCCTAAGAGAGATTTAGAATGATGTGGGTGCCTTGAGATCCAACATACCTTCGCAACAATAGCCCTAACTAGTAAACCCTTTTCAGACAGACTTAGATCTAATATGCAGAATATCACAACAAAAATAAATCAAGTAATAACCCTTAAAACATCATATCAGAGCTTTATACCATCATATCTATCCAATAATAATTCATATAAATCTAATTACAGTTGCGCAAATGATCTAATTTCCAACAATACAAAAATCAGAAAAAAGATGCAGAATCATTCATAATATAACAAATAGAAGCATATAGGACTCATATATCTGCAACAATACTCCTTTGTTACTTAATCATTTAAGATCCCTTAGAAAAAATACTTCAATAGCCCTCGCACACAACCAGTGGTATCCGCACACAGTAGGAATAAGGTCTCCACGCACACAGCCATCAGGAGCCTTCTACCCAGACAAATCTGCACAAAACTATCACAAAATATCCAACTCTTTCATCCACATTTAGACTTATCCAAAAAATGACTTCTAAGACTCAATCTATTCATTTGTTTATACTATTTATCCTGCGCTATCTTATGGTCTGCAAACCATGGTTTGTGGCCCCTTGATCTACCCTTTGACCCATTACAATTCGCGAGGGGCTTTGAGTCACCCCAAAACCCCTGCACAAGAATAAATTATTACAAAATATAGAAAAATTGTCAAAATTAGGGGACCTCTCTCCAAAAGGCTCCCAACAGAATCTTGTGACTCGTCCTGAGTCACACTGGCAGTGGAGTATTCATTTTGAGCTCGAGCGCATCAATGGAAAAAGAAAATGGTGTCAAAACACTTGCACTTTGATCTGCGGCGCTCTGCACGGTCTCTACTAGCTTTTCTGATGGCGGCTCTTCAATGGCCAAAGTAATATTCTGCATCGTCTGGTTCAGGCTGCAGACAATAGCATCGAGGTCCTGAGAAAGTTTCATGGTCTCATTCACCCATGGCTTCATGTGATTGGTAACTATTTTCTTCCTACATTGGAGCTCCTCCACTTCATCCCACAATGCTTGGCTGGTTTGAAGGCATGCCATTCTCTGAGCATGGATAAGGGTAGGTAAAGCCTCTTGTAAGTCGTCGAACTCCTGCTCCTTCGCATGTAGTTCTTGATTTATTTTCTTGAATAAAGGATCTGTCTGTACAGAGGTCCATAGTCCCATAGCTTTGTTTAGCAAGGTGGATCTATATGTGACATATACTGAAATGATAGTCGAGGTGTTCAGGAAGTAGATGCTCGCTGTGCACGCACTTTTGGGGGAGTCTTAGGCTCCAGTTGTGCCTGCAACACAACAATATGCTACTCAAAATTTTCCTTCATGAACTGAATTTCTGACCTGGAGGCTTTGAGAGTTGTGACCAGGATCTCAAATTTAGCTTGCGGTGCGGTAGAGGCCGGGATAGCGATGCATGGAATCTCACCACATAGCCTGTCAATGACACTTTCCAACTCTTCTCTTTGAGCTAAGGCTGCCTGCTGTGTTTTCTGAGCCTGATCAGACTTTATCGTTCTTGCTGCTGCGATTTTCTCAGCCTCACTGACATGCTCCTGGGCGCGTGCCTCCCTATCTTGAAGTTTTGCTGAGATGAAGATATGTAGCGTGTGCAGTTGCCCACTTAGCAGCTTAGCAAGGTCAAGGCCGACCTTGGAGCAGGATTGGACTTGTGCTCACAATTATGCTGGATTCAGAGATACCGCTGCACCTGGGAGGGGGTAGATTCAGCTTCCTGTGGTTGCAATGATCGTTGTAGATGGAATGCTCGCTTGCACCAGCCTTTCTTGATCCACACTCGCTTGCATCGGCCTCGCTTGATCCATGCTTGCTTGTAATGTATCGGCCTTTGCTGCAGAACCTGTAAGCTGGATTGCAAGGCTTCCACCGTGGCCTTGTGTTGGGCCTCCATGGTGATCCACCATTTCGTAGACGCCGACGCAATTGCATCGGAAATTTTGTCGAGGTCCTCTTCAGTTAGAGTAACCTCCTCTTCTCTGCCCACCTCAGACCCTTTCCTCTTTTTGCGAGGTCCCTTAGATGTTCTCCTCCGTTCTTGGTGCCACGTAGTGATTCTGCACCATCTCCAACAAGCCCATCCAACCCGTTGAGGTCCACCTCCTCGTGATCACCTCCTAACTCCTGGTCTTTGTCTGTTTCGACATATTTTTCTGCATTTGGGTCTTTTTCTACTTCAGCTTCCTTGTCTTTTCCACCTCTCTCTGTGCGTGACTCGGTTGTATCTTTGGGAACTGTGTCTTTCGAAGCCAGAGTTGTCTCTTTCGGAGTTTCTTTCGTAGTTGTTTATTTCTCAGATGTGGGCGGTGTAACGGGCTCTGTGGAGCCAAGCCCAATCTTCCACAACTTAGGCCATGCTGCGATGACATGGTCAACCTCCGCTTCCGTGACCATGTAGGGTAAGGGGTACCAATCGGGGCTCTTGCGTGCCTTGATCATGATGTTGTGCATAGTCACCTAAAACTCTGACATGATTTTATACTTCTCATATACGGCCGGCGAGAGTCATGGTCTAGAATGAATATATTGTGCCAGTGTGCCTTAAAAAAGAACCCAAAAAATTTTATTTTCTTCGACTCGCTTGGCATTCGACAATCCCACAAATTTGTGTAGTGTGCCCCCTCACAAAAGCCTGGTTGAATGTCGGGAAGAACTGCATCATTTGGGGTCTCCCAGGCTACCAGTGAAATCAATAATAAAAGCCACAAGTAGCAGAACTGCTTCCCCTGTTCCCGCGACTCACGCACATTCTCCAAAAGCTTCTCACATAGAAATTGCGACCAATTATACAACATCCATTTTTCGCACTACCCTTCCAAGGAAATGATGTGCGCTGGGAATGTCTTCTGCCTACATTTCCACATAAGCTTACATCCAAGGACAAGGGTGCCCATGTACATCGCCCGGTCATCAATGGTCTGGACCAAAAAGCAATGCTTATCCCGTTCCACCTTGTATGTTTACTTCATCTCCACTGCTACTTTTTAATTCAATTCTTTTCCCAAATCCTGGCATTGGATGGGGCCCCCTCATGGGCAGGTCGGTGATCTGATGGATCAACACGACAAATATAGGGATTATCCCTTGAATCCAAAGCGAGCCGTCATGGACCAAGGTGAATAATTGGTGAACACACATGCTTGTGATGGGGTACCACCAAAAATAGGGGATTCTTAGCAGATTAACAACTCTTGCATTGTGCCTCCGCGTGCCTATGGAATTTTCTGTACCTTCAGTACATCATCGTACATCACTCTTTCCAAGGAATTTTCTGGGGTAAGCTATGGGAATGTTACTTCATTGGCGAGATCATAATCATAAAACTTCACTTGACGAAGCTTGCACTACATTTCGCCGACCATAGGGAAATCCTGAGGACACAATGGCATCTGCAGGTATTCCCGCACCACATCAATGTTCTGTGGCTTTCATGCTGAAGTATTTCGCAACTTAACATACGGTGGCCGCCAAGGAACTAGTTCTACAAGCAGTGCCTCTTACCCAGCAGTCATCAACCGCTTGGATGGATCACCAATGGAGGAGCGCTCCTTGGAAGCTTATTTGGGGGACAAAAAATTCTGTGGAGAGGTGTGTGGTTTAGAAGTAGCCCACTTCGACATTTTTCCCTTGGCCTTCGCTTTTGCTAGAGTAGATTCAACTTCTTCCATGTACGATACTACTTCTTTGACCTCATCTGAACCTTCCTCTATAGATTCTGTGAGGGGCGTTGAATGCTCCTTTTGTCGATCCTAGAGACAACCTTGAGTTGTGAAAGACCGATTACCTTAACAACTTTGTAAGACTGAAATAATTTCTGGTATAGCTTTTTATATTCTTCTGGGACCTTCTTGGATAGTTTTACAATTTTGGGGTCAGCATCAATACCAAGATTCAGGTCTTCTACCTGATTTTATTCTACCACTTTTCTTGGCTGCAGTGGGACATCGTTCTTGTTAAATAATTTTTCTAAAGGCACCAGCCCTCTAGGTATAACGTTTCCCTTCAATTGCAACACTTTATTACTTGCCATTTTCTCCTCCGAATTTCTTTCTGAAGTGTCTTCAGTCCCTTCCTCTTCACAAGCATCAATCTCCATATTGGAGAATTCCCCTACTGTTTCTAGGAATCTCTTCACCTATACTTCATCCTCAAATACCTGCCAGTGCTTGATGTTATCTGGGATTGATGGTCGATAACATACCTCAATTTCATACCTTAAGAGAGGGTTATGAGGTGGACATAATGTACTAGCAACCACAGCAAGGGAATCGGCCATCCTATTCTGTTCTCGGGGCATGAACTGGATATTAAATGCCAAGAAAAAATTCTCTACCATGTCCCAAACTTCATTCCTATAAGCCCTCAGCCAAGGATGTATGGTTCAACACTGATTCCTGACTTGTCTAACCACCAGTTCTGAATCTCCCAAAACTTTTAAACTTTGTATATTCATGCTCCTGGCTGTTTTTAACCCTAACAGAAGTGCTTCGTATTTAGCCAAATTATTAGTGGCTTCATATTCTAGCTTGAAATACAATGGGACCCATTTTCCTGTAGGAGAAATCAATAGTATTCCAGCTCCATTACCTTCTCTTGAATTTTCTCTGTCGAAATGAAGTGTCCAGATTCCTGCTTCATGGCTCTCTGAGGCCTGCTCGGTCTTGATCTAGTAGAATGATGGTTCTTGAGCATAATCCTGGTCTTCCTCCAGCATTAAACATGAGAAATCACCTTCTTTACTGTAGACTGGTGAATTAACCGAGTGATCGGCCTTAGTAACCATCTTGACAAATCTAGTTTCCCTGTACAACCTCCTCTCCTGGCCACCAAAAACTAGGATAGTGGCATATGTTAAGTCCAACTTGATTGACCCACCAATTTTTGTCCCCCGGGACCTTGACAGCAACATGCCAAAGTGAGCTGGGATGTCAGCCACCACGATGTCCATTACCACACTTTTTGCCTGGGATTTGGGCAAAATTGACCACCAAATCCTTGATCATCCCCAGGCATTTAACTCTTTTGGAATCAAATAAATAGAGGTCCTTGTATGGACGGGTGATTTGTAATCCTAGTTGTTCCATGACTGACCGAGGCAGTAGATTATGGGAAGCTCCAGAATCTAACATACAGTTATGTAATAGTAGGTCATGAATCACTAGAGACACATAGAAGGGAGGAGTAGAAGCATCGAATTCCTCAACATGTGGGCCAAATATGACCAAGGGTCTTTCTTCTTGAAGGTTGAGACTATCTGGGATGAGTGCTGCTTCTGGAGGGAGCATGAAAGAGGTGACTTGGGATTGATATGCAGGTTGCTTCAACAGTTCAGTCAAGGGAACTGGGATTTCGACCTTCTCAAGTTCCTTTTGCAGACTGAAAGAAGGAGAGGACTTCTCTATTACAACCTCCTTTGACTCTTTATTTTCGGCTAAGGGTTTGACTTCTTTTGACACAAACTTTGCATTAGGGGGAATGACTTCTTTTTAAGAGGAAGGAATTTGATCACTAGACTGCAAATGTTGGTTTGGAGGCCCCTTACCTTTGTCTGTGACTTTCTGCATTGTTGGCTCCTTCTGAGCGGGTGCTTCTTTCTGGGCTGGCTCTTCTTCTTGATCTTGAGTACGAGTCCTCTTCCTAGAAGATCTGAGATCATATCTTCTATTGAACTGTGCTTGCATGAAATCAAAAAATTGCTTGCAATAGTGATCAATCTCTGAGTCTTCCGTGTCTCTAGCCTTCTCTTCTTCTTGCAATGAGAACTCAGTTGCATCACTTCCTTGCAAGGGGCATTCTTCTCCATCACTATTCGAGAAAGCAAGATTTGCATCCTCCAGTTCATAGGCAATGTCTTCAGTAGGACCATCCACTGGACCTTCCAAGTACAATGGGTGTGGTACCTGATCTTGTTGTTCCTTTAGTTCCCTTTGCAATATTTGCAGGGGGGGTTTCCTATACTGAGGATTGTAACCCCTGTTTGGAGCATTCTAGAAATTCTTGGAGGCTGAATTCTTGGCCTCCAATTCAAGCTTGACCAGCTTACCAGAAAGGTTCTTAATCGTTTTGTTCATTTCTTCAATTCTGTCATTGGCCGAGTCTCTGTCTTGGTTAGAGGTAGATACCTCCTCTTTGCCCCTTCTTCTAGTATCTTGTTTAGATTTTCCCTTTGATTTACCAGTGGAGGCGAAATTTTCCTCCAACTCTAGCGCATCTGTCTGAGCATCATCCAGAGTGGCCGGATTTCATTCTCTCAAACAGAAACCGAATTCTGAGTCAAAGGCTGCTACGAAAACAACTTTAGCCGCAGTTTGATGAGGTTTCATATCAGCAGGAAGACTCAAATACAATTTATTAAATATCTTGATGAACTCTGACACCCCTTCGTTATGTCTTTTCTTGAGTGTATTGAACTCAGTAAGACAATGTCCATGATCTTTCTTCTCTCCCCATTTCCTAAGAAAAGTATCTTCCATTCCTTCCCAAGTGGTGACAGAACGGTCTCCCAATGTCTTAAACCATTTTCGGGCTTTACCATCAAGATATTGGACAAACAGCCTTAAGACTACATCTAAATGTTCCACATTAAAGTTATCTGCAAAAGAGCAGAAGACCTCAAGATGTTTTTGAGCATTAATCTCATTTTCCCCATTGAATCGGGGTAAAATCTTCAAATAGTCCTGCGGCATATCGTTCAACACTTGAGGTAATTCCAGGGGGGCATATTTATTCAACAAGAAGCTGGGAACATTGGCCATTGGAGGAGGTGGAGGTAGTGAACGAATTTGATGTGTAAAAGGAGGAGGCGGAGGTGGAAGTGGAGTATGAATGACAATAGGAATGTAATGGACCGCAGCTTGAGGTGTTGAGGGGAACAACGGTCTGTTAATAGCAGATACTTCGGTGACTTCCTTGACCTCTTTGACCTCAGGAGTAGGGTGAAAGTCGTCTTTAACTCGGACACCTCCTCGGGGTGGACTATCTGAATAGTAATCAGTATCTCCCACAGTGGAGTCGGGACCTAGCACTTGGGCTACTTGAGAAGAAGAGGATGGAAAGTTTTCTACAGACAATTTAGGGATTTCAGTGTGGACTGATCACCTTTCCCTCGAACTTCTTCTATGTATGATATTCTCTGGGTCAGACACTAAAGGTGTCTTTGGCTGTGACGTATCTGACCTCAGGTGTGGCTAACGAGGAGCCAGGACTGCAAGTGAATTTATCTAATAAACGAATGTGGAGTCGCCAAGGTGAGGGATCTACAACTCTCAACTCTCCATACTCACCTACTTGAAGAGTGAATTATGTTTTTTCGAGGCCCAGGGATTTAAATTTTCTCAACTTCGTTCCCTGGCAACGATGCCAAAAACATGTTGTCGTTCCTAGAGACAGCCTTGAGTTGTGAAAGACCAGTGCCTAGGACATCTTTATATAGCAAGGAGCATATGGTATAACAGGGGGAGTTATCAACAAAAGGCTCTCATGCTATCTCCTGAAAACAATAAATATTAATTTGAATGGTACCAAAACCTTTAGAAACTTTACACAGGGAAAGGAATACTGCAGAGGCAATATGTGAGGAACTCTAATACAAATGCATCAGACAGTTCAGAGGCAGCTTACTGTAAAGAGGGCCGATTCAAAAGATACGTCACAGAAATAGATAATTAGAAGGTGTTTACTGCTTAAGCAAGATGTAAGATGATACTAACTGTCATTGAGATGAATATCCAGATACACAATATCACCATGTAATGGGCTTACCAATTTAAGAATCCATACATGACAATAGTGTTTTAAAAATAACCTCCCAAAGAAGCTAATATAGCAGAAATATGGTTGAAGTGAAAAGTGAAACAGTATATCATGCCTGAGCCATATTTAAAGCGCTTGACTAATTCGAGCATGGGTATCAACTAGGATAAATCCATACCAAAAACCAGTGAGCCACTCGCATTCCAGAAACATGATACAAGAAAGGTGGATGAAACGAAATGAACAATTAAATTAGCACATATAAGAGAAAGTTACACACTGTGAGACACCAAAGACCAGAATCCTCTTTAAATATAGAAATCCTCACTGAAACCCAACGGGCTCTGTACATTCATATAAGAGTTTTTACAAAATGCATACAAAAATTCTCTCACCACATAATTTTCTGATAAAATCTGGAACCCTCAATAATCTTCTCTTGGGGAGTTTTATAGAAGAAAAAGAAAACTTAGTAAAGGAAATGGATGATGAACATTTAATTTGCCTTATTAAGACAGGATGGTGAAAACGTGCACGCCCATACTGCTTGATGACTCTGTAGTGTTGTATGTACTCTGTGGCTTGCTTTCTGAAATAAATGCACTGGGTGGAAGTCTCTTTAGGAACACGGTAGAGAAATAAAAACCACATGGGCAGTCTGTCCTTCCCTGGAAAGAAAATTCTGCTGAAATGCAACCTTGAGGGTATTGTTTTCTATGCATGGACCTTCTGAGTGATCTACGGGGTCTTCGATCTGGTATTCTGTTTTCAAATGGTTAGGTTAAGGCTCAAAAATCTTCAATTATACGCCTTTAACTCTTTGCCTTTCACTGATACTCTCTGTCTGCAATATTAATGTCTCTGATCACGAAATCTGCGCTTTGAATGACTCTGGAGGGTTTTGATTGAGTTTAACCCTGCTTATTTAATGGAGGTCATGTCGTAACAGCTTCCCAGGCCTTTCTCCATAATTCTAGCCTCTGAAAAATGGCCCTTTCCAGTGTTCTATGTTACTGTAATTGAGACTGTGAATCATGGCGGTTTACCGCCGCTCGTACCCTGCAAAACACATAAAATCGTTAAGAAAACAAATGCATGGGAAACTGGATGCAGCGGGGATAGCGAGGATGACAGCACAGCATGGTGAAATGGTGGAAAAATGGCCTGGTAAAGGTTGGAGGGATGCAGAAAATTTAAACGCAAACGATGGACATTTGACCTTCGAATGGAAATAAATGAGGGGCAGAAGAAAATGTGACAAAACTCGTGGACGGATGATGGGGCGGAAGGCACGTGTCGATGGCGGGCAGGCAAGTAATCTGGACCGTCCGATCTCAGGAGGAGATTGACGGCTGAGAGCACGTCGGAAAGCGACAGAAGGTGGGCCAGGGGCACTGTTTGCCAAGTTTATCGCCCGAGCATCTCGGCGGCACGATCACCGTCGGATGGCACGCCCTAGATTGGACGACACACAGCGATATCGCGCCAGGTTTGTGGATGAACGTTAATGCGCGATGGAGGGCGGTTTATGAATAGTGCGTGGGGCCACGTGTCATGCGATGAGTGGAATTGCTCCGAATCGAGAAATACCGCCTACCCCTCGAAAGGTGGTGCGATGGAAACTGGCGGGTTTTGAACAGTGCTTTTGGGCGTGGGGACCACAAGGGCGGGTGAGATGTTGACCGTTGATTTGCAGGTTGATCGGACGGTGGACATTTGATCGAAGTAGTGAACGGGTAATACTGCGATAAGCGCTCTCCGGGCTAGCGCTTGGTCTAGCGCCAAGGTCACGTGGAGAAAAAGATTGAGGGGGCTAGGACCGAAAGGTGCTAGGCCTTAAATATGTTAAAATGTGTGATTTCGGCCCTTTTTATGCAATTTTGAGTTTTAGAGGACTGAAACATGTGCAATAGTGTGAAATAAACAACTATTTAGGTAAGATTAGTTGTCAAATTTATTGTGGGGTCAGACACGACAACAACTATTTACAGGTTGGTGGTAGTCATTCTCGCACGGAATATGAACTTGAGGTTACTACCGTCAGAAGGGGATTCATGACCAAACATGGAGAACTCACAAATGGTAGGATGACAGAGTTGACAGATGATCACGGGGCGCCAAGTGTTTAAATAGTAAAGGAGCCAATTGAGATCCATGCCCATCTTTTTATAAGTCTCCCATGGTAAAAATGGTCTGATTATCATTAATTTCCATTTACCTTCAAGGGAACGGTAAAAAATATTTCAAGATTGCCTCATTAAATGCAACACATCTGCTCCTTTCAACAGTAATTTCATTTTTTCACCCCGCTGCACTGTTCCAATGGCTAGTTTCCTAACCCGCGCGTTACCCCTGCGCTCTTGGCGCACCTGCCTGCGCCATTCCTCTCTGCTGTGCGTAGACCCTTTGATTTTGATGCTCTGGCCATATAGTCATTTGGTAGGTGCTGGATTGTCTCTATATGGCTTTAAGCGGCTCCCATTGAAGTATCCGAGAAGGTATTCTCTGCGCAGTATGGCCAAGCGCACCGCATCGCCTTCAGTGATCTCCTTTACAACATATGGACCCAACCAATGCTTTCTGAACTTCCCTGGGTGGCACGTGAACTAATTTTCATAGAGTAACACTAAATCTTCCTCTTTGAATACCTTCTACTTGATGTGCCTGTCATGCCAGGATTTTTCGTGCGCCTTCTTCACATGCTAGTGGAAGTTAGCAATGAAGTGATCTTCTTCCAAGGAAACAAGTTGCACCAACCGTTCCTCCATAATGTTAGGCTCGACCATGTTAGTGAAGGATAGAATGCATAGAATTGGGAAAATATACTCCATTGGCATGATGGCTTCCATCCCATAGACCATCTCGAATGGTGTTTTTCTTCTCAACTTTTTGCATGTTGTCCTGTAAGCCCATAGGATAGAAGGGATGCGCACATCCCAATCGTCCCAGTTGGTATTGCAGATCTTTGTGAGCGCGTACTCCAAAATATTGTTGAATGCTTCTACTACACCATTTTCTTGCGGGTGATAAGAAGTATTCTTCTTGTGATGGATCTGGAATTTCTCGGCCAATGCTTCAATCGTTTCGTTGACAAAATGCATACCTCTATCACTCATCAAAATATTCAGGCACCCAAACCTGGTCAAAACGTGCTCAAAGATGAAGTGCACAACAGTGTTTGTAGTACAGTCCTTAACCGCCTTCACCTCCATCCACCTGGTCACATAATCAGTTCTAGTAATGATATACCGTGCTCTAGTATTCTTCGTAGGAGGGTTGATTGGTCCCACAAAATATATAGCCCATTTTTCGAATGCTTGAAAGGCCATCTATGGTTGCAGGGGCATTTTGTCTCTATGCGACGACTTCATAGTCCGTTGACATGCATCGCAGGCCCAACAGTATGTCTGTGCATCACCATGCAGTGTGGGCCACCATAACCCAACACGCAACATATTTTGCGCGGTGTCTTTCCCAGCGTAGTGGCCACTTGCCACTCCTCAGTGAGCTTCATCCAATATAGCCCGTCTTTCATGTTCCAACAAGTATCTCCTTAATGCTTCATCCGCTCCTAATTTATACAAATGACCTGCAATTGGGGTGAAATCAATTGCGCACGCAACCAAATCCTTCTTTTGCTAGACTGAATAATCCGCAGGCATTGTTCCCATAGTCAGAAAATGAATAATCTCAACAAAGTGATCATCAAGCACCTTGATAGTGAAGAGATGCGCGTATGGTAACCCTTCCTCCAGATTGGTTGGTTCCTCCCCATTCTCAATCTGTGACAGGTGATTAGGCCCAACATTCAGTTGTCTCGACTTCAAAATGATCTCAAAGTCATACTCCTAGAAAAGAAACATCCATCAGCAAATCTCCCCCCTAACAAAGGCTTATTGACCAGGTATTTCAAAGCAGAATGATCAGTGAACATATTGAAATGCCCTCCCAATATGTAGTGTCTATATTTTTTCAGCTCATATACCATGGCCAATCCTTCCCTTTCTGTAGTGGAGTAGTTGCGCTCTACGCCTGAAAGCTTCTGACTAGAAAAATCTATTGGGTGATCAATGTCTCCTTCTCCTGGCTGCGCTAAAACAACTCCCAATGCTATACCAGATGCATCCACATGCACATGGAAAACCTTAGACCAGTCTGGGAATATCAAAATGGGTGTAGTGACCATTTTCTCTTTTAGAAGCTCAAAGCTCTTCGAACATTCGTCATCCCAAAAGAATGCTACATCCTTCTTTAAAAACTTCTCCATCAACGCAGTGATCAAAGCATACCCATTGTGAAATTTCCTGTAATAATTGGTATGTCCTAGGATGGAGTGTAGATGTTTCTCAGTGGTAGGGACTTCCAAGTTGATGATAGCAATGATCTTGGCCAGGTCCACCATCAATCCTTGCTGACATACTATATTCCCCAGCAGAATCCCAAAAGGGACGTAGAATATGAATTTCTTCAGGTTGAGAGAAATTTTTTGCTTCCGACAGGCATCAAGCATCATGCATAGATTTGATACATGTCTATTTACCAATCCAAATACTGTCCAGTCATCAAAGTATACTTCCAAGAATTTATGCATGAATTCCTTGAATACAGCCATGACCACACATGAGAAGATTGTAGGTGTATTTTTCAACCTAAAAAACATGACAGTATATTGAAAAGAACCCCATTCAGTGGCAAAGGTAGTCTTGCTGCGATCCTCTGGCACTATGCAGATTTGATGATAACCTGAGAACCCATCTGTGAAAGAATAAGCTTCTTGCCCTCCCACATTATCCAAAATGTAATTAGAGAACAGAGTAGGGAAGGGGTCATGCACACAGGCATCGTTTAACTTGTGCATATCGACACAAATCCAGATTTCTCCCTTGGTCTTGGTATTTTTCTCCCTTGGTATTTCTCTTTCTGTAGGTCGAGGCCCTCCTTTTTGTCAGACGCCTTTCTTATTAGTGGTTTTGCGGCGGCCTTTTCCTCGTTCCCACCAGTAGCAATGCTACTGCATGTAATTAAATTTCTACTTGGACCATCGTCACGTGGTTCATCCTTAACCTATTGTATGTTTTATGTCAGCATTTGCTATTTTTCCTGCATTTTAGCAATCAACACCGAACAATCTTCAATTATATGATCAAATTTCCTACAATACTTGCAAGAATGTCGTGCGAGGTTCGAGCAGTTTCGTGCATAATGTCCAACGTCTCCACAATTGTAGCAAATTAACTGCCCTCTCCCCCGACCTACGCCTCCACCTCTCCCCCAAACACCTGACGATTGATGCACCACAGTGTGGGGGTACTAGGCCCAACAATATCTCTTGGGCAAGTGGACTCGGTCCCCCAGCTTGCATATAATCCGACAGAAGAGGGCACTGATCTTTCGTGTGGTCAGACACCCTGCAGAGTATGCACCAGATATCCGTGCTAGCTTCTTTAGCCCGCTCTCTTCGTATATTCTAAATTTATAAGCGCATCGCCTCTAATTGGCTCTGAATCTGTAGCACTCCAAATTGAGCATCATCCCTCGGCGCAGGTTCTAACTTCATAGCAATTTATAGGGCTTTTTCTTGTGAGTCAATATTTTTTTGACCCATGGGGCCACCCAGATGCGGTAACAACATGGAAATGAACCATTCCTTATGCTGCTTTTCATCGTAGGAAAATCCTCCGTCATTGATGACCTTTTTTAGTCATTGGTAAGCTTCCCAAACTGATTCTGTAGGCCCTTGCTTAATATCTTTTAGTTCTACTACACATTGAGAATAAGATTTAGGCTTTCAAAACTGCTGCTTCAGGGAATCCTTGATATCCTGCATTGTGGGATTCGCATGTTGAGTAATGTATCCCATGAACCAATCCAAATCATGACCTTCAAAGGCCATTGCTAGCTGCGCTCTCTTAACAACATCGGTATTGACATTCTACACAGTCCACACCGCATTCGCCATGAAACAAAATTGGTCCATATCCTCATCCCTCAGACCCTTAAAAGTGGGTAACTTCATCTGCGTGGCCATATCGTCCACAGGTGGGGGTGGTGGTGGGGTAGGAGGATTCTTACCCTTGCGCGAGTTTGATGGTGGCATAGCTAGAGGGCTAGTTATCGCGTGCATAGCCCTGCTTCCGTTTAGATCAGGGGAATTTCTTAGAGGACTGTACACAAATTTATACCCCTTTTGATTAACCCGATAGGATTTCCGATACGTGTCATGCTTTTGATCTGATCAGGGGTCATTCACTCGGTGTGGCTACACAAAACACCATTTTCACACAATAGCATCTTAATCAGTAGAGCTAAATTTTTTAATAACTTACCCTTCAATCCTTTGAAAAACCTCCTTTCATCTTCAGAGTAGGACACAAACTGATTGACTGCAAATTCAATTACAAATCCACCCAAGACGCTATCAACCCAATGATCTATAGTCTGGGTAATAGAATTATCAGTCTTTTCCAATTGTTGGATTAATTCAGGGGTCCACTGCCTGACCTGATCGTCCTTCCAATAGGTTTGGAATTCCGCTAACCTCGCCAACTACCCCTGTATTTCGTGTGAAAAGGTTAAGAAGAAGATATTGTGCACCTCCGTAAAGATATACTCATTCTTCCACTCTTCAACAAATAGTTTCTTACTTATGTTTTCTTTTAGGGAAAACTCCTAAATCTATTTTTCAAACCAGTCCTCAAGTTCAGGATTTAATGGTTTCTAATGACCTCACGACATCACCCAATCTCTCTCAAAATTATCCTGGTCCCGACAACAGAACCATTTGTTGGCTTGAGGGGTTCAGAATTGAGATTAACCAACAAAACCTCTTACTACTGGCCCTTTTGGCAGTGACCTGCTTGAAAAAGTCAAAGTATCACCTGAAGCAGTATGGGGGGGTGCTAGAACCAGGTTTTCGCACTCTGAGAGAGATTCAGAATGATGTGGGTACCTTGAGATCCAACATACCTTCGTAACAAAATCCCTAACTAGTAAAACCTTTTCAGACAAACTTAGATCTAATATGTAGAATATCAAAACAACCATAAATCAAGTAACCCTTAACACATCATATCATAGCTTTATGCCATCATATATATCCAATAATCATTCATATAAACCCAATTACAGTTGTGAAAATGATCTAATTTCCGACAGTATAGAAATCAGAAACAAGATGAAGAATCATTCATAATATAACCAATAGATGCATATAAGACTCATATATCAGCAACAATACTCCTTTATTACTTAATCAGTTCAGATCCCTTTGACAAAATAATTCAACAACCCGCGCACACAACTAGCGGGGTTTGCACACAGTAGGACTAAGGTCTCCATGCACACAACCGGCAAGAGCCTTCTACCCAGAAAAATTCACACAAAAATATCACAAAATATCTAAATCTATCATCCACGTTCAGACATATCCAAAAACTGACTTCTTAGACTCAATCTATTCATTTATTTATTCTATTTAGCCTGTGCTATCCTATGGTCCGCAAACCATGGTTTGCGGCCCCTTGATCTACCCTTTGACCCATTAAAATTCTTGAGGGGCTTTCACCTGCCCAAAAACCCTTGCGCAAGACTAAATTCTTACAAAATATAGAAAAAATTTCAAACTTAGGGGACCCCGCTCCAACAATGGGGTCACAAAATTCCTGAAATTTCAACTTCCCTGGAGCTAAAAACTAACACCACTATCGCAGTTGCCTCATCGAGATATTTTTGACTATATAAATTTGATCTCAATTTGAATTATGCATCAAAAGTTATGTTGTCCAAAGGTTGACCAATAAACCTTTTCCATGTTAGCATATTAGCAGACACTACCACGTGGCACCAACATAGTGATCACGTGGAAACCCCAATTCACATGGTAGGTCCACATCATCAAATCGACCATTTTATTTCCCTTGTGGCACTTTCCACATCATTCCCCTTGCTTTGGGATCCATCGGACCGGTCCTTAACATTGTTTTGTAACCAAGTTACATTATAAGTGTTTTCAGATGCAAAATGCTAAACTCATGCCAAGCCTCTAGGGCAGGATGAAAATGCTTTCCATCATCTATTGTAAACTATTCCCATTCCATAGCCCTATTAATCATGATCACCACTACCACATGCATTACCATGATGAAAAACCTCTGAGGTATGTGGCCCAGTGACATGCATATTGTTGTCAAGTTCTAGGGATACTTCCCGTCCCTCAACCTCTGTCAACCTTGACTTACTACGCCACACATAGACATGACAAGGAACCCCAAGGTTTGAGGTCCCTAGAAATAAAAATTCCCTTCAATTTCCAAGGATATTTCTGATCCCTTGGCCTCTATAAATCTCAACTTCCTCTTATTGCAATCCTATCTTACCTCCAAAAGTCTCAATGTGCCAACGTGACATCATGCTGGAATCATAACAACCACATGGACTTTCTCAAGGATGTCACATTCCACTCTATTTTAGGCCACTTATCCCTCCAAAAGGGCCATTATACCTTCCATGTGTCATGCCACCTGCATGCCATGGCATCACCTTTCCACATCAGCCTACTGCCTTAGCCCATCATGGGTCCTAGTGAGGTTCGAATCTTCGTGTAAAGCAATAATTTACCATGATAATACTTTGGAATTATGGAGGAGCCCGACCTTTGTCCCCCTATATAATATCACCCCATACCCTCTCTCCATAATACAATGGGTCGAATTCCCCAAGGGTCTGTGTCTGGGATGTGAATGTTCTTGTCTCATGAAAAACATTTCTCCATTAGTCTTCATGTTTCGTGCCTCACTCTCTCTTGGTGGAACACATATAGGGATCACAGACATGAGGGTTTTGGGATGACATGAATATCCTCTTTCACTTATGGGAACACCTTCGACACTTAGAAATATTTGGGACTATCCCTCCTAAGTTGTATTAATGGTAAAGAGACTACTACTCTCATATGCAAAGGCTATGATTCCATGTCCTCCCTGGTATAAATCCATGAATATGAAGCTCAGGGCAAGGTCACACATCTTAACAACCTGGGAGTACTAGTGTTACATTATTAAGGGAACTCAATACATTGACATATCAGTCCTTGGCAGTATGATAGTAATTTTCCACATCCCCGTGATTTACAACCATATATATATATAGGAAAAATTCCTTTAAAATTTTATAGTCCAGGGCCAAGTGATACAAGTCATTTCAATACAAGAAATTAGCCAGTGAAACAAATATTCCACATATCTCTCACATCATGGCATTGAAAAATCATCAATATTATCATAACACATAAGAACACACATTCCTCATCAACAACACAAGTTATATAAAAATAGAAATAGATGTTTACATTGTATTGAGATACACAATGACGCAAGTAAGGAAATTATCTTATGAAGTAGATGGTTGGCGAATGAGAGTAGGACTTAAAATCTTCAACCAACCATATGTTTTTTTTCTAAGTAAGATTAAATCTATTAAGAAAAAACATATGGTACAATCAGAGCTTTGCCAACAAGCAAAGTATAGAAGCAGGGGAGCCGGAAATGATATATTATCAACCTCGGTCCCAAAAAGCAACCTAGGAAAATCAGAAGGTAACAAGGACAACTGAAAAGCATAGAGCAAGACAGAGGGATCTACCCAGAGTGTGTAGAAACTTCCAAATGACATTTTTTCACTTTCTTCTTGCTGACTTTAACCCAGCCATTGTGACTTGGCTGGATAGGAACCAGTTGTTGACTATTTTGTTCTGAAGGAGGAGTCTCCTTATCTGAATCAGAGGAAGAGGGCGCATGTGTGTGTTTCTGTGAGCTCTGAGGTGCCAAAGGATCCTCAAGGTAGGCCAAGGGGGAGTCCTTCGCGTGCTCAACATTTTCTTCATCCGCTTATTTTTCCTCCTCATCTGAGCTGAAGGAATCTATGTCATCCATGGGGGGTGGATCAAATGGTTTCTAGCTCTTCGATTTGGATTTACATTTTTTATTCTTCTCTTTGTCGAGGAACGTGGAACATGAGTTTTGGAGATTCCCTGTCTGATGGAAGTGATGACATCGGAAGGCAGTGTTCTCATAGTCCAATGGAAGTCCCCAATTTTGAGATTGATCTGATCAGGTAGCCCGTTGCTGATGTCTATTTCTGCACAAATTCTACAAAAGGTGTATATTCATTTCTCCCCCCTTGAGGTTTCCGTGGCCAAGAAGCGGCCTAGGGTATTCCCAATCCCTTGGAAGACTGCGAAGTGCTAGAGATGCGCAGGGAGGTTTGGAAGTCTGACCCAAATGGGAAGCTTGGTGATGAAAACTATGGAAGGGTTGAATTATGGAAACCATGGAGTAAGGAAGAGCCCTGCTGATCCCCAGAACCAAGGGCCTTCTGTTAATGCTTTCTGATAGTCTTCATTGAAGGCAAAGGCCACAATGAAGAATAATTTTGAGCAAAAGAAGACCTTGTAGTTGTTGGTCCAGTTGGAATGGATCCAATGGTAGAGTTCTGCAGATCGAGGCCATAGTCCATTAAACCTGCAAATGATGGCTTTTTCTGCAAATGTCTAAAATTGATCATCCAATGTTGGATGAGAGATTTCAATGGAGGGGGTTTCCTCCCTTTTGTCCACAAGGAAAGGCTTGGGAACCTCAGCTGGTTGAACGACTCTCTTAGAGGGTTGCGAATGAACCACATCCTTATAGGAGAAGGAAAGAGCCAAGGAGGTTTTCCTAGAGGCTCCTCCTCTCAAGCGTAGGGAGAGCATAACTGAAGCATATTTTTTGATATTGTAATAAGACAGGGGCAGAGGGTCCTCGAGTTGTTTACCTTCGTAAAGCAATCTCAGGAGATTTGAGGGGATCCCCAATTTGAGTTCAAGATCTCGCAGAATGTCCTGCACCAGATCCGTCGCTCGCACCCAGAGCAGCTTTGTTCCACCAGATAGAAGAGAGATATGGATCTGATACGCGGAGGGTGAATGATATGAAAACCTCCGCTCTCCGCTTCAAACCTGCTTCTAAACTGTGCATACTCCTTGTATCCTCAGATCTAGAAGGCTTTTGGCGTTGAAAACAATAGGATGAATATTAAGGCCCTCCTGAAACGACCTCCGTTCCCATTTTCCCTGTCTATCCATGAGGCTGAGACTGGGGCTCTGTAGGGACTCAGCTACAGTTGAGGCTTCTAGAGTGCTTGAACCTGTAGCCTTGTGTTGGCTGGCATTGATGACGGCTCCTATACCTATTCGTCGACAGAGGGAGGCAGCAGCGTGTGTGTGTATCCTTGCTGCAAGATCTTCATAAACGTAAGCGAGATTAACCCCTAGACCTGCAACCTGAGCCAAGTTGGCAGTCGAATTGATGGGCTGAGGCTGTGTCCAGTACATTTTCAGGCATGAGAGGCCACAAGAAGCTGCGACGTTGATGCCCGCAGAGCCTGCTCGCCTTGCTGTGGTGTTGGCGGTGGTAGAGCCAAACAGGGCCCAGGTAACAATGGCGTCGGTGGCCAGGCAGGGGTTGGAGGCATCTCACTGTAGGTTCTGGCCCTTCTTTCTGAGAATGGCAGCACCTCGCTGTAGATCAATGAGAGTTGCTTCTGCATCAAATACTACAACAGAGAACTGGCTCTCATAATTTTGGTTGATGGCACCTTGTGGCAAGATCGATCTCTTCTTGCAGTTATTGATGGCTCCTTGCTGCAGATTTGTGGGAGTTGCGACTGCAATGACGACTGCAGTAGAGAAGGAAATCTGGCTCTCATAACCTTGGTAGATGGCACCTCGCGGCAGGAGCGGGCTCTCCTGGCAGTGAAAGATGACACCTTGATACAAAATGGTGGGATTTGCGGCTGCAGCATCCGCAACAGCGGAGAACACAGAGACGGCGAAGGTCTTTGAGCTGGAAACCCTAACCTTCTCCATGTCGCTGTATCATGTTACTCTGTGGGAAATCACATATTCCAACCAACCATATGTTGATTGCACTACCATTATTTATTGCAGTCAACCACTCTTGAGCCAGATTTAGAGTCTAAGGAGGTAATTTACTAAGGAGTCCTCAATCAGTCACTCACTTACAAGGAGAAAAGCCCATTTCTCAAGTGTTTCTCAACAACTCCTAGCTATAACACCATAATGGATCTCAACCAACAAAAAAATAACCCAATGGTTCAAGCATAGCATATAGAGTCTCAATTCAATATGGAGAGAGTTATGTATAAATACAAAGTAGGATTATCAATTGTATTACTTTTGTAGGAGTAAGAGCACACTTGTCAAGAACTTCTCACTGGTACTTACACTTGTGTTTTCAACCCCAATGTTACACTAGGTGTTATCAATCCAACTAGCACTAGGGTGCCTCAAATTATCAATAAGTTCTCAACTATCTAGTCTCTAGTGGGTTATTGGCCCTGAGTCAAGCCATGGCTTAGGAGATTCTTAGTAAGTAAGCCCCATGGGTTTCTTAACTTGGCTATCACTAGAGCATCACTACTTCATTGAAATATCTTTTGGAATTCAATATACATGCATTCTTAGGCATAAAAACACAATAAACATGCACAAATTTTGACCTATTGAACTGAAGGAATACATAGGCACATACACATTCCTCCCTTAAAAAGGAAAAACATAGGCAATTACACCAGCCTGCATGAACACAAGGAATACACATGCAAGAGAAAAACATCAGTCCTCCTTTATTATCATTAAAAAATCATGCTCTCCCCATCCTTCAATCCCCCCCCACCTTCCCCCTCCCCCCCTCCCCGTGGATTCTTGACTTACCCATACACACATAATTCCCTCTATCTCTACTCCTGCGCATTGAATTTTACATCAAAGTGCAGAAGGAAGTCTATGGACTCATCCTATCATTCATGATCGTATTCTCCTTAGTAAATGGTTGCACAATACTATGGTCCCTCTCAAAATGGATTTAGGTGATAAATTAAATGAAAGCTATGGGTTTACAAGAAACTCCTCCTCTTGGAGACCTCTAAATCAGTGTCCCCTCTCAGTCAGTCGTCATTTATAATTAAGAATTACTTACATGAATTTACAACTAATAATAATATTTATAAGAGGGTTGACAAAAAGGGATATCACAACCATCATGGGTGGTGAGTAGATATAGTTTACCATGTTTCATTCTAAGCATTATAGTTTGAAATAATTAATTGGTCGTTATTTAGGCTTATTTATGGGAAATGAAAGGGTTTAGCTTGTATATGTGGTGAATGAGAAATGATATTGGCTTGGATTTTCTTGAACTATAAACTCAAGATCAACTTTTGGCTTGGAAAATTGTATTAATTTGGTTATTCTCAACAACGTTGTGTTGAAGTAGGTAGGTCATTAGTGAGAAGATTTAATTAGCCTCAAAAGTATAAATCCTTTTACATAGCTATATGGTAATATTGAAGGGAGCATTTGGGGGGTGAATTTTAACTTTGGTCTTCCAACTAAAGTAATTAAATAAGTAGTGAAATATTATAAGTATTAGATGTTATCCATGAAAGTAACTATTGATTGAAAGTAGGTGGCTATGTTATTATGGATTATAGAAGATCACAATTTTTTGAAACTAAAAGTGCAAAAAAAATTGTAAGAGATCAAAATATGTAAAATGGAGGGGCAATGGGGAGGCTATGGTGGTGGAGTTGCGTGTTAAATATTTCCCCAGATGGGTTGATGGAAATGATGGGTGGGGGGGGGTGTTAAAGGGTGGGAGAGAGGAGAGGGGCAGGAAGAACAACACTGCCCCACTTGTAAAATATGATTGGGAATGTGGCACCTATCCTCGATGATGTTTAATGCAAATGATACACACCCTCAATGATTATTTTATGGGATTTAATGTTTTTTTATCTTAGAGAAGAGAAGATAGGTCACAGGTGGTATGAATTACCACTGCATTCGTGTAATGATAAAAGGGGAAATAATCGAAATCAACTTGTTAAATATCTAGCATGGGAATGTGGGTGATCATTTTTCAGGGAGTAGGAAGTATGTGGTGAAGGCTATGTCCCCCATGCTATTGGTTAGAGTGGAATCTCATGGGAGAAAATTAGAGGAAGCCTACAAGGCAGTGGCAACTCCCACTCCATTTGTTTGGATTTTTCACATGTCTAATATTTTGTTTCAACTACAGTGGTGTTGCTGGTCATTTTCCAAACCATAATTCAACCATATGGGAATGAATTTTTCACCCAATTTACAGGGAAAGCGATAGTTAGGGGGTTTTCTAGTGCTGTAGGTTCTTGATGATCTTAGTTGTTCCAATTGTCTTTAATAATTGCTTCATTTTTTTCTAGTGAATAAACAATTGTGGGGTTTAATGCCACATCAAAGGGTACGAGTTGGGAGGGGGGTTGCGTATTATCGAGATCATTCCATAAGGGGGAAATCCCATATGCACCACCAATTGGAGGAATTTTCTGGTTGATTCCAGAAGCTGACACCAAGTCCTATCTAAGAGGAAATTTCCCAAACTAATCCTATAGCCTCCATGCACAAAGCCCCCCTCTCAATCATAAAGTTACTACTTGAATATATTGATTGGATTCTGTAATGTTCCCAATTTTAGCCTCAAGCTAAAATGGAACATTAGAGTGGCATATTTTATTTTTGCTTAATAAAATGGGTAAGGAGACCCCTTAGCCCTTTGGTGATAGAGAAATAACACTCCTTATGAGGAAGGAGGATAAATAAGCAGCTGAAATAAACACCTAATGGTGTGAACATGATGAGGATCACCTTGAGTTGGCCATCTTTGACCAAGTCAACAACGCTGCCTTAGAGGGGTGGCTTGCATTAGAAGACAACACAATTTTTGGACGGAAAGCATTCAAAGGTGAATGGAAATCATAATTGTGGGGCCTATGGTGAGAGAGAGTTCATTTGATTTGTAAGAAAGAAGATAGCAGCTCATTTTTTCATGCTTTGATTCAGAAATTTCGTAGTGAGGCCAAGGACTTGCACATCCTAGCTGTTTAGCAGGATTGCAGTGCTCTTGAGCACTGGGGGTGTTCTTGGGCAGGGATCCCCCACCTCTTCCTCATGGGATGAGAGGATTTGAGCTGAATTTCCTCATTCTAGCATTTGGACAAGCTCACTCCTTTAGTTGCAGCGCTATTTCTGTAACAGGATGGTGTTGTGTTGCTAGGGTAGTAGCAGAGGAACTCATAGAGTCTTTCCTTGCTTGATTTTTCAGTGGAGGAGTGATATCTTCATTGGAGGAGCTGTAGAGAGGGATCTTGGACCATATTTAAGATTTGTGGCATGAGGCCACTCATTCACCAACTCCCACTGCGCAGTCACTTGGAGAAACTGCGTTATTCCACGAGGGCAGTGTCAAGGGAGATTCTTGTGCTCATCAGGAGGAGTGCTTTTGAGTAAAAGGGGATCAGCCCCTTTTCTATTGAGGGCATTATAAAATGAGGGAATCATTATTTCAGATCAGCCATAGCCTCATATTCATTTGGTTTCAGTTGCAGTGACAATTTGTTTGTCACTCATGTATTTTATCTGGCATTTCTAGCAATCTCCTTGAGATTGGCTAGAAATCCCATATTCAACCCATTTTCCCATTTGTGGGAATTTATTTGTATTCATTCAGCTACATTATCATTTTTTAAGTATTCAACAGCTTCATCTCTCATAGATATTGCGCAGTCACTGCTCTCCGGCATTTTGTGCAGCAACAACATCTCATGTATTTCATTGTTCATTCATTGGAGATTGGTTCTAAGAGCTTGAGGGCCTTGTTCCTCATGATATTCCTGTACATTATTGATGATATATTAATATAATGTTGTCTGTAGCATTTATCCTCTCATGATACATTCATATTTGCAAAGTTTCAGATTGATGTTTTTCTTATTGCTGTAAGCTCTCTCATTAAGCATTGTTTTAGAGATCTAGTTTGGGGAGATCTAAATAACCGATCTAGATGCATTTATTTGAGCTCATATTATGCAGGGGAGTTTTATTGTAGATTTTATAGGGAATCCCATAAGTGGTTTGCCTTATTTATGTAGTGACTTCCTTATACAACGTCCTCAAGGACCCTGTAGCAGAAATTCCCGAAGTGGAAATATTGCATATCCATAGATAGAGTCTGTGAAGGGCCAGCTAGCTTCTGGATCTCACACTTCCTTGTGAAGGTGACATATCCAGTAAATTCCGCAACAATAAATCTCTGGAATGGACTTGTGGTTTTTCTATAGAAGGAATTCTGGAATATCTTAAGATATTTCCGATGGAGCAGAAAATTCCAGATTTGGAATATTACAGTGGTATCAAAGCATGATCTTGGCTCAGCCTGTGCCCAATATCTATTGCCATCAACAAGAGGATCTTATCTCCAAGGAGAGGAGATTGACAAAGGAAACAAGGAAAGAGGAATGAAGGAAGAGGAGGTTTCCCTTCTTCTTTTCCAGACCATTGGGAACATCATTGAAGATCCGATGAAAGGGAAAATTTGGAGGAATTTTCTAAAAAGGGTTTGTGGATAGAGAAAGCCCTAGCTATTCTCATGAAGGTTGTGAGAATTTATCCACACATGCAGATCTAAAACTTAGTACATTTCCCATAGCTACTGCAAGAAGGATGGATGGAAATAGTTGACGCCTTTGGAGGAGCAGCGTTGCAACTCAAAGGTATGTTTCATGATGATTGATTTCAAAGTTCTGTTTCATGTTTTCATGCAAATTAGAGATCATATGTGGAAGTCACAAAGAGTTTTACAAAAGGGATTGATGAAAACCAATGTGAAACATGGTGTGACAAAACTTCAAACACTTTGCATGCATGGAGGGGAACCATGAAACAAAGATCATTCCATCTTTCTAGACGGGAGAAATCAGGAGAATGACTTGTTAGAGGCAAGACCCCCATTGCATAACGGGCACTCTTCCATTTGTGAGGGTGTGGAGACATTTCTTTCAAGGGAAGGCAAAGATTCAAGGCCTCTCCTTAAGGAGGAGTTACACTCACATAATTGGTAGAAGAGGAGGTGTGTAGAAGAACTTACAACACTGTACCATTGAGAGGAGAAGAAGAGCAGAAAGATCAGCATGAAGGGATATGGGATGATGGGCATTATCTAATTCAAATATTTTCTTCACTTAGGAGAAGGACTGCACTATGCAGTAGAGAGAGAGGACCTTTCATTCCTTTCATATATTCAGTCCACTCCCTATCTTGATGTCTCACTTTTAGAGGCTTTCCACTTGGGAGGCCACATGGTCTAGAGATGATGAGAGGCATCATGTCATATTGGTTCACCACTCTTGGATTCCGGGGAGCTGGAGACATTGGAGGAATCCATCACAACACAGAGAGTTTGGGGATAAGCTCAAGAAGGAGGGATACACTCTCTCATTTTCAGTCTCACCCATTCTCATCAGTTTCATTGCGCAGATAGAGTTTGCTGCATGGATGGAGGATAGCATCTTCATGATGCCGGATTACTGCTCCAAAAATTTGATGAGAGGGAGGATACTTCCTTTGAGGAAGGACTCTTTCATGCACTGGAGTAGATGGAGGCCACTCATGCTTACATTTCCCAGGATCGAGAGATTCTTTGGAGGTGATAGTCTCTCATGGGAGGCTCATTTTCAGAGAGCATAATTTTTATTTGAGCATGAGTAGCTGCATGATGGGCATGGCAGCAACTTGGAGGATGACTTTGGCATGAAGGGATGTCAAGGTAGTAGGAAACAACGTGATGGAGCACCATATTGCAGAATACCAGCGCTGTCTATGTGGAGGATTGATCCTGGATGGAGGACTCAGCTTTGGTTGAGTATTTCCCAGGATCTTGGTGCATGCATGATTCTTGGATGGCCTTGATGGAAATGGCAGATACTTAGTGGATGATATGATCATCTATCATCATGGTAGACTCTTCTTGACTAGAGTTTCTAGTCTCAAGGAGAAATTATTTGCATGCAGCATATGAGGGTTTCCTAGCTATGCATTTGGATGCATACTATTTCCTTGCTAGAGGAGTTCATTTGGGAGGGAATTCATCATGATATTCATCAGCATATGGATAGATGCATAGCCTGGATGATTTTGGAGAGGTTGGCACGACCATTCCCTTACTCATTGGAGGTGAAGGGGAATTTTCAAGTTGAGCCATTTCAGCTCAAGAGCTCTTGTGCATGATGGAGGAGGTACAATCTCATATTTTGTGTTGTACTTCTTTTCATTGATTGAGGAGCATGATGTATCAAGGAGGCTTGTTCCTTATTGAATTTTTCATGAGGATGCACTTGCAACCAATTGTAGCAATGGAATTGGCCATTCTTATAGATGGTTTGTGGGGGAAGCCACATGCTTCTTGGTGTGCACCATTGGCACCAAATTGTGATTTCATGTTTCATATTATGAGGAGATGTTGTGGCAGAAAACAAGTGTCTATTTCAGCACTTGTTACTTTTGATTTTGAGGCAGGCCAAGGAGGCACTGTGCAGGTTCCATGAGTAGGATTTGGAACCACTCTCCGGTTGTCATTTGACAACTTGTTTCTATTGCATACTGCTCCTTATATCTGATGTTGTATATCTATTGAGGAGAATTATTTGGAGAGCGTTATATGTACAACCCATTGGGAGCATGATTCTCCCCATTATACATGTTTTATGTTGCAGGAGATACCATGGGCAAACCATGATATCCGCATTGCTACTTGTACCTTCTTGTGGGAGGGACCACTTGGAGAATTTGCAGAGGCATTTCATGGCTGATTTTTCTTGATGGGGTAGCTTGGGCCACTATTGTAGGCTGTACCATTTCAGCCCAAGGACAGAGGCAGCCCCATATGCACTACAGAGGGAGAGAAGAGCTTATTGGGATGAAGCAACAAAACTCTCCATTCAGCCCCATTACATTGCACAGAACCGGGGGCAATATTTCTATTTGGATGATAGCATGGATGAGGGGATCATTAGTGGGATTATATTTTCCCATGCATTTCATCACTCCTACCTTGAGGAAGCCATAATTCAGTAGGAGGATTTCCACCTACACCTTATATATTTCAGGGTGTACACCATTCCAGTTTGCATACTTGGGAGGAGACATTGGAGGACAATTTTACTGCAGAATATATTGAGCAGCGGTGGAGATTGTTGATGAGGAGGCCACAAGAGAAGAAGGGGGAGAAATTTTTGTTCTCTCTATGCAGTTGCTTGGGGGCAAGCAACATGTGGGAGGGGAGGACTGTAATGTTCCCAATTTTAGCCTCAAGCTAAAATGGAACATTATAATGGCATATTTTATTTTTGCTTATTAAAATGGGTAAGGAGACCCTTTAGCCCTTTGGTGATAGAGAAATAACACTCCTTATGAGTAAGGAGGATAAATATGCAGCTGAAATAAACACCTAATGGTGTGAACATGATGAGGATCACCTTGAGTTGGCCATCTTTGACCAAGTCAACATCGTTGCCTTAGAGGGGTGGCTTGCATTAGAAGACAACACAATTTTTGGACGGAAAGCATTCAAAGGTGAATGGAAACCCTAATTGTGGGGCCTATGGTGAGAGACAGTTCATTTGATTTATAAGAAAGAAGATAACATCTCATTTGTTCATGCTTTGATTCAGAAATTTCGTAGTGAGGCCAAGGACTTGCACATCCTAGATGTTTAATAGGATTGCAGTGCTCTTGACCACTGGGGGTGTTCCTGGGCAGGGATCCCCCACCTCTTACTCATGGGAGGAGAGTATTTGAGCTACATTTCCTCATTCCGAAATTTGGCCAAGCTCACTCCTTCAGTTGCAGCATTATTTCTGTAGTAGGATGGTGCTGTGTTGCTGGGGTAGTAGCAGAGGAACTCCTAGAGTCTTTCCTTGCTTGATTTTTCGGTGGAGGAGTGATCTCTTCATTGGAGGAGTTGTAGAGAGGGCTCTTGGACCATATTTTAGATCTGTGGCATGAGGCCACTCATTCACCAACTCCCACTGCACAGTCACTTGGAGAAACTGCATTATTCCATGAGGGTAGTGTCAAGGGATATTCTTGTGCTCATCAGGAGGAGTTATTTTGAGTAAAAGGGGATCAGCCCATTTTCAAAGGAGGGAATCACTATTTCAGATCAGCCATAGCCTCATATTCATTTGGTTTCAGTTTCAGTGAAAATTTGTTTGTCACTCATGTATTTTATCCGACATTTCTAGCAATCTCCTTGAGATTGGCTAGAAATCCCATATTCAGCCCATTTTCCCATTTGTGGGCATTTATTTGTATTCCTTCAGCTACATTATCATTTTGTATGTATTCAAAAGCTACATCTCTCATATATACTATGCAGTCACTGCTCTCCGGCATTTTGTGCAGCAACAACATCTCATGTATTTCATTGTTTATTCATTGGAGATTGGTTCTAAGAGCTTGAGGGCCTTGTTCCTCATGATATTCCTGTAAATTATTGCTGATATATTAATATAATGTTGGCTGTAGCATTTCCCCTCTCATGATACATTCATATTTGCAGAGTTTTAGATTGATGTTTTGCATATTGCTGTAAGCTCTCTCATTGAGCATTGTTTTAGAGATCTAGTTTGGGGAGATATGAATAACCCATCTAGATGCATTTCTTTGAGCTCATATTCTGCAGGGGAGTTGTATTGGAGATTTAATAGGGCATTCCAGTAGTGGTTTTTCTTATTTATGCAGTGAATTACTTATACAACGTCCTCAAGGACCCTCTAGCAGAAATTCCCGAAGTGGAAATATTGCATATCCATAGATAGAGTTTGTGAAGGGCCAGCTAGCTTCTGGATCTCACACTTCCTTGTGAAGGTGAAATATCCGGTAAATGCCCCAACAATCAATCTTTGGAATGGACTTGTGGTTTTTCTATAGAAGGAATTCTGGAATATCTTAAGATATTCCCGATGGAGCAGAAAATTCCAAATTTGGAATATTACAGATTCCTAACATTAGGCATACCAGAGGTCGGTTAATTTAATACACATAAACTATAAACCTATATTGGAGGATGAAATTACTTCCGAGTCATATATTGGTGGATATACAATAGCATTGGGAGGACTTATTTCTCTCACTAGATCACCTTCACTGCTATATGGGTAAATTGGATCACATGATTGATAGGATTGAATAGAATTGAGGCATACCTATATGTAGTTTTATAATATCCATGTTCTATTAAGTATATTGTCATAATGGCTTAGAGCCTTATTAATTCCCTTTACCACCAAAACATATATATTCTTTATATGAACAGAATCTCATTTTGCACAAATAATATATATACACTAATCAACGAAATTCAGTCATTTCATATTTTTCATGAAAAAGAAGGATTTCAAATTAAAAGGTATCTATTTATGACTTCTCATTAAAATTTCCCTCTTGTTTGTGAAATATTTTAGGATTCCAAAGCCAAAATGATTTGAATCTCCCCTATGAGCCTTACTATCTATTGTAAATAAATTTGTGTCGCTAATTACAAACACACAAAAACGAATATGATAAGTTATATTTGGAAAAGTAATATAAAATATTGGATAATATAGGAAAAATGAAATCATATAAATCTAGAAAATATATCTTGAATCTAAGTTAGGCTACCCACTGTATAATTAACTAGACAATAGAGGGAAAATTGTTATCTTAAAATAAAAAATACAACTAAAGCAGTTAATAAATGTGTTGAAATATATGCAAATTTATCTAGATAGCTCATATTTGTATAGAGGTCTATAGTGTTTGCTAGAAAAATATTTCATGTTAAATTTTACATCTAATTACATTGTAAAATGAAAGAAAATGATTTATTACTAATTTTGTTGTTCATATGGTGTTTTTTTAGATTTTACATCATAGTAATATCATTGAATTTCCAAATTAATGATTATTTATGGGGCAAATTAGTTAGAATGATGTTATTATTTAATCCTATGCTCTTGTGAAGGTGCTTAAGATGGTGAGGGAAGTGAGGCCACGTAATGGTATAGGGAAAGAAGTGGCATTAACAATCACTATAGTGAATTAAGGTGGTGGCATCATTGACTATTGTAGAGGAATTAAATTTCATATAAAACATAGATGATTAAGTCGTGAAAAAATGTAATAAAAAACTAAAGTTAAGGTGATATGTAATATCACTTTAGTTGACACATTTCAATGTTTCAATATAGCACAATATATACGAACTCTAATTGAGAAATTATGATTATGTGAAAATCAACCTCATGTTTGGATATAAAGTAAAATAAGAGGGGGAATTAATTCATTAACAAAAAAAGACGATTCTTATGTTTCTCATGCAAAATTTAGGATAAAAGAGTAATCATTGTATTGATTTAAGTTCAAATTACAAAACATTGCAGCAAATTGATTCATAATCTTGAAAGATAAGGATCGAAAACATTCTACAAGTTTATATATATATATATATATTCTAATAAATAAACATGATTAGAAAATATAAACAAAAGGAAATATAAAAAAACACCCTAACAATTTATCCACTAATAAAGTACATACATTTGGTCTAAAACTTGAATCTTAATTGCCAAGAGTAATCGATCATACGTGATTGTTATTTAATTCAAAGGGTCCACTTTACAAGGCCCACTAGGTAGTTGGTACTTATTAGTGATGGGACCAAAATTAGTCTAAGGGTTTTGCTATGGAGAAGTTGTTTAAAGAGATAGTATACTAAAGAATGTTTTGTCTTGGTTGTATGTTTGGATTTATGCTAAGTGAAAGGTTGGACACCTTAAAAGGAAAGTGAACATTGTTTTCTTTCTTCGCATTATCAATATAGAATAGAATATTTATAGATTTCATATTATTCTCTCTTGTTTATAGTTATTCAACAATTATATTCTCCATATATCTATTGTGTTCAATTTTTAAGTCTTAAGGAACCTTAAAAGTGGTACTAAAGATATTTCCTAAGCCAATATGCATCTAAATTTTAGTAGATTTTTTTTTTTCATTTTTAAAGGCTAGAAATGTGTTCTAGCATCTTTAAATAACATAGCAATATATCATCTAATAGATAAAACTATGATTGAAGAAGAATACATTTAGGAAATACAAGTCAAATCACTTTGTCGGAAATTTTTGTAACCATTGTTGGTACAAGTAGTATTGTATTATAAAACACTTATATATGAAATATCACTTCCACACAACCTTGGGTATATTGAAAGCCCTCTAGATAATCCTAAAACTAACTTTAGCTCATCTAATTGGCCATTTTGTTACTATAGTACACTGAGAAAAACACTCGGGGGTATATGTCTCTAGTACCTAGGTGATTGGGTCATACAACGAAAGACATAGTTGATACTCATTAGTTAGTGCCTTAAGATGTTATATTGAGTACTACTGTTGGACCTCACAAATGTATTATAGATCTATAACACATGATACTATCACAAAATTTTTACATATTTGCATCTATGGAAAATTTTGAGATTCTATCACCACATTAATAATTAGCTGGGAGTAATGCTCACATACCATGGTTTCTTTCAACACTATTGCATGAGACATGTCTCAAAATAATCCTAGTGATTCAAGGTATATATGAATATAATCCTTATAAGCCAGTGGTCACCATAATATAAGAAGAACATAACACTTCCACACAATATTGGTGTTCCATGATTTAGACTCATAACACGACCAACTTTCAAGAACCAAAGATAGATCCAACCCCTTGGTGTCAAGTTATAGATACTAATGTTGTTAATATTTAGTCTACACTCAACATTATGAATGAAATAATGTAATCACATAGAACCTTATTGAAAATACTAGGTGCTCACTTAAATATTAAGGTGACAAATCTAAACATTGATCGGACCAAGGAGGAATTTACTGCCCCAAATTATTGTGGGCCACACACACGTTTCACGATAATCACCAACTGCACTTTCAAGACCAAAATTCATTAAATAATTTTCCAAATATTGACATAAATTAACTTGATGGGTTTGTGGGCAACCAATAAATGAATATGAAATTGAAACATCTAAGTGATTGGGAAATTAAGAAAAAGTGCACTCCTTCCTTGGAAACATCTGAGACTAAAAAAGAAGGAAATATATAAAACTATTAAAGAAGGAAACATCTTAATTTATTTGATTTATCTAATAATGTATTTGATTTTTATGCAATACATTTTATAATTAAATTAGTAAGGATAATTTTTTCCATTGTCTAAAAAATGTTCATCTATCCCTCAAAATAAAAGTGTGGAATTTTTTTCGAGAAATTCTATCTTATTATCTTTTTTGGTTATATCTATGATTTTATGGACAATTTTCAAATCTGCATGTAGATCAACTGGTATTAGAGCACAAGATCTTGTAAGCCATCCACCTATTTGAAGAATTTTTTTTTTTGGGATTCATGGCTTAACAATTTAGTGACCTTCTTAGTGTGCCCTCCTTGCTTCAAATCCATGTCACCCATTGTAGCTTGGGTCATACATTTCAATTCATTTTGTGGATGAAAACCACCATGGAGTTTTTGAGTGGTATTCCTAAGATTTTCTGCAAACATGATGCAATTTGGGTAGTGGTCCGCCGTTTTTCTGAAATGGCTATTTTTCCCCTATCATAAGACTACCTCTACGACCGAGACCACATATATCTTCTTCCAACATATTTAGCCACACTTTTATTTTCCGAGTAGCACTATTTATGGTCGTGACTCTCATTTTCTCAGTTATTTTTGGCATACTATCTAGTCTTTGCTAGGTAGCCAAATTTGTTTCTCCACTACATTTCACCCACAAACAGATGGACACAATGAAGTTGTCAATCATACTTTGGTCACTCCCTTCAAAACTAATTTTCCAGAAACAAACAATGGGATTCCTATTTGCACATTATTCAACATATTTACGAGAGGGCCACACACTCCTCTATGAGTTTCTTTCCTCTGGAGTTTTTTTTTTGGTTTCAGCCGAGTGCTCCCTCTAAGATGCCACTAAATATCACCCTTTCTAGGTTTCCCATCAACAACAGGAACAAAAATCAGCTAAAAATTTTCTACACTCCATATCTCAGTGCCAAGCTCAAGTAATTGGTGCCTTGCAAGCTGCCCTAGATCATGCCAAACAGAGGCATTACAAGCATCACAAACCCTTTTCTTTTCAACTAGGAGATTGTGTGTGGCTCTTGTTGGATAAGCAACACTTCAAGGACCAACACCATAAGATGCACCCTTTACAATATGGCCCATATACTATTCTAGAATGCATTGGAGAAAATTTCTATTGCTTGGACTTACCTTCCGAGCTTAGCATCCACGATGTGCTTAATGGTAATAATCTTAATCTCTTTGAACCACCTCTCCTTAAGGAATATGTAAAAATTCAACATATAGTGGATAATATTCCTAATTTTTGGCCTCCTTTGTTCAAGGATATAATTCTCGACTCCAAGAAAAGGACTGCCTGCCAACAACCATACTTATCATATCTTGTTAGTGAGAAGCGTCACACACTAGCACTTGGAAAATGGATGAATGAAAAAATGTTGAAGCACACTTTCCCTCATTTGGTGGAGGAAGTAGGGACGTTTCCTGCTCTAAACAGGGAGGAATTAGGCAACCAAAAAAGGCACATGAATGAGAAACATCTAACTAATTTGGAAACTATGAAAATGCACATTGCTTCCTTGGTAACATCTAAGGCTAAAAAAGAAGGAAACATCTAAAACTAGTAAATAACAAAACATCTCAATACATTTACTTTATGTAATAATGTATTTGATTTTTATGCAATATATTTTATAATTAAATTAATAAGGAGAATGTTTGCATTGTTTATAAAATTCTCATTTATCCCTCATAAAAAAAGTATGGAATTGTTTTCTACAAATTATATGTTATTATCTTTGTTGGTTATAGAGGAGTATTTGTTTCTTTCCATCATGTAGATCAATTTGACCCCTTAGGGTGGGTTATTCAAATGGAACAATATTTCTCTCTCCATGGAACCATTAGTGGCCTCACGAGCTAAATGTTGGGGCCTTATATTTGGATTTTGAAAGTTGGAAATGGAGAAATTGATTTGGGTTATATAAGGAATGAAATCAAAGGAAAGAAAGGAAATGGAAAACATATAGAGAAATATAATAGAGAGAATAATAATATAGTGAAAAACCAACTTCTATTGATAAATAAAATAACATAATATTGTAGAACACAAACTAGGAGAATTGTGGTAGTTATCTTTGAAGGGAGAGAGATGGTGGTCACACGCATTCACAAGAAAAAATACAAGAGGATGAAAGAATAACATTTTAACATAAATAAATAAACTTAGAGATCCAAAACCCTAATCATAGAATATGAAGTTCCAAAAGGTTTGTGGTCCTTGAGGTGGTTAGTTGATACATCAACTTCTCGAGGGCATAACTATTTCATATGATTGTTTGGGGTGAAGAGTAGCCTATTGGAAGAACTATTTGAGGCTTACAAATTTTTTTTGGAGCCAAGGTATTCCATGGAAACCCATTCCCCTCCAAATTTTGAAAAAAACATCATTTAGTGCCTCAAAATGGCAACAGAAATTTGGGATCCAAAAAGCCATAGAAAAACTGCCAAAAAGATAGAGAACCATTGGAGTCGGTGGAATAGGTTGGTGACCATAAGTATCCACCTAGATTATTCCTCCACCCTTATGAAGTAATGTGATCCATTGCATCAAGTTACTTCATCATATGGGGAAAATTCTATTGAATTTAGCTCTTGTTGAGCCACTTTCCTTGGTGAAGAAGATACCCTTCCTTGATAAATTGATAGAGTTTTATGTTTATTTAACAAATATCCTTCATCTTGGTGTCCATGATCTGATCTATTGTAGCCTTTTTATTGCAATTATGATTTATTTAAATGGGCTCCAATTTGGCAACTACCTTTGAGGTGTCCAACAAAGGTGGAAAATATGGTCGATGAAAATCCACATTAAATATTGGGTATGCCAAGGAAAGGGAGAATACTCAATTCAAAATAATTTTCACCCATAGCATTTGTGATTTTGTAAGGTCCATACAGAGTGGTATAATATTCCTATGGGGTTCTGTGAGACACTCTTTCTATAAATGAAACCACACCTTATCACCAACCTAAAACTTGTTTGGAACCTGATGTTGGTCACATCGTTGCCTGTACTTGGCACTAGATTTCTATAGGATATCATGAATCTAGTTTTGGAGTTTTTATATCCATTTAAAAAAAAAATCTACTTTATCTAGCTCAGCTCAAGCATTGGAGGACTCTGATAGTAAATATACAATGGGAATACTTACATATATTAGGGCTAATGGTTGGAACCCAAAGCACACTTGAAAAGGACTATGACCAATAGAGCTCTGGAGGGATATATTATAGCTTTTTTGACCATAATAAAGACTTTCATCCAATCTATGTGGATGATTTGAGTGGTATATGTGAAATATATGTAGAATCATCTTGTTGATCACTTTTGTTTGTCCATATATTTGGGGTTGAAATTCAATCAATTTGTTCAACTTGGTATCCATTAAAGACCATAGGTTAGACCAAAAAGTATTAAGGAAATTGATATCCATGTCTGAAATAATGGTTCAAGGTAGCCCAAAACGAACCTAACCATAATCAAAGAAGAGTATAGCAGAGGCTTCAATTGTGATACTCTTCTTGCACAATGCCTGCAGAAGTTCATGTTAGAGAACCGATCAACAACCACAAACACACGGTCATTACCATGCCTGGTGGAGGGAAAATTGACATGTAATCTATGTAAACTAAATCCCAAGTCTTTTTTAGGGTAGGTAGAGGAGTGTATAACCCTTGGTTCTTTATGGATAGTATAACAATGGCATAGGTAGTGCATAATATAATATATTGGTTAACGTCATGTCAAATATTTGGATAGTAGAAATAATTTTCAAGGAATGCTACTATATTCTCCACATTGAAGTGACATACCACTAAACTATAATGTTCCTCAAAAGTTATCTTGGCAAGACAACTTAAAGGAGCACAAAGGTGGACCAAGTAGCACCATAGTGTATCTTGGAGATGGAAGTTTTGAATTTGTTTACCTATGATCAATGTCTGGTATGTAGTAGTAATTTCATAGTTAATATTTATAATTACAACCAAAATAAGGTATTAAAACCACAAGAGTTAATAATTGTGGTTAGTGCCACAACCGAGTGTCAAATGAGGTAGTATGAAACATGTTTATGTTTCCCTTGTTGTACTTGAGGTTTAAGTGGAATTGTTGCAGGTAGGTGGACCATTTATGATAGCAATCATTCTATAACTTTCCTTATTTATGCATGAATTGCATAGGCCTGTGATTAGTGTAGATGCTTGTATCCTTCCTTAGAATTTAATGCTTCCATTGTTAGCATTCTTGCAAGATGGAGTACATATCGTTTTCATAGGTGGGGTATCTCTAGACAGTGTCAGATAGTGTTTCACTGTGATAAGACATTGAATTTCCTTACTAAGTGAGGAATACACCAATGGAATGGTGGAGGAATTTGTCTCAGTTTCAAATGGTTGTTGTAGGTATTATACAGTGAGGACTAGTATAGAACATAGGTGGTGTTTAAGATCCTTGATTTTTTTTTTATGATTCAGACTAGGAAAAATTGGATTTATCTCCACCCTTGTTCACTTGACTTAAGGGCCAAGTGATATGAGATAAACCCAACAAAAACCTTCGATATAAGTTAGCAAGGCCCAATAATATGTAGAGTTATATTAGGATCATTGCGGTTGGACAATCCAGAATGAATTATACCTTTTTTGGGCCCACAATGCACTCCATGTTTAACCATGATGTATCCAAAATAATGAATTTGTTACCATGGAAAATTTTGAGGATGGAAATTTATCTTAAAGTTTAAAAACTTTGGCGAATCTCATTTTTCCCTAATATGCAAACTGAAAATGTTTTTTGATGTCTTTGTAAAAATATTTAAATTTCTAATGGTTTTATATATAGTCTCTATAATTTTTAGCAATTTTTGAGGTAAATTTATTCTATACTATAAATTTTTGGTGAATCATTATTAAAAAAATGGAAATTGGAAAATCATTTTTTGGGAAAAATCATGGAAAATTAGCCTCTAAAATTTTCCCTATTTTTTGCATTCAAAATGACCATTTCTCAAGATTGGCATATAACTTGTGTTTTCATAGGGTACTTAGGACCAACTGAATATGCTATAAATGTTCTTCCCAGGTTCCGCTAAATGTCAGGATATCATCCAAATATATAACCATAAAAGAGATTATGAATTACTACATGATATCATCCATCATCCTCATGAATGTTACTGGAGCATTTTTCAAGCCAAAGGGCATGACCAACCACTCAAAAGGGTCTAATTTAGATTTTAAGGTTGTCTTCCATACATTAGCTTTCTCAATTGGAATTTGGTGGTAGCCCAACTTTAGATAAATCTTACTAAAGAATTTGGAACTCTTAAGATGATCAAGAAGATCATTGATTTTGGGTATTGGGTATATATTCTTGATAGTGATTTTGTTTAGGGATCTATAATCAATACACAATCTCCATGTCCCATCCTTCTTCTACACCAACACAATTTGGCTCCCACAAGGTGAGGAGCTTAGTCAAACGTGGCGCTTTAGCATGTGATTATGAATCTAAAATTTAATTTCATCACTCTTGAAGAGATATCATCTATATATTGGGCCACTAGGTAAAGGAGCACTAGGTATCAAGTCAATTGAGTGTTAGACCTAGAAATGCAAAGACACCCCCACATATGAAGCAAAGATAACTTTGTATGTTTCTACAATCTTGTTCTCCTACTTCTATTTTGTAAAGAGCTCTTATGCTAAGGTTGTGTTAGTCACAATAACATTCCTTTCGTATTCTAACCAAATCATGAATAGGAAAAAATTTTCAATTTGAGAGATTACTTTTCAACGTTATTTTTCTAAGCCAATGAAATTGCGGTAGTGGAAACTAACTCTAGTACCCTATAGAGTCGAATTATTAGGATAACAATCATTAGGGGGAATTTGACGTCCAAAACGGGCTCCTAAGGAAAATAATAAATAATATTTAAAATAATAAATTAAGACTTATGAAGTTTTAAAGAAAAATAAAGGAAACTAGTTTTTTTCATTGTATTTTTGGCTTATTTCCTTATAGTTTTACTCAAATTTCAAGTGTAGACACCCATGGGATGTGGAATTAAATCCAAAATCCAATATGTACCCACTATGCATACTACTGAGTAGAACCACATCAAAAAATTGAAAATACATGGAAAAAATGTGTTGAACACACTTTTTTCATGTATTTGTTTTTTGACGTGGGTCTACTTAAAAGTATGTATAGTGGGTACTCGTTGGATGTGAAATATATTTCCGCATCTAGTGGGTTCCTACACTTGAAATTTGAGTAAAATTATAAGGAGATAAGCTGAAAATACAATGACAAAAACTAGTGTTCATCTTTTCCCTTCAAAATATTTACCCCTGGGGATGACATCATCATCTTGAATCCCAGTGGTTCTTTTAAAGTAAATTTTTTTAGTACATTTTTTGTTCCAAGGCTCATTTTTAACCTTGAAATTCTCCTAATGGATACTATGTGGACGATACTTGTACATAGCATGAAGTTTCCACATATAAGGGGTTCCTAAAGAACATCACAAACATTGAGTGGGGAAGCATCACATGGAACCTCATCTTTGAAGGGCTTTATGTCACATGAAAAGTGGCATTGCTAGTTGACACATATGTATCATTCATGGCTCAACCAACCAATTGTGTATGGTTGGGGGTGTAACACTATTGATAGCTTCAATATCTTGACAACCTTGGTTGAGATCTAGTTCTTCTCGCTCCCACTATCAACAATGAAATATAGTGGGGTCCCCTTCACCCACATCCTGTGAGTGGAAGAGGTGCTCCCCATCCTTAGGCTCCTATGACTCTTTTGGTTGTGATGGTAGCATTAGGATCTACATCAACACTACTATTTCATTTATTGCGTTCTAAACTAAAATATGATCTAGAATATACTTCTTTTTCTTTAATTTCAGTTACCAATGATTGTTCTGATTGGAATTCATTAGTGTCATGTTAGGGTATCTTATGGAACTCACAAAAATTTATAGTTCCCTTATTCTACCTCCCATTAACCTTATTCACCTATGACTTGGGCTAGTTGTATTTAGGTTGGCTCTCCTTGATTTGTCCCTTGTTCTGTGAGTTAAGGATTCCTTTTCTAGGCTTCTATTGAAATGGATTTGCAGACCCAATTTCCTAATTATTCCATTGGTTCAATTTTTTCTCAATTTTGGAAACATATGAATAAGTTTCTCCTAGTGAGGATATATCCAGGATAACCATCTCCATTTGGATGTGCTTATGTAGGCCACTAAGGTACTTAAAAACTAGGTGCTACTAAGATTATCTGATACCCAATTTTGAGTGCAAGGTATGGAAATTATTGGTGTACTCCAACACCATATGGTCTCTCTCCTATTGTAGAGTTGTATGTCTCATATAATAGTCATCATAGTTCCCTATAGGAATGATTTCCTCCATGAGGGCATTAATAAAAGTGACCCAAGTGGGTCTTATATTGAACATTGTAGAATTGTCTTTGCTATGTCTCTCATAGTAACCTTCCCACCAATCCTTGACATGGAAGGGATTTTAGGAGTGCAAAGTTGATATTCTCATTCTCAATTTTTTTGGGAAAAAGTAATATCACTCTAATATATTTAATCATTTATCCAAATAATTTGCATCTACTTCGCCTTCAAATAAGGGGGTATCAAAGTTAACTTGTACCTTGAAGGGTGTCACACCTCAAAAATTATCACTTGTTGAAGGTTCCTCGACCAATGTTGGTAGTCATTGAAGGATCTAAGAAATTTTCCATCATCTTGTTCCTATATCACATGAGTTCTTCCTCAAGAAACAACTTGACAAGATATCCTCCTCTGTCATCTCTCTTTTTCACTACCATGGGAGGTTGCTTGAATTTCCAAGAGTGATCGTTCCAAAGTGAAACTAGCTCAAGACCCAACTATTTGTACCTTGACCTTGTCAGGGACATGCACTCGAGAAAAAAAAAGGAGTTGATTTCTCTAATAGAAATGATTTGGGTTGTACAAGGAATTAAATGAAAGGAATGAAAGGAAATATAACACACATAAATAAGTATAGTAGAGAGCACAATAATATAGTGAAATCCCAGCTTCTATTGATAAATAAAATAATGGGATAATGTAGAACACAAACTAGCTAAAATGGTGGAAGTTATATTTGAAGGGAGAGAGAGGTGGCTACATGCATTTGCATAAAAACTACAAGAGGCTAAAAGAATTGTATTTTAGCAAAAATAAATAATCCTAGAGGTCCAAAATCGCAAACTTAGAAGATGAAGCACTAAAAGGTTTCTGGTCCCTAAGGTGGTTGGCACATTAACTTTTGAGGGGTGTAACTTTTTCATATGATATTTGATTGGGGAAAATAGTAGCCCATTGGAAAGAACTATATGAGCATTAAAATTTTTGGCTCAGACCAAGGCTTTCCATGGAAATGTATTCCCCCTTGAATCACCAAAAAATATAATTTAGGCCTCAAATTGCCTTGAAAGTTTGGGACTAAAAAAACCATAGAAAAAATTTAAGAAGATAGAGAATTGTTAAGCTAGTGGATGAGGTGGGTGGCCACCAATATCCACTTGGATCAACAAATGGTATAGGAAGGATTATAAAGGATGGATTTCCTAGACTTAGTTTGTGCAAGTACTTTATGTTTGTTTTGAATGTGATGCAAATCGTTTTCGTTTCTTGATTGCCAAACAACCACAACAATAGAATATATTAATTCCTTTGAGTAATTTTAAATCTACATAGAGGGTAAATCAAAATTATTTTTCAAATAATGTTTCATCAATGGTCTTAAGGAAGCAATTAAAGGACATGTCATGATGCAACGCCAAAAAAATTGGTTGGAAAATTGTGATAGAGCTAAAGAAGCTAAAATATTGATCAATGCATAAGATAAAATATCTTTATTCATTACTCACCCTAACCCACTATGGAAACTTCCGCCAATTGATCCAAATCACAAGAAATCTGCAACCAAAATTAATCTCCAAAATAAATGGTAGAATGCCACATTTGGAAAATTTTGAGGTCAAAAGTGGTAAAACAAAAAACAACTATACAAATCAAAATTTAAAGAATAAATAGGATTCAATATGATGATATGAACCACAACGATAAATACTAATACAGAGAAAGGAAGATATATATATATATTTTTAAATTGAATTTTTGACTTATTTCCTTATAGGTGTTCTAAAATTTGAATAGTAGGAACTTTTTGAATATAGAATTAATCTTGACATATATCGAGTACCCACTTGGTATATTTTCAATGAAAAATGAAATAATTTGGAAATACATGAAAAAATATGTCTTTTTCATGTATTTTGATTTTATCTCATAGTGGGTATATCAAAAGCATGCATAGTGGGTACTCATTGATGGAAAATTTCAACGAGATAAGTGAATTTTTTTATTAAAAAAGTAGTTTTCTTTCTTTCCCTTTGAAAATTCATTACACTTGTTTTATAGTTTTAACTATTATTTTATTATTTTCCTATGGAGGCTCATTTTAGACCTCAAATTTTCCCTAATGATGTGTTCATGTTTGCTATTATTATGATGAGAGATATTTAAAATGGAACGTATATACAGAAAAAATTCAAATTCAAATGGATGTGTCTCCATAAGACTGCTTAAAGGAAAATCTTGTTGATGATACTCCTCAACCAACCTTGAAAGACAACCCCCCACAACTTGTCTCCCCCTCAACTCCCCATATCATGAAAGAAGAAACCCCCTTGAAAACTCATTACAATGAACCCCAAATTTCTCTCCATGTCCTATTATGATTCTTAGCACCTCAAACCTTGAAATTGATTGACTACATCAAGCACCACAAAGTGATTTCATTTCATTAGTAGTGAAAACACCCAAAACTTAATCTATAGGAAAGTGGCACAAGATATCCATTTTTATGTATGTCCCACATATAATTTTCAAATTATGATTTCTAATGTTGGTATGATGAAATTTCAAGGTCAATGTGAAAATGTGAAGCTACAAGTTGGTGAGTATCATCACAAAAATCACATTTTTATTGAAATGAGAAGTAGTGATATAGTTCTCAAGGAAAAACACTTACACACTTTGGGATTGGTTTCCATGTATTTCAAAAAACTATACATGGAATTCATGTAGGAAAAGTAGAAAGATACCTTTAAGGGGATTACATCTGGTTCCTTCGAAATTATCACCTTTCACCATGTGGATAAGTTTTTGAAGAAAGGCCATTCGAGTGTTATTGCAAATATCAATGCAATAAAACTAATTGACACCACACCATAAGAGATTCACATTAATTTGTAGTTGGTTCTATCTTAGCATCAATAGGTATTTGCAACCCCATAAGGTTCACCATCTTCATATGGGGAGCATGACCATGGTATTCCCATCATTCTAGGTAGCTGACCACCTAATGTTCATCCTTATGAACACCCTTTTGCATGGAAAAATGAAATTAAAAAAATCATTAAGGAATTTTGGGGTATCATGTGAGAGTCATAAATACTAGCTCTTACACATCACCAATGCTCGTGGTATTAAAGAAGGAAGGTACTTGGCACATGTGTCTTATTTTTTTGGCTCTTAGTTAGTGGACCATCAAGGGAAATGTTTCTATCCCAATTATTGTTGACCTCTTGGATGAAATTCCTAGAGCCATGATTTTCACTAAACTTGACCTAGCTACCCTCTATTTAGGATTAAAGTGTTAGACATCCCCAGGAAAATTATTTATACACAAGAAGATTATGGTGTTTTAGTTATGCCTTTTCACCTTTGAAACGTTCCATCAACCTTATAGAGCCTCATGATCAAACTTTAATATTCATATTTGTGCAAGTATTCTTTGATGATGTTCTAATATAAAATAAAACATGGGAATATCACATAAAGTATGTTGATAAGGCCTGTAACTCCCATAATACCATAACTATTCATAAAATGCTCCAATTATTCTTTTGGAACTTCAAAATTTTAATACTTGGGTCGCATTGTAAGTTAGGATGGAGCTCAAGTGATCCCAATAAAGTCACGTTTATGGAAGATTGGACCCATCCTAAAACCTTGAATAACACACATGGATTTTTGGGACTTATTGGCTACTATATGGACTTCATAAAAAATTATGGAAAAATTGTTTCTTCATTAACCTCTATGAAAAATTAATGCCTTTGTTTGGAATGAGGCTATTGAGTAGGTCTTCTTATATTTTAAGGTTTTCATGTCCATAAATCTAGTGTTAGCAATGCCATATTTTACAAAAAAAAATTCCTTGGAATGTGATGCCGTAGGTAGAGGTCTTGTTGTGGTATTGAAGAAAGAAAGCTATCCCTTGTAATTTATAAGTACAAAGTTATGTGATTACAATTTGGGTAAATCCACATAAAGGAAAAAGATGATGGAAATCATTCAAGAAGTAGAAACCTATCACTCATATCTCATAGGGTGATGTTTCCAAATAAATACTAACCATCATACTATGAAGTACTTTCTCAAAAAATGATTATCCTCACTAGAGCATCACATGTTTCTCACCTTACTGCTAGGGTATGATTATGAGATTATATATGAGAAGGGTAAAGGAAATGTGTTAACCAATTCATTTGCTTAGAAATTCGAGTAGGATGGATCCCTCTTTAATTTATATTCACCTATTCGAGGCTATCTTGAGGAATTTCCATCAAGAATGGTTGAAAAATTGCACTATAAATATAGTAATCCACATGCTTCAAGAAAATATTAACCCTTTTAAGGGGTACACATGGTAGCTAGATACGTTGTGATATTAAGGATACATTTAATTCTAGTAAATAATTCTTCCTTAAAACAAGTAATCTTAGAGGAATTTCATTCATCTCTTAGAATAAGTCACTCTAGATTTCATAAAACATATGAAGAAACTTAGTTCCTATTATTTTAGGTGGGAATAAAAAATGACACCTAGGTTTTTTTGGCAAACTATGACCCAAAGAAGAAAAGGAACATTTACAATAGAGATACCAAGGGAATTTCAACTTCTATTGATCCCAACATGCATACAGACATCAATATGAATTTTATAGTGATATGTTGGAGGGTGGGAAACAAGTGTGTGATCATGGTGGTAGTTGACTATCTCTCATAATATGCTCTCTTTTTGTGCAATATAAAATCCATTTACTCTCTCCTTAGTTTTCAATGTTTTTCTTTATCATATTTTTGAGTTACATGGCATAACCACTTCCACTGGATTTCCCATACCCTAACTTCACTAGCTAATTTTAGTAGGAGCTATTTGAACTATAAGGAACCCAATAAAAAATGGGAACTAAATATCACTCTCAAATGGATGGTTAAAATAAAGTGGTAAAAAAGTGTGTAGGAACCTATTTGAGATGCTTTGCCTCTAAAAACCACACCAATGGACATAATGACTCCCCCTTGTAGAATGGTGGTACACTACCTCTTATCATGGATCTATAAAAATGACCCCATGTAATGGATAAAAAAAATTGTTAGACACCTCATATTTACCATTTAAGAACAGGATCACACTGTTCACATTGGGTAAGACTTTCTGCAAATACTAAAGGATAATTTGGTTATGGATCTAAATAAGATGAAGCAACAAGTAGATAAAAATTGATCGGAACATGCCTTCAGAGTTTATTCACCTTTAAACCTATAAAAAAATATTAATCAAAGACAAAAAACCTCATAAATTAACATCTAAGTTATATGGAACCTATGCAATTATCCATTACATTGGACAAGTGGCCTACAAATTGTCTCTTCCAGGTCACTCCAATATTCATCTAGTATTTCACGTGTATTTCTTAAAGAAGGTAATGTGATTGATGTGAATTATTGATCTAGTGGAAACACATGCCACCTAAATATTCCACATGGGAATTTACCATGATCCTACAATAATTTCCACATATTTAGCCTTAAGAAAAAAAATATGTTTCAATGGGAAGGGTATGTTATGATCTTTTCCTAAAATCACTCCTTACAACTATCTAGGATATCTGAATGGAGGCTTCTGTGAGTATAAACATTTAGAAAGCTACTTCCATATCCATCACATAATTAAAATAATTTTCGACATGTTTTGAACTATAAAATATGGGTCATCATCAGGATGATTAAGATGATGAACCACATTTGATGGTTCAAAACACATTGATAATTATTTTAATTATGTGATGGATCTGGAAGACAACTTTCTAAATTACCTGGGAGTTACCTAATTGTTGTATGCATATATTCTCTTTCAATAAGGCCCATTGGATAGTAGAGGATAATTATTTAATGTAAAAGGATAATTATTTAGTGATGAGGCCACAAGTAGTTAGGGTTTTTGCTATGGAGACTATGGAATTTTTCTTGTCTTGTGTATTTGGATATCTAGTTAGTGAAAAGTTGCTCCACATTAAGAGGCAAGTGAACATTGTTTTACTTCATCACATAATCAATATGCCAAGGTATATTTACAAATTCTATCTTATTGTCTCTTCTAGTTATTTTAAATTATATTATTTTTACATACTAATTATGTTTTAATTTTCAAAGGTTAAGGAACACTGCAACTTCAATTAACAAACATAAAAAAGGTATACATTTCATAATAAATGAGTTATTAAATATTTTTCTTCATAGAATTTAAAAGTGTTAAAATTGAAATATAAAGCTTCATCAATATGAGAATCAAACATTTTTGTCGACACCCATATCATAGAGAATTTGTTACATATATCCATTTGATACTTGAGTAATCAAGTCTATACCTATTATGCAACCAACTCACAAAATAGAAGAAATTATAGATCAACGACTTAAAAATTATCCACTTCGAGGGGGAAACCTCCTTTACATTACATAAATGAACAATTCTTGGATGATACAAATGATAAGACCTCTTTTCTATATATAGGAGTCTAAGGGGTCACAATATAATCAGAGTCTACATAACAATAATAATGTAAGGGAACAACAATAACAATAGTGGGCTTCTATGGGGTACAATAATAACGATATGGGGACTACATGGGCACAACAATAACAATAAGGAGGCTACACTAATAATAAGAATAAGGGGATAAACTAATAATAATAATAAGGGGATACACTAGTATTATAGGGACCTAACATGCCCCTCTACTTAAAAAAAGTGTTTTCCTCATTGCTTGAGTAGCTTTGGATTCTTTTGTATAAAATTCTCATCCTCCCATGTGGAAAATTTAGCGGGTAAGTTCTTCCATTTGATGAGATTCTTTGAAATTGATCGATTTTGTAGTTGTTGGTTTCTTGTTTCTGTGACTACTTTAGGTTGCAATATGATTTTTCCTTCCTCGTCAAGTTATGGAAATATTGTTTGAACTAGGAGCTTGTCACCTATAACCTTATTTAAGCATGAAACATGGAAAACTAAGTGCACTCGGGAAGATGCAGGAAGCTCCGATTTGTATGCCATAGTACCAATATTTTGCAACACCTTGTAAGGACCATAACACTTTGGTGATAATTTATTATCCTTCTTAGCTTGCTTGAGGGACATTTGTTTGTATGGTTGTAGCTGTAAAAATACCTAGTCACCTACATCAAAACTTCTTTCGCTGTGATGCTTATATTCTGTTGTTTCATTTGATTATGCGACAAAGTGAGGTTATCCTTTAAGAGTTAGAGAACTTGTTTTTGATGCTCGATGTGACATTCCACTACTTTAACCTTACAATTTTCTTTTCAAGATGATGTGATCGAAACTGGATGATATCTATAAAGTGCCATAAATGGTGTCATTTTTGTTGCAGAATGGAACAAAGTGTTATACCACCATTCAGCCAGAGATAACCACTTGACCCATTTTTTTTGTTTATAAGATACAAAGAAACAAAGATATCCTTCCAAACATTTTTTCACTATCTCAGTTTGCCCATTTGATTGAGGATTATAAAATGAGATATGAGCTAATTGAGTACCGAGACAAGAAAATAATTCTGTCCAAAAATTTCCAGTGAAAAATGGGATTTTTTTTTTTCACTTACAATAATCTATGGGTTTCCATGTAGCTTTTGAATTGTTTCCATAAATGTAGTAGCAACTGTATTGGATTTAAATGGATGAGATAATGCACAAAAGTGTGCATACTTTGTAAGTCTATCAACTACCACCATGATGACACTCTTTCCTTCGGATTTGGGTAAACTTGTGATAAAATCGATTGAAACCTCCTCCCAATGTTGACTTGTAATGGCTAAAGGTTGTAACCAAACCGAGGTATTAATTGTCTACACTTTAATTTGTTGGAAAACCAAACATTCTGCCACAAACTTTTGACTATCAGATTTAAGTCCATCCCAAAAAAAATCTTCTTGACCATGTGGTAATTTTTTAAAAATCCCGAGTTCCCTCTTAAGGGAGAGGTGTGAAATTCCAAAAGAATATTTTGTTTTAGTTGGGAATTCTTACAAAGATATAAGCGATATTTGTACCATAATGAATAATTTTTCCAGCTAAATGTATCATATGTACTGGGATCTTCCTGCAACTTTTGAATGAGTGTCCACACTTCTTCATCATTATTCCATTCATCCCTTGCTTTGGTTATCCAATATGGTTGGATAATATAAATGGCACAAAGAAATGCTTCCACATCCTCATCCTTTCTTGAGATTGCATCTGCAACAACATTTTGCTTCCCTTTTTTGTAGATGATTTCAAAGTCATAACCCAACATCTATGTGACCCATTTTTACTTCTCTTCTGAAGATAATATTTGTTCCAAAAAGTATTTAAGACTATCATGACATATCTTTACCTTGAAGTGTCTTCCCATTAGGTAAGGTTTCTATTTTTTTAGTGCACTTAGTATTTCCAACATTTCCTTCTCATAAATAGGTTTTTGTAAATACTTTCCGTTTATTGGACGACTTTAAGAAACAATGGGTCTTCCTTCTTGAATTTGAACAACACCAATTCCATTTCCTGAGGCATCACATTCCACAATAAATTTTTTGGTGAAGTTTGGCGTAGCTAAGACTGGTGCTTGGCACATTTCCTCTTTAATATTTTCAAAGGCTTTAGTTTCTTTCGAAGTCCAAGAAAATGCATACTTCTTCAATAATTTTATTAGAGGTGCTGCTATTCTCCCATAATTATTAAAAAACTTGTGATAATATCATGTCAACTCGAGAAATCCTCGAAGACGCTTTATGGTTGTGGGAATTTTTTACTCCTTAATGGATTTAATTTTTTTAGGGTCTATCTTAACACCCTTATGAGATACAATATGACCTAGATATTCCACCTTCTGTACTCCAAAGAAACATATGGAGGTTTTTTCATATAATTGTTTCTCCTCCAATAGTTTGAGCACCCAGTCAACGTGTTGAACATGATCCTTCGAAGACTTGTTGTATATTAGTATATCATCAAAAATACTAACACATTTTCTAAGGAAGGGTATGAAAATGGAATTCATCAAACCTTAAAATGTAGAATGTGAATTGGTAAGGCCAAAAGGCATAACCAAAAATTCATAATGACCCTCATGAGTTCTAAATGTTGTTTTTGGAATGCCATAAGTCTTCATTATAATTTGATGATATCCTGAGCGAAGATCCAACTTGGTGAAGCAAATTTCTCCATGTAATTCATCCAAGAATTCATCAATGAAAAGAATGGGAAATTTTTATTTAATAGTGAGCTTGTTTGTCTCCCTATAATCTAGATACGTGCACCATGATCTATCCTTCTTATGCACCAATACTAATGGAGAAAATAAAGAACTTTGACTCGGTTGAATTACACTGGCCTCTAGCATTTCTGCAACCATACATTCAATTTCACTCTTTTGGGCATAAAGATATCTATAAGGCCTAATGTTTGGAGGAACACTTCCAATTGTTGTGGTGTCAAACTTGTATGTTGTGGAGGGCTAGGAGCAACAACACTTCCATATTTATAGTTGTGAGTGGTAGAATTCCTCGTTTCCATAATTTTTCTTTCAAATTTTCTTTCCACCCTGAATGCCTTCTCCAATGAATCAGGTTCACAAAGGCGAACCTCATGTTGGTTGTTATCCTTTAAAGTAACTTTGAAGACATCAATCCTATGTTCCTTTGGAATATTATTTACCCTTATATTCAAATTTTGGAATTCCTCAATGTGCTCCGCCATTGAACCCTTTTGTTTGAGATTTATCAATTGGCTAAAGAAGGTGTTTCTCTTTGTATCCTCATAATGTGTTATCATTTTCTCCATAAAAATTGACCAAGTGATACGTGGTTTACGAGAACAAAGCCATTGATACCATACAAATTGATTGGGTTCTAAATATAAAGTTGCAATGTGTACCTTTTGTGTGTTTTGCACATTATGGAGATCAAAATATTGCTTCATCTATAGTATCCATGTTACCGGATCCTTGCCATCAAAATTCATCATATCGAACTTTGGAATATGGTGGGTATTAAATCCAACATTAGAGGCTATGAAATCATGATTAATTTTTTTTTTGTTCTCATCATGAGTTTCATTTAGTACCTTTTCTCCATTAGGAAGTATTTCTCGTAGCAACTTTGTTAGACCTTCTTTCAAACCTTCCATGTTTTCTTTTAAACCATCCTTTAAACCTTCCATGTATGATTTTAATCCATCCTTAAAATATTCCATTTTGCCTTTCATTTTTGCTTATATACCATACGTCTTAGCTTCCATAACATTCTTCAAACCATATATTTTAGTTTCCATTTCATTTTTGGTTACTCTTTGCGAGAGAGAATTTTGTTGCACTTGGTCTCGTAATTGTGATATACCATGTTGCAATTCTTCCTCTTCATGCGTCATAGTAAAGATTTCTGAGGGCTTAATGGGTGTGAAATTATTTTGTTTGGGAGGAATTTTAGAACACAATACTGATATATATGCTTCAATATGCCATGGAATTACTTCAAACTGATTTTTCAAACAAAAATTATGCAATTTAAAAAAAAATACACACCTTTTCCTTTCTTTTAGGAGCTCGATATTGCAACAATTTTATCTCTGTAATTTTGGATCTCTAAGGTTTGAATTTCAGTCCTGTTATAGTCCTATGAATCTTCTTTCCAATTCCACAAGTCAGACTAAGATTCGATTCTTCAATATAGCGTTATGAAAAATCTCCCATGATGGCCTGATTATGGACTGATTAAGTAGAGAAAAGTTGTAAGTGATGCCATGTGTCATTGTTTAAACATTTGAACCTGAAATTTATACAAGAAAAACTACAATCTGTACAACTTTGGTCACTTTTTACAAAATTCAAATCTGATGCCTGAAATGAAAGTTATGAATATTTTCCTTATGTCACCTGTTTGAGATGAAATTTTGGAGCCTTCAAAAACCCTAAATTCCTCATTTCATATCTCCAAAAATATAGCGAAACAAACTCTTAAATTATTACACGAGGTTCACCAATATTTCAGCTCCACCTGGTTGTAATTTTAGCTTCTTAATATTCGTATAAAATAAGTTATAGCGAAAATTACAAGATGACCTATTTGAAGAGGTGAAACCCTAGAATCCAAATCTGAGATACCAAATGTTATGCAACCAGGTCAAAAATAGAAGAAAATATAAATAAAAGACTTAAAAATTATCCACTTCTAGGGGGAAACCTCATTTACATTACATTAATGAACAATTCTTGGATGATACAAATGACAAGGCCTACTTTCTATATATAGGAGTCTAAGGGATCACAATATAATCAGAGCCTACATAACAATAATAATGTAAGGGCACAAAAATAACAATAGTGGGATTCTATGGGGTACAATAATAAAAATATGGGGACTAAATGGGCACAACAATAATAATAATGGGGGCTATACTAATAATAAGAATAAGGGGCTACACTAGTATTATAGGGACCTAACAATACCTGGATTCATACCTTAATAATATCACAATTATGTTTAACCATGAAATCCAACATCCTTTAAATTTCCCAGCGTATATGTAATGTTCATTGTAAATTTCATAAAAAAATAAGAAATTGTAGTAAACTTTGAGGCCTTTGTTGAAGGATGAAAATTCTATTAAAACATTGTAAGAGTCATGAAGAGAACTGAGTTGCTTTATAGGCGTTTAGAACATGAAAATATAATGTGATTGCATCCACTACCTATTATTTAGGCTAATTACATGGTTTGGGGCTTCCTAAGATTCATACAAACAAATAGTTAAAGGAAATTATTCATCAACGCTAACAAACTTGTTATTCTTATTATGAATTGATTGTTCATTTTTTCTCTCAAACCATGAAAATATAGATGTTGAAGTGGATGCTACATTGCAATTACTAATGCATAGACTTGATCATAACAAAAATTATGGTACACTCTCCATAGCATAATTAAAAACATCAAGGATAAAAAATGTTTCTACAATAATTAATTATACAAATGATATGTCTAGAATATATATTCAATGTGAGGAATGAGGAAATAGAGCCATGGGGTGTTCTAAAAATATTTGACATGTGAGGTATTATCAATATAATATTAATGCTGTTAGAAATAGGGATAGGAAATTGAAAGAGTACGATAGATAAAGATTACTAGAATTAAGAAAAAAAGAATGATCAACTTGGAGAAAAAACAAATGGTGGTATAATGATCTAGAAAATTGAATGAATAGAATCAAAATTCCCATTGTCATAATATTAAAGGTTTTGTGATGTTGACAAGGTTCATTTTGTGTAGGTTCAGATTTAGACTTAGTCAAGAACATATAACATAAAATTTCACTAAGCTTAATGGAGGATTTATTCAAAAAAATTATAAATTACACTTCCGTGTGTAAATAAAACAAAACTATGCAATATAAATCACACTTCTGTTTGCAAATAAAATAGAATTATGAAAATACAACAAATTAAATTACATTACAGTAGGGTGATATTCAAACATGTTGGCACATAGAGTGCAGAATCGGGTTTAAAGTGAAACAACAAAACCCCTCAGACACCAACCCTTTTAGAATCATGAAGCTTTTAACCATGTACATAAATTACCTACGAACAAATTCTTAAAAATAGAAAATATACAATGGCAAGAACATAAAATACACACAAATATTTTTCTCTTGGAACCCAAAACCGGGAAAACCAAATTGATTTTCATTATATTACTTTCAATGTTACAATATATTTTATACATGTTGAAGCATTCAAAACCCCCAATCCATTAACCATGGATTAGAAAATAGCCATAATTCCCTTGACTGGATCTACAAAATACCATGGGAAAAACCATCATGCCCAAAACCATGTGAAAAAACCATTTGCAAAACCATGGGTAGGTCTACCCACCATCTTTGGGCCCGCTGCCCATCCTTGGGTCTACCCAACCATCCTTGGGTCTGCATAATAGTTTTTTTTTTGGGTGTTTCCCTAAACCCCGTGCAGAGGGGCTATTTTACCCCCTGCAAACCCCCCGTTGTCCCCGACACAATGAAATAATATTTGGAACGATTAATGAAAAGAATATAACACATAGCCAACATTATCCCAATTATTGTTTTCTTTGCATATAGGGGCCAGTGGGAGTGTACAGTCATTGGTGCAACCCCACAACATCTATTGTTTCTCTACACCAAGAAAACTTCTCAATGCTCACAGACATTGTCAAAGCATATGCAACATTATTAAAAGTTTCAACCTTTACCAAAAGCACCTTTTTTTCTTCAACCATATCCCTCACAAAGTGATATTGAACATCAATATGATTTGTCTTTGAATGATAAGCATGATTCTTTGCCAAGAATATTGCACTTTGGTTGTCGCAATATATCCTTATAGCTCATTGTACTAACCCCATACCCAAACACAATATCTACAACCAAAATTTTCCTTTCTTGCATGATTGGTTTCCATGTATTCAACCTCTGTAGTTGAAAATTCCACTATAGATTGTCTCTTGTTCATCCAACTGACTACTCCTCCAAATAGATTAAACACATACCCACTTGTAGATCTTCTTTGATATAGATCTGTAGCCCAATGTACATCAAAAAAGAAATTTATGTACAACACTCTATCTAATCTTCATATTCCTTGGTAGCACAAACCATAATCACTAGTGCCACACATATATATGAAAACCAATTTATTTCTGTCCAATGCTTCTTCCCTAGTTTTGACATGAACCTGCTCAATACTCCTACTTCATGTGTAATGTTTGGTCTCATATATACCATTGCATACATAAAACTACCAACTAAACTTACATATGGAACACAGGACATGTCCTCTTCCTCTTACTGTGCCTTGGGAGACTGTTCTCTAGATAATTTTACACCTACAAGAATAGGAACCTTCACCGGTTTATTATCTTGCATATTAAACCTCTATAGTATTGCCTCAACATACTTCCTCTGGTTCTAACGAAGGTCTAACCTTCGGGTGTGATGTATCTGTTCAACCACGTGGCATTGTTAATAATATGAATAAACAAACACCAAAACTTTGATGTGATACTTGTGATTTCGTTTGACCATATAAACCCTCCGGACTATGGTTTCAACAATGGGTATTATGACTGTGCTTTACACGTCGTCCTTCGTATTAAACTCGGATTGTATGTTGGTTTAATGGTTTTATGTGCTGATTCAATGTCGCTTTTAATATGCCATCGGTCACGTCCTTGGCGCATTTACTATGCACCGAGATTTTTGCTATGCTCTTTCAATGGTGAACAATGGTTTCATTGTGGTTGTTTCGTCGAACGAGGGTTCGAGAAGAGAGGTTTTCCTTGGCCCTTTGATGGCCTCTGGTTCTTGCGAATACTCTCACAAATCTGCGCGTTCTCTCTGCGGGTAACCTCTGTGGGTTACTGAGCCTTCTCCAATTTCTTTAATGGCGCTAACTGTCGGGCTGTTGTGGGCTATTTCCTGGTAACTTGCTGTCGGTAACTCTTTAATCTCTGTCAGTTTTTGGTTGGTTTGCAAACAGGTTAACCTTCTTCCTCCGTTCGTTTCCTGTTGTATGTCATTGTGTTATTGAACCCATTTGCAGGTGCGACAGGGTGAAAACATCAAGGGTTCTTCCGGCATCCGAAGGAGCAACAGGTAACTTACTCCTTCTAATTTCACTTCGCGCCACTGTTTTTCTCAACCCTAACCCCTCAGCTCCTTCGTGTGCCAATGATGGCTGCTCCGGTGGAAACCCTGTCGATTCGCCTCTGCTCCAACCCAAAACCCTGGTAAGGTTCTGCTCTGACTGTGTTACGCTTCTTTGTTTTCCTGTAGGCTTAAATGAATGTTTATTTTTGGACCACGCTCTAACTCAAATTCTGGTGGTCGTTTCCCCTGTGCAGGTTTCCCCTGGAGAAACCTCGGTTCGTTCACTCGGCATTTCAAACCCTCCGGTAGGGTCTCTCCTTTCGAACCTCGTGGTTAACTGTTCTCAAGACTTGTTTCTTTTTCTGGGTTTTCTGCTCCGTAACCAAACTCTGTTGGTGGCAAGTTTTCTGGGTGTACTCTTCTGTCGGTCTGGAAACGCTGTATCTATGCGTTCGTTTGTGACTATGGCAACTTCTAGTTTCAAACCCTTGCTAGGGTTGTATGGCTGTTTTTCCTTTTATGACTGAAGCGATAATTTTTCGGGTTTCAAACCCCTTATCTAGACTGTGTTGGCTCGCTATACTATTAGACTGAGTCGGAATTTTGTTGAACTTATTTTAAGGACGACTGGTATATGAAAATAAGATGATTATCTGTAAAGTTTCTTGAATTAAAATGCTTCAGTGTTTGAATGTATAAATCTCACCTGTTTCGCTGTAGGTTGCTCCTCCTTTTGTTTGTCTTGACGAACAGAGATATTGTTTGCTCCTTGTGACTGCGCCTGTGTCACTTTTGTTCCTGTGTCCTGTTAATGCATGAAGTAAAAGACACAACAATTTTCTTCCCTCACACACAGCACGTATCTACTCAATTTCAAGTCTAGAAATTTATTTCGTTTGTATAAAAACACCTTCTGTGATTACAAATCATTCAACAGGAAATAAAATACTTCTGAGTTTGAAATGCACATTCATGTATTGCACTTCTGGCAAATTACAATACTGGTTGCAGAGTATATCGTTTTTCAATATTCTCTCCTCTCCTTGTAAACAACTCCGAACCCCTACCTATCATTTCTTTTCATTTTTATAACAGTAGGCACAAAACCGTTTTTCAGTTTTACGGTTACCCTGTCAACCGAACTTATCCTACCCAATGTATTTTGTTTAAAAGAAAACCATCTCTAACTAATTAAAGAAAAACAGTTTATGCTCCTAGTCTTGCAGTTTCTATCCAACTGTTAAACTAAACTAATAAATAACAGAAATAAACACAGGCTTAACAACCTGTCCATAAACTTGTAAATAAAAACAATCAACTGAGACGGTCAACCATCTCCTGTCTCCTCGGAGCTGGATGCTCCTGCATCAGGCTCCCGGGGTGGCAAAAAGTCATGGCTCCGCTCCATGAGATCATCGACTGAATAGCCTGCTTTTTGTATCTGCGTCGCGTCGAGCCACGAACTGTCCTCAATTGGACGGTTCTTCCACTTGACTAAGTATTGCAGATATTCCCTCCTACATGTGCGCTTGGCTACCTGTGTGTCGAGAATACTCTCGATCTCAGGGGGTTGTGCCGTAGGCATCTGTCTCATCCAAGACCTCTCATCAAACTTGGTGTCCCGTGCTGGCCTCCCTGTTGCGTTATCTTCAGGATCAGCAACATAAGGAAATAGATCTGCCACGTTAAAGATGGGTGAAATACCTATCCCTGGTGGCAACTGCAATTCATAGGCATTTGCAGAAAACTTGCGAATGATTTTGCAGGGGCCAATCTTTTTAAATTTCAGCTTATTATATTCCCGTTTTGGAAAACATTCCTTGCGCAAGTGTGCAAGGACTTTGTCCCCAACATTAAACTGAACTTCCCGTCTTTTTGAATCAAATCGCTGCTTGTATTTCTGACTGCTGTCCTGTAACTTCAGCTTCACCTGCTCATGTAAGTCGCCAAAGTGTTGGGCAAAAATCTTCCCCAATTCCCCATCTGCACTCCATTTTTCAAGTTTCCCCAAGTCTCGCAGTTCATGCACTCCGCGAGAATGCATGCCATACAAGATTTGGAAGGGACTGTAACCTGAGCTATGATTCGGTGAATCGTTATATGCGAACTCCGCCTGAGCAAGTACACGGTCCCACATTCACGAATTTTCGCCTATTAAACTCCACAACAGATTTCCCAGACTCCTGTTCACCACTTCAGTCTGCCCATCAGTCTATGGGTGGTAAGCGGAGCTGAACTGTAACTGAGTGTCCAACTTTTTCCACAAGGTTCGCTAAAAATGTCCGGTGAACTTCACATCCCTGTCGGAAATGGTGGATCTCGGTAGACCATGCAGTCTAACAATCTCCGTGAAAAACAGGTGTGCTACATGAGTAGCATCACTGGTTTTGCTGCAAGGTATAAAATGCGCCATTTTTGAAAACCGATCCACTACCACCATTACTGAATCAAAACCCCGCTGCGTCTTAGGCAAACCCAAGACAAAGTCCAAGCTGACTGAGTCCCATGGTCTGCTCGGAATGGGTAGCGGCATATAAAGACTTGCATTTTGGTTGTGGCCCTTCGCCAATTGACACGTTTTGCACCTGCTCACATACCTCTGCACGTCTCGTCGCAACCTTGGCCAAAAATAAAAATGCTCAACTTGTGAAAATGTTTTTTCTATACCGAAATGTCCGGCTAGACCTCCACTATGCTTTTCCCAAATAATGTTCTCCCTCATCGAACAATCGAGAATGCATAATTGTCCTCCCATGAACAATAATCCCTCCTGCAGATTTTAGTCCAACCATGGACTATTATTTCTCAACAGAGGGTTTTGGCAGGCCTCATAGGCCTCCTTAAAATCTACATCTGTCTGATACAGATCCCTCAGGTGCTCAAAACCCAAAACCTGCATTGTACTTTCCTGCAAGAGAAAATTCCTCCTACTCAACGCATCTGCCACCTTGTTGGCCTGCCCACTAATATGTTTCAGCACAAACATAAAACTCTGCAGATACTCCACCCATTCTGCATGTTTATGGTTCAACTTATGCTGCTGCATAATATACTGTAATGCAGAATTATCCGAAAACAAAACAAACTCATTACCTAATAGGTAATGTCTCCAATGCTTTAATGCTTGAACAATTGCGTAGAATTCCTTGTCATAAGTTGAGTACTTTTGTCTACTCTCGTTCAGCTTTTCACTGAAATACGTGACTGGTCTATCTTCCTGACTAAGCACTGCCCCAATGGCTGTACCACTGGCATCACAACGAACTTGGAAAAGTTTGTTGAAGTCAGGTAGCCTCAATATCGGCCTTTCTGTGATATTCCTCTTCAAAGTCTGAAAACTTTTCTCCGCTGCCTCTGTCCAGCGATAAGGCTAATTTGCCTTCTTGATCCTATCCAACATGGGTGCACAGATTTCACTGAAATTTCTGATGAATTTCCTATAAAAACTTGCTAATCCGTGAAAACTTCGGACTTCAAATAAACTCTTTGGGGATGGTTCCTCAGCAAAACTTTCGCCTCGTTTTCTCGCTTATGCTAAACCCCAAATATATCAACTCCTGCTGAAAGAAAGTACATTTCTTCAGATTAATCAGCAGCTTGTTTTGCTGCAACTTCCTCATCACACTTCGAACATGTCTGAAATGTTCTTCTCTGGTTTTGCTGAAAATCAGTATATCATCTAAATAAACAATTACAAACTTCCCAATGAATTCCTTCAGCACTTCATTCATTAGGCACATAAAAGTACTGGGGGCATTACTTAGCCCAAATGGCATTACCAGCCATTCGTACAGCCCTTCATTTGTCTTGAAAGCTGTTTTCCACTCGTCTCCCTCCCGAATTCGAATCTGGTGGTATCCACTCTTCAAATCAATTTTTGAAAAATAAGTCGCCCCGCTCAAACAAATTACCTACCATCCATTCTCGAGTAATGGAAACCTCGTACCGGGAATAGTAATTTTCTCTAATGGCCCTTTGACCACACAAATCCGCCATATTCGCCCCTTCTTTGGGTTCAGAACTCTGGGACCGCACAGGGGGCTCATGCTCTTCAATTCCGCCCTTGTAACTCCCCGATCGTTTCTTCTCAATTCTCCGTAACTTTGGACCGTGTGAGCAAGGTTTTCGGTTCGGCAAACAGCTCTTGGTATAAAGTCAATACAGTGACTGATACCTCTCTTGGGGGGCAATTCATCCGGAAGATCATCCACTACGATATCTCCGAAATCCTGCAACATATTCTGGATCTCCTCAGGTAAGTCTGAAATCTTTTTGTGCAGTACCACTGTCTTCGGTCTCCACACAACAGCAAAATTCACATCATTGTCTTCAATTTGTTTCAAGAATTCTTTTCCACCCATCAGCAGTGCTTTTACTCCACTAGCTTCTGCTATTCCTTCCTCTTTGATGGGTACAAGTGTGTGCTTGACTCCATCTTTAACAAACTTGTAACAGTTCATTCTTCCGTCATGAACCACTTTTCAAACCCAGGGCCTCCTCTACCGCATGTGACAAGACATCCATTGGTACACATCGCGTACAATCTTATACCTTTATATCCGCCATCCTGAACTCCACCCTCATAGACCGTTAATCAAATAAATGCTTGATGTCCTTTCCACTAACACACCGTGAGTGGATGTTTTAAACTTTCCTTTAACCCCAATTTCTCTACCACTTCCATAGCCACCAAATTGTCAAGCCTCATTGTTAATAATCACGCCTTGGTAACACTTTCCCCTGTGATTTGCAAACCGTCCTAACAAAGCTTTTGATCCGGGTCCATAATCTCCTTTGCTGGTTTTAACAACACCTTGTTCAGCACCAAGGCTTCCCCTGTCTCTGGTGCATTTTCCACTCCCTGAGGCGGTGCTTCCGCTTCCTCAGGCTGAGCAACATAAGCTCCTCTCCCACTTGCTGGTTTGCCTTCAGGACATTCATACGATTTGTGTCCCCACTTGTGGCACCTATAGCACTGGACAGTTCCTCTGCCCCGATCATTTCCTCTCCCTCGCTGGGCTGGTCGTCCTCCTCTAGTGCTGTTGTCCTTTTCTGCTGTCCCTGCAGATTTGGAACTGCTGTTGTCCTCATTGGAACCTGTTCCTCTGCCTTTACCGAAGGCCTTCCCCTTTCCTCTGCCAGATCCACCTCCCCTTCTGGCATTCTTCTTCCTGTTTATTTTCTCCTCTGCCTTCAAAGAAAACTGGTATGCTTCATCCAAAGTTCTGGGTGAGAGGATACCAATTTCATCTAGTATTTCCCCTCTCAGCCCATTCACGAATCTAGCTGTTTTCTCTGGGGTATCCTCCATATACCCTGCCCTCAAATTCAACTTATATAATTCCTCGGTATATTCCTTCACTGTCATTCCCCGTTGTCTTAAATTCTGTACTTGCCTGTACAGCATGATCTGATAATCCTTAGGCAGAAACTTCTCTTTCAGTTTTGCCTCCATTCTGGCCCACTTCCTTATAGGCTTTTTATGTAGCCTTTTCCTTTCTGCCTGAACGCTGTCCCACCATAAGGACGCATGTCCTTTCAACTTGGTGGCAGCGAATTTCACCTGCTTGTCTTCACTGGTTTCCTCAAACTCAAAGTATTTGTTTATTTCACTCAGCCAATCTAATAACACCTCCGCCGACAGAGTTCCGTCATAAGTGGAAAGCTCATGCTTTGGCTTATGACTGGACAGCAAAACTGACTTCAACAACCTGAGTTCAGGTGTCACCCCTTCGAACTCATCTTCTGGTTCTGCTGCATCTTCATCACTGTCATCTGCTGGGTCTCTCCTTCCCCCAGCTTCTACTGCTGCCAATCTTTGATTCAAAATCCATATCTCTTCTCGCAGTCCCTCTTCTTCCACTCTTCGGACTACTCTCCCTCTACCTCTTCCTCTTCTGCCAACCTCCATTTTCCTGTTCTGTAAACCTGGCTCCAATACCAAAAATGACAAAGGTCTAACCTCCGTGTGTGATGTCCCAGTTCAACCACGTGGCTTAATTAATAATATAATAAACCAAACACCAAACTTTGATGTGATATTTGTGATTTCGTTTGACAATATAAGTCCCTCCGGACTATGGTTTCAACAATGGATATGTGACTGTGCTTTACACGTCATCATTCGTATTTAACTCAGAATGTATATTGGTTTAATGGATTCCTGTGCTGATTCATGACGCTTTTAATACACCATTGGTCACGTCCTTGGCACATTTACTGTGCACCGAGTTCTGTGCTATACCCTTTCAACTGTGAACGATGGTTTCATTGTGGTTGTTTTTCGTCGAACGAGGGTTCGAGAAGAGAGGTTTTCCTTGGCCCTTTGATGGCCTCTGGTTCTTGCGAATACTCTCACAAATCTGTGCGTTCTCTCTGTGGGTAACCTCTGTGGGTTACTGAGCCTTCTCCAATTTCTTTAATGGCGCTAATTGTCAGGCTGTTGTGGGCTATTTCTTGGTAACTTGCTGTCGGTAACTCTTTAATCTCTGTCAGTTATTGGTTGGTTTGCAAACAGGTTAACCTTCTTCCTCCGTTTGTTTCCTATTGTATGTCATTGTGTTATTGAACCCATTTGCAGGTGCGACAGGGTGAAAACACCAAGGGTTCTTCCGGCATCCGAAGGAGCAATAGGTAACTTACTCCTTCTGATTTCACTTCGCGCCACTGTTATTCTTAACCCTAACCCCTCGGCTCCTTCGTGTGCCAGTGATGGCTGCTCCGGTGGAAACCCTGTCGATTCGCCTCTGCTCCAACCCAAAACCCTGGTAAGGTTCTGCTCTGACTGTGTTATGCTTCTTTGTTTTCCTGTAGGCTTAAATGAATGTTTATTTTTGGACCACGCTCTAACTCAAATTCTGGTGGTCGTTTCCCATGTGCAGGTTTCTCCTGGCGAAACCTCGGTTCGTTCACTCGACGCTTCAAACCCTCCGGTAGGGTCTCTCCTTTTGAACCTCGTGGTTAACTGTTCTCAAGACTTGTTTCTTTTTCTGGGTTTTCTGCTCCGTAACCAAACTCTGTTGGTGGCAAGTTTTCTGGGTGTACTCTTCTGTCGGTCTGGAAATGCTGTATCTATGCGTTCGTTTGTGACTGTGGCAACTTCTAGTTTCAAACCCTTGCTAGGGTTGTATGGTTGTTTTTCCTTTTATGACTGAAGCGATAATTTTTCGAGTTTCAAACCCTTATCTAGACTGTGTTGGCTCGCTAGACTATTAGACTGAGTCGGAATTTTGTTGAACTTATTTTAAGGACGACTGGTATATGAAAATAAGATGAATATCTGTAATTTTTCTTGAATTAAATGCTTCAGTGTTTGAATGTATAAATCTCACCTGTTTCGTTGTAGGTTGCTCCTCCTTTTTTTTGTCTTGACGAATAGAGATATTGTTTGCTCCTTGTGACTGCGCCCGTGTCACTTCTGTTCCTGTGTCCTGTTAATGCATGATGTAAAAGACACAGCTATTTTCTTTCCTCACACACAGCACGTATCTACTCAATTTCAAGTCTAGAAATTTATTTCATTTGTATAAAAACACATTCTGTGATTCCAAATCATTTGACAGGAAATAAAATACTTCTGAGTTTGAAATGCACATTCATGTATTGCACTTCTGGCAAATTACAATACTGGTTGCAGAGTATATCGTTTTTCTATATTCTCTCCTCCCCTTGTAAACAACTCCGAACCCCTACCTATCATTTCTTTTCATTTTTATAACAGTAGGCACAAAACTGTTTTTCAGTTTTACGGTTACCCTGTCAACCGAACTTAACCTACCCAATGTATTTTGTTTAAAAGAAAACCATCTCTAACTAATTAAAGAAAAACAGTTTATGTTCCTATTCTTGCAGTTTCTATCCAACTGTTAAACTAAACTAATAAATAACAGAAATAAACACAGGCTTAACAACCTGTCCATAAACTTGTAAATAAAAACAATCAATCGAGACGGTCAACTATCTCCCGTCTCCTGAGCCGGATGTCCCCGCATCGGTGTCTTAACCAAAGCTCTCTCTTAGTCCGGATACGAACTTCATACCAAAATTAGTTTTAAGTTTGCAGCACCAAGATCCTTCATGTCGAATTTGGAGAACAGTTGGGTCTTCAAATCTTGGATAATTTCTTTGTCATTTCCAATCAAAAAAATATCATCCACATACAAGACCAAATAAATAACACGGTCACCAATTAATTTAAAATAAACACAGTGATCCTCCTTGCTTCTGGTGAAGCCAAGTCCCCGTATATAGGTATCAAATTTCTGATACCACATCCTTGGTGACTATTTTAACCCATATAGAGACTTATTTAACCTGCATACCAGTTCTTTCTTACCCTTCACTGTAAAGACTTTAGGCTGCTTCATGTAGATCGCTTATTCTAGATGCCAGTGAAGAGATGTTGTCTTCAAATCCATCTATTCTACCTCAAAATAAAAAGAAACGATAATAGATAAAAGTAATCTAATAGAAGATACCTTGGCAACAAGAGAAAAAATATCACCAAAATCAATTCATGATTCCTCATAATAATATTTTGTTACCAACCGAGCTTTGTATTTATCCACCTTTCCTTCTGCATTCATCTTCTTCTTAAACACCCATTTGTTACCAATGGGTTTATCCAATCTTAAACCCTACCATATCCCAAGCCTCATTTTTGTCCAAAGCTTCCATTTCTTCAACCATGGCCTTCTTCCAGAGTTTTTCATGCTCTGAATCCATTGCCTCCCTGCTGGTTTTGGGTTCATCATTAGTATCATATAAAACAAAAATTTAACAGAAATTAGATGGAATATACCTCTTTGTCTTCCTTCTTTCCCAAATTGATCTCCTCAAAACTAGAGTGTGTCATTCTTCTTCTTCTTATTCATGTTCTTCTGTAGAGTTTGATTATTCATCCTTCAGTTCAAACTCGATCTTTTTTGGATCCTTTTTCCTTGGTAGGACTTCCTATTTCATGACATCCTTCACTTCTCTAAATACCACATATCGATTTTACAAAAACTTCCTTGTTTATGGATTCCAAACCTTGTAACCATTTAAACCATATTTATAGCCAATAAAGATGCACATTTCAGATTTACTATCCAAATTGGTTTTTTTCTCCTTTGGAACATGTATATATGAATCATAAATAAATAACTTGAGATGTGAGAGAGAGGGTTTCTTATCAGTCCCTACTTAATGTGGAGTCTTATCCTCCAATGTTGATGAAGGTGATCTAATACACATGAAACATGTAATATCCACTACCTTTTCCCATAATTCCTTCCCTAATCTAGCAACATTGAGCATGCTCCTTGCATTTTCCATCAACATCCCATTCATTATTTCTATAACTCCATTCTATTAAGTGTGTATGGAGTAGTATTTTTCATGTTATACCATGCTTATTATATATATATATTCAAATTCATTCTTCTATAACTCTCCACCATTATCTATCCTCAACATCTTGATCTTCTTCTCTGTTTGAATTTCCACTAGAGCCTTCAATTCTTAAACCTATATAAGACTTTAGATTAATTTCGAAGGAAATATGTCCATGTATTCCTTAATAATTAATCTATAAAATATATGTAGTACACATATTTTCCTAGTGATGGAACTGACATAGGTCCAAACACATCATTGTGCACAAGCTCTACTATTCCTTCTACCATTTTAGCACCAAAGGAAAAGTTCACCCGATTATGCTTCTCAAATGTACAATGTTCAAAAAAATAAAAATCCATAGATAAATTAGACATATCTTCTACCATACCATTACCATGTAGTATTCGAAGGTACTTCTCTCCAATATGGTCCAGTATTTGGTGCCACATCATAGTCTTTTCACCAAATACTATAAGATTTTCTGCTCCACTTTAAGGAAAAATATGACAATAAAACACATCAATAAAAGTATTGCCTGAAAGCTTGAACAAATTTTTGATTCAAAATTCCCTCATCAATATAAGTGATCCTCAAATGATCTTGTAGGTATCTTTCTCAAACACCCTCTTTACACCTACATCATTTAACTTTCTTATGAAATTATATTCCTGGATAATTCAAGAATGTGAAAAACACCAAGAAGTGTTTTAATCCTTCCACCTATCATTTTTAGCTTGGCGTTTCGTTGTCCCATGATTCTAGTCTTCCTATCATCACCTAGGAAGACATCACCACCATCATACTTATCATTTTCGTAAGACCACTCCCTATGAGGAGTCAAGTGGAAGGATACACTTGAGTTAATCAACCACACCTCATGATGTACATGTGTACTTGAAGAAGAATCCAAGTACACATACCGACCTTAACCTAAGGTGGTTTTCACCTTTGCAAAAGGAGCATCATCATATCCCTTTTCTTTCTTAGGAGTTTTAAATCTAAAGTCCTTTTTGTAGTGCCCTTCTTTTCCACATTTCCAGCATACCTTTACAAATTTTCTTGCAGATTTAAATCTCCCTCTAGATTTATATTTCCCACTTAAGGACTTATTTCTATTTTTGTTCTCAAACTGTCCTCTTACAGACAAGGTATCTCCATTATATATCTCCGTGTTTTTTTGTCTCATCTCCTCTTAAAACAAGGATGAGAATATTTCATCAAATTTCAAGGCATGACAACAACCAGACTATCCCATGAGTGTGGTACAAAAAAAATAGTCTAATGCAATTATATTCATCTGGAATTTTAATATCAACATATAATATATGACATACCAAAGTACTGAAGGCATTAAAATGCTTTGTCATTGAGTCTCCATCCCTCATGCTCAGGTTATACAAATTTTTCCATAGGAACAATTTGTTCACTAAGGACTTAGATTGATACAAATCCCGTAATGTGTCCCACAAATCCTTCACTTTAGCTTCTCCTGAAACATTCGTTAATACTGAATCTGAGACATAGTCGCATTGTGCTCTTTTCCTTCCAATCCAACTTGGTCCAGTCATTTGTTGACATTGTTGTTGGTTAAGTACCTAAATCTACTACGATCCACTGGTCTTTATCCACCAACAAATCCTCCATCTTGAGCTTCCATGGATCAAAACTCTATCCGTTGAATTTCTCAATCTCTATCTTTCAAATATTTTCCATCTCCTTTCACAACAAGAATCAATCCTGTAGACTAGACACTGTAACAAGGTCTACCATAGGCCTGAGAAAAACCCCTCAGCCATAAAGGCATCCCATTTGTTAGTATAATAAAGCCATAGTAGTCAGAAAACAAGTTTTTCCTTTCAAATTATGAAAAATGTATAAAGGTTTGGCTATGCTATTGTACAAGATCAAGCCTTTGGGTTCTTATATTAGGATAAAGTTTTCATCACTCAATGTGATTATGTCAACGTCTATGAAAATTCATGAAAATAGTCATTGATGTCTTGAGAGGTTGAGTTTGGTGGGTCTAGGGTCACGTTTCATCAAAAATAGCATGAATAAAGTAATGTGTCATGTTTTGTAATCATGGGCACAGATTTAGGTCCCTCGGGTCAGTTAAGGTGTCAAATCATGATTAGTCATGACATCATCGTCAGTAAAACAGTCAAGAGGACAATGCTACGTTTCTTCCAAGTCGGTGGTCAAATCGCCTTTCCAGGTGAAAACTCCAGTCTTGTTTGATACCTTGGTTTTGTGTGACTACCAAATTGCATGCATGTGCTTCGAGAACAACTAGGAACCTTCAAAATCCTAAAATTCATGATTGTTGCATTTTCATCATCGCTACGCTTTCTGTCATTTCGTTGCAATTTCTTTGTGTGCTACGTTTTGTGTTTTATCATTGCCAAACAGTCAAATTATAGTTTGCAGCCTCCATATGCAAGGTATATCATGTCATTCAACTAAATTGAAGCTCCTTACCTAATATTTGTGTGCCTCAAAGGTGATTGAGCTCCCTTTCTCCATGTGTTGCGCTTCTAGTGTTGTAGATATTTTTTAAATTTACGCTACTAGGACCAAGCATACACAAGTTTTTTTGGGGTTTTCAAGAAGTGATTGGTGTTGTTTGAGTTATTTCATAAGGTTTATTATTCTCAATTATCACTAAACCTCACTTTGGAGCTCCTTTTCATCACTACCATCCTACTTGCTGCACAAAAATAAACTTATAGTGAAATTGTTGAGCTTAAGGAGCATGATGAAATGGCTAGGAACAAGGTGAGTGAGTTTTTGGATATGCATGAACCAGCCATAGAGAATGCTAGGTATATATTGAAGATGTATCTCCCACTACATAGGAAAATGAAAAACATATGCAAGCATAATATTTCCATGAGGAAAGAGTTAACAGCCACCAAGCAACAATTAAAAGAGATGAAGGAGAAAGATAGAGGAAAGTTGGACGTGTTGGCTGAAGCGACCAAAGTTTGAATGTTGGAAAAGGGTTAAACAAGGCATTTTTTTTCCCTAAGTATGCTTGCTTATGGAGTTGAGGTTAAATATGATTACATTTGGTATGAAGTTCCTTTTACAAACACATTTAATTAGGATTCTGGAGTCATTTTCAAAAGAAGCAATCCACATAACATTTTTGTGTCCTAGCCAACATTAGGGTTAGGGTTTTTGGTGTGAAGATGATTTTTTTCATTTTTGGCGAAAGGAGGATTGAAAGGGGTATGTAGAATTATCAATTTAGTGTCAGAATCATCACCAACATGTGCAACTTATTCATAGACCTCACTATTTCTCATAGCCATAAAAGACAGGTGGCACTACGCTTTTTCACTAGCGTTGTGTTTTTTGCTATGGAGGAGATTGTCGAAGTTACCAGGTTTTGTATGATGAAATAAATATTCTAAGGAGTAAATTATCCATGTAAAGGCCTGTTCACACATATCAAATTCATCAGGCAGCTTATGGATCGATCGAAGGTATCTCAACCATGGAGCGTTGTGCTTCTGCGTTGCGCTTTCATACAATCACTGTATTTTCACCATATATCTTAAAACATATACCCATTTTCCATGAAATTTTTACAGTTGATGCATGGGGGTGAGATGAATAATCCCACTTAATTTCAGGTCAAAATGCTTCAAAATTTTCGATAAATGAGCCACCATATTCTACACCCATTTTTGGGTTTTCTGAATATCCATGAGTCTGATTTGGCTCAATTTATTTTTTCGAGAAGGTTTATAATGATATTCACTTGTTTTCAATAAATCAGCTCATTCCAGCTTATCGTTTAGGAGATATGAAAACGATATCAGGTGTTGCACTTTTTTTTTTCATTTTTGGGTTTCTAATGAACTAGGATAAAGCACAGCAATGACGCTTCCACACAGTCATTGTTTTGACCGAGTTGGACAAGTAAAAAACTTCTATTTTTTTTTTTTTTTTTTTTTTTTTTTTAATTTTTAAATTTTATTTTTTATGGTATTATTAATTGTAATAAAGCATCTAGTGCCTCACAGGCTCTATTTTGGTTGAGGATTTAATGTAAAAATGCTTAGAAAAGGTCTAGTTAAGTAGTTCTAGTTTTTAGAAATAAATTCTATTTTCATTGCATAAGTTAGAAATAGAAATACCAATGAGGAATTCGACCCCTAGAGGTGGGAACTGATTCATTTTAGTCTATTTATGATGTGAATGTAATTGAGCAAAGGTTTGGTCAGGTTAAGGAGAAAGTACATTTTTTTTTCTAAGTTGGACTAATCTATTAATTATGAAACATAATGTACATGGTAGGACTGACCTCCGGAATTGCTGTACTAGCCAATTCCGGAGGGGGTCTTAATAAAAAAAACCAGAAAAATGACTGCCCCTGATGGGGAAACTGGTCCAAAATATGCTTCCCACTGCGGGGAAACCAGATTTGTTCAATAAATTCCCAGAGTTTGACAGAAACATCCCAATAGACAACTTGCCCAGAAAATGCAGCAAAACATGAAAATTGACCAAAACTAGATGAGGAAACCTGTCCTTGCAATGGTTGTGCATCATGCTAGGTGTCTTTTTGTGTTGGAGGAGGCTCCTCCATAATGAGACATCTATAATCCTCGGACGAGTCATCTTATTTCTTGGACTGTTGTGCTGTAGGCTTAGGCGAGGATGCTATGCGTGCTTGAATGTTGCCTTTTCTCAGCTCCCCCACCATGTGCTCAGAGCTCCCGCTACTGCTACCAACACTACTTGAGGATGGTGAACCAGAATTGACAGGTAGGGCAGCGGACTTCTGAGAGTCCTGTGGAGGCACCAAGGAGATAGTTGACTTCCGCCTGCATTTTATGGAGCTTAAGCCTGTGGAGATGGGTTGCGCTTCTCGAAACATGAATGAAATTGTGGCGGTGACCCTTGGTCTGTCCAGGAGACTGTCAAAGTGAAAAATAGCTACATTTTCAGCTGGTGGTGGGGAGTTGTCCTCATCATGAATGGAGAGAGGCGGGTGAGAGCCTGCACCTCTTCCTCTTCCACGTCTGCACCTCATGCGGTGCCGTATCGACATAATGGAGCTGGAGGGAAAGCAGGGGATATGGGAGGGCGAGCGAGGTGAGGGGAGTGATTGAGCACAGTGGTCAGACAAATGGCTATCAACATCGGAGGGATGCAGAGTGAGCAGGAGGCGGAGGTCGAGCCGCGACTCTGAGGAGCTCGGAGGTCGAACAGAGGCGAGAGTAAAAGACAGAGAATGTCTGCAGACCAAAAATGACAAAGAGGAGAGATGTGGCACCATTGAAGGAGGTGCAAGATGGTTGGAAGAACATGAGTTAAGGCCAAGTGCGAGATAGGGGAATGACAGACATGCATATATGTGGACGTTAAATGCTGCAGTACTAGCCCTCTGCGTGGCCATGTGGCCTATCCAAGTGGCACGCATTGGGCCTGCCACCTTCCTGGGCCAATTAATCACCTGCATCCAAGAGTGGAGCTTCATTTTGCACCAGTTGAGTGCATTCTTAGATGAGGGTAGCATCATTGGTACTAGATAGAGGGCCCGAGAAGAGGATGAGATTTTGTTCAACTCCTTTGTTGGCAAGAAGGTCCGCTACCTTGTTTGCAGAGCGACGAACATGCTTGAAGAAGATGACCCTGTGTGACTTGATCCAGTGCTCAATGTGTTCCAACCTAGTCAAAATATGCCAGGTTGTGGAAACTTTGGAGGCAGGGGCACCCAAGAGGAGGTGCGTTGTTGCATTGATGAGAATTTGGGAGTCTCCTTCCACTTCTAAGGGGAAGATATTTTTTTCCTGAGCAAGTAAGAGTCCCTGCCATAAGCCTTCCAATTCAGCTGAACTGTTTGAGTCCCAAACAATAGAGCTGAAGAAAATGCAAAGGGGTTGTCCTGCTTGTTACACAGCAATTTGTCACCGTCCCTGCAATCCCCATCCCGCACATTGGAGGGCCCATTCCGTGACCCGTGAGCAGAGACAAGGCTTGAAAATAATTTCATTGCATCCCTCTGAAGATGAGCTTTAATTGCCCTGAAGACATCTCCCTGTAGAAAACCCTAAAAATAGCTCTTTTTTCATTGGCGCGATTCCACAGTTCAGCCCTCGCGCCAAGGGGGAAAATCCTCCAAAGAGGGTGCGCCAATTGGCGCTCTGTCATAGAACCGCACCCGCGCCAACCATATTAAGAGATATTTTTTAAAAATAAAAGGCGGAAGTTTCATCCTAACTGATCCCTGGACTGATATCTATCTTGAGTTGGGAGGTTTGGCTATGGATTTCCATAGAGAGGAAGTGGTTTACCACCTCTCATGGAAGCTTCCTTGATGATAGGGCCAATCCCATAATTATAGGGATCCCAACTCCCCTTCCTCCTTCTATAAAAGCTTGCTCATCTCCATGGCAAGCTAATCTCCAAGTTCCCAAGAGCTTTCACATCCTTATGTTGCAAGAGCCTTCTTGATTCCCTTAAGGCCAAATCCAAGCAAGGAGACTATTGCCAAGTATCCGGAGAGAGAGGCTTGTCCCATCCTTGACAGGCTTTATCGAGACATGTTTTGCTGATGACCCGCCAAAGGAGAATGCTGCGTCAAAGCTATGGTTGTATTCTTCTTTTGACTCATTAACGATAAGCGATTATTGGTTATGGTTCCACTCTTGTTCTTTGTTATGTTCATGAGTTATGTCCTCTTCGACTGACATATAGTTGTATATATTGGATTTTATGCTTGCGTTTTTGTTGTTTCTTGCATGTGCAGGTGTCCGATCACGGAGATCGTGAGGATTGTGATCTTCCAGGGCAAAGGAACGGGAGCACCACCTCTTCTACAAACGACAGCGTTGGATTCCAGGTAAGCCTTCCTCGCAAGTCAGTTTATTTACGATTAGGAACCTGCACTGTAGCGTGTTTGATTGTTGCTAGACCCGATCTGGGCTAGTAGGGATCGCCTCTGTCCGCAGAGGGGATTTACCTCCTCAACAATTTGGCGACTCCGTTGGGGATTCAGCTTGTTGTTTGATTTGTAAACTATATATGGAGTCTGAAGCACAGCCAGATAGCCTTCGAAACGCTTTTGCTTTGCATTAGCGGAGTAGATCAGCGCTACTTCAGTCAATCTCCGGTTTGGTTTACGGACTGAATAACTTGGAGTTTTGTCTTCTCTTTCCGGTCAACTTCTTGGTCTTGCTTGCTTGGTCAGCTTTTTGGACTAGATTTTCCTGTTTTTTTGGCTTTGTTTTAGCCTTGTTTTCACTTGTCTGTGTCTGAGATTGCTTGTTTGTTATTTTTCTATAGTAAACTCGGATGGCGCGCTTTTTAGCGTAACAGTTGCGCCCATTGGCACAGGTTGCCTGTGTATCACCCGCGCCATTGCCTTTCTGGCGCTAATTTCAAGCTCACAGTCGCGCCAATCCTGTGAGCTATTAGGGTTTGCTGTGTTTCATGCTTTCTGAGACTGACTTGTGATTTTGATCTTGTTTTTCTGGCTGTTTGAGTGCACTGGAGCTGAGTTTGACTGATTGTAACCTCCATCCTTTGGTTGTTTGCCTATTTCTTTCGATTTTGCATTTGAGCCCTAGGGCATCTAGGTGCTTTTGTGAGTCGAGCCTCCCTTGGGAGTTTTTGGTTTTCGTTCGTTCAGTCGGCTTTGGGATTGCTTCCTTGCATTCGTTTGACAGTTGTCTATCATATTGTTGCGTTTTTTGAGTGACTGATTTCGTTTTCATTCGAATTTCGCTTTGCTTCATTTTGGGCCTAGATCACACGGCTCATTGGTGTCTTTGGGACTTTTCTTGGTTTTGAGAGACTTTTGGTCGATTTGAGATCTGATTGTTTATGCCATTGAGTGAAATTTGCTTGTTTTTGCTCTCTTAATATCATTTCTCGAATTGCTTCTTATTTGTTTTCAGTTTGTTTAGTGCATCTAGCTATCAAACTTTGAAAATAAAAATAAAAAATCTCTTTTGCTTTTGGTTGATTAGTGCAAATTGAAATCTTTTCAATTTTACTAGTAATTAGTGAATCTGAAAGAAAAGTTTTTAGTTTCATTAGTTGCATTAGAGATATCATTGATTGTCTTCTGATCATTTTGTTTGTGCAAAAAGCTCTCAACTCTTCTGTAGCTAGTTTTCATCGAACGAAATGATGTACTGTGGCATGTAGTTTTGCATTTAGGAGATTTTTGAGACAACACATTCGTTAGGGCCTGAAAACTGAAACGTAATTGAAGATCAACTTTAAAATCAACTCAATTTACACTAAGGCAGCATTGAAATCTAACGAAACACATTTAGAGGTCTAGGCTAGAGACGTGTTCCGACGTCTTTAAACCTAGTAGCTGTCGCTCACCTTTTGGCTTTAGACAGCGCTAATACGGACTTGTGCTCCCCGTACTGTCGCGTATATAAAGGGAGACCCCTCTAGGTTTCAATCCTTTATCCATAGGAAGCCGAGTCTGCCGCCCTATACCCGTGATACACCGAACACAACATTCGGGGAGATTTCCTGCACGTATGGAAAGTCCTTGGTTGATTTCTCTTTCATTATTAAAACCAAGGTGTATATTGGAGTTCACGGTTATTTGGTACACCCTTTTGCCTAGTATTCCTGAGTAGTCATTTTGATCCTATCTGACTTTCTAAATTTGAAAGGATCACCGAGCGCTTGTCCTTTCACGCTTGTGTCAAACCTGAAAGAGATAGAGTCACCTTTTCGACTGTTTCTCGACTCTTAAAACATGAAACGGTGAAGTTTCTTATTTTTTAATGTGGTAAAAATTAATCACCCACGATCACACGCCTTGTTAGTTTCTGCTTGTTGACCGTTTGATTGTGTGTCTTGACTCTTTTTCAGCCCGTGTGTGTGTTTGATATTTTTCTCTTGTCGTTACTACCACAGTGGCGGAACCCTCGGTTTCGTCTACTGGTAGTCCTTACACGGACGATTCATCAGAGGTTTCCCAATCCTCTGCTGAACCACAGCATCCTATTGTTTCCGAGTTTCCTGACGAGGGACCGGTTCTTTCTGAGCAACCCTTCGGGGGACCAGTTGAGTTCAATTGGCCCTTTTCTGACCCTGTGTCTGAATTGAGATTAGGAGCTGATTTCCTTTCTCTTACATCGGGTTCACCTTTTATAGCTGCTGTTTTTCCTCCTAGTCCTCGCCGTCTATTGCAAGATCTAGCGGCAGGCTCAAACATGAGTGATTCTGGCGAGGAAATCCCAACGTCTGGTGAAGACTATCAGCTCTTCCCACAAATATTATTTTCGGGAGAAAACTCTGAAACAACTGTCATGTCAACGTCCAGTCCCTCATTACCACTGGGGTATAGGTCCTTGGGTCAGATCATTTCCGCCGCTGCCTCTATGGGAGTGTCAGCTCCTTCTCCGAGGCCAGCTGCTCCTTCACCAGGGATGTCTCCTCAGACGCCCGTTACTTCTGTACCCGTTCGACCCACTGTCTGTGTGGCCGCCTCTACACCCGTTGTCACGGCACCCTCCGCCAGGGTTATGCCGTCTCCTGAAGACGTTTATTTAGCGACTGCTATACTGGATAACATCTCTCTGGAGGAGTATCAATTGTCCCTGCAACAGCCGAACCCCGAGGTTGAACCATCCTCCCAAGATCCCAACTGCTCTTAATTTTCGCACTATGCATAGGATGGTACACCCGTGTATGCTTTTCCAGGTCAGTATGATGAGCACGGGGACATTTTGCGTCTACCCGCTCCTGAGGCTTACCTCCATGCTCAAGGTTTACCTTATAACCCGCAAGGGCAACCTTTCCAAGGCCAACCTTCAGGCCAACCTGGCTATCCTTATGACCCACAGGGGCAGCCCATGCAAGGCTATCCTGCGGGCCAGCAAGGGCCATCGTACGGTCCGCAAGGACAGCATTACAGCCCTTCCGGTCAACCTGTGCAGCCTCAGCCGGGGTACCAACCGAGATCGGTCTATGGTCCTAGGGGGCAAATCCAGCCTTCTCAACCTATGCAACCGCAGTATCCTGTTGTTTCTAACGTTGCATATCAGCCAGGACCACCTTATGGTCTTGCTCCAGGTCAAACCGGTTACCAGCAACCACTTGGCCCTATTCCTCCACCAGGCCAACCGGCCCATCCGGTACAACCTGGTGTTCCACCTCCAAGCCAACCGGCCCATCCGGTACAACCTGGGGCTCCTTTACAGCCAGGTCAACCTGCGTAACCGGCGCAACCTGTCTATCCGGGTCAACCTGTTCACCCAGGGCAGCCCTCTCAGCCGGGTCAACCTGTTCACTCAGGGCAGCCCGCTCATTCCATTAACCCTGCCCAACAGCCGATTCATTCGATGCCGCAGCCAAATCAACAGCTGCGCCCCAGTTATCAGGCTCCGCAGGGTTCCACCTATCAGCAGCCGACTCATCCTCAGGGCGATTATTATCCTCATGGTCAATCTCAACTGAATTATAACCAGCCCCGAGGCTCTTAGTATTATCCTCCTCCACCCGGTTCTACCTATACTCAGCAGCAAAATCCAAATGCTGCTTACACTGGGCCGACACATAATCAGGGTCCGTACTCTGGTTATCAAGCCCCAAACACTGGTTACTAGCAGCCAAATCAGTCTGGTTATACGACCTACACCCCCTACGGTCAGAATCCTATGGGACAGAACCCATGGGGGCAAGGATATTCACAACCAGTGTGGAGTACAGGTACCGGTCCTCATCCCGGGCTTGGCATGCCATTCAATCCGCTGTTGCCGTTCCTGGCCACCTTGGAGTTGCCGGATGTTTCAAAATTGACCAATGATCCGATTTTGCATAATCCGTATTGGCCTCCGATTCCTACCAAGATACCAGGTGATTGCCCCAAGTTTGAGGGTAAAGCTGGGGAGGACCCCCAAGCGCATGTGATGACGTATCATCTTTGGTGTTCGTCTAACTCTTGGGTCGATGATTCAATTCGTCTGCGCCTCTTCCAACGCACTTTGACTGGAGCTGCTGCTAAGTGGTACATCGAGTTATCCCGTGGAATCTTCCAAGATTTCAATTCCTTAGCCATGGCTTTTCTGATGCACTTTCAGTTACCGGTTCGTTATGAAGCCGGGACGCACCTCCTAACTTCTCTGAAGCAGGATAAAGCCACTCACATTTATGATCACATTCATGAGTGGCGGCGCCGTCGTAGACTGATCAAGTTTCATATACCTGATCAGATACTAACTCACTGGTTCACCACCTCCTTCGTGAATAAAATATCCCAAGATATTGCGATGGGAGCGTGTGTGACGGAGGAACAAGCCATTGTGCGTGCCCAATATCTGGATCTTGTATATTCTCAGTCCGGCACGCTTTATGACATCTTGCCTGATGCCCCATGGTCTGGAACCTCTAAGGCTCCACCTACCCCTGCAGTGGATGGTGTCATTGGTTTCGTGTCTCAGAATTCGAAGAAATCTTCGAATGGGAAGCAGAAGTCTAATTCTTCCAATGATACTTCTGCTCATCCCACCCCGTCAGATTCTGGAAAAACCGCGGAGGTTAACGCCGTCAAGGCCAATCCTACGGAGAAAACCTCCAAAGGGAAAAAGAAAGGAAAAGGTAAATCTAAATCTGACGCCCTAAAGCCAGAATCCAAATCTCGTACTGAGGATGGTTCTCAACGTAAACTGAAGTACCCTTGCGTCATTTTTGAAGGCGACCATTATACCAAGGACTGTCCATGATGATCCGAGGTTAGTCAAATTCTCAAGGGCTCTAAAGGGACTCCGACAGCTCTTAAAGAGCCATTCTCGTCTCAACAGACCCAGATGGTTGAACAGCCGTCACCATCTGCACCATTTGGGTCCCAAGTTTTTATGATGAACGGTGCTGCACCTATCTCTGTCGCTACGCGTTCGAAGGATTACAACGAATCGCGGCAAGCACCCGGGAAGGCAGTTGCAGATGGACCACCTCCCCCACCTGTCTCCGGTTCGTTGGAAATTGAGAAGCCTACTCCTAAACCTGTTGTGAAGCCATCTTCTAAAGGTGCTCTTCGAATATCTTCTTATAATCCGAATGCCCGTGCCGCTTAGCACTATAGTATTGTTGTGGATCTGGCACAGGCACCTTCTGCTATGTCTGCACTAGAGGTTATTCAAATTTGTCCTTCACAACAGAAGGCTTTATTGTCTGCAATTGATGGCATTGATCCCGCCAATTCGAGTCTTCTCACCTTCGACTTAGAGAATTTCACCCCCCGACTTCCACATCAGATCGCTCTTGTTATTCAAGTCGGGATCAACGGTCTGAACATCCATAGGGCCGTTGTGGATGAAGGTGCTTCTACCTGTGTCATGTCATCCTCTTGCTGGAAGGCCATCGGCTCTCCAACCCTTTCGTCATCTCCAAATGCCCTAGAGGCATTTGATGGTCGGGAATCCAAACCCCTGGGTGTTCTCGAGAGTTTAGCGATCACTTTACAGGGGAAGACTGTCAACGTAGAAGTAGAGGTGGTTGACGCCAGGCTCAACTACAATATACTTCTCGGCTGCAGCTGGACTCATGCCATGCTATGCGTGCCATCCACCGTCTTTCGACTTCTTAAGTTCCCTCATGAGGGAAAAATCATTACGGTGGATCAGTTGTCCTTCTTCACCTCCACCTCCGAGAACAACGTTCCGTACGTGGATCAGATCTCGAATCCCCCTGACGGTGTAGGACCCGGTATCTTCAAAGACCTCATCCTCATGGGTATCTTTCTCGCACCACCACCGCATATCGGTCAAGTTAACATGATTTCCAGGTCCGATGACCCTTGGCTCATCCCTACGCCTGAGCAGGTGTTTGAGTTTGGAGAATCAATGCCCTTGACTCCAATAGAGATTAGCTACTGTGAAATTGTTGCAGCATCTGATCCTCCACCTCCTTAGCATGCTCCTTTGAGCATGGCTCTAGATGTCTACTCTCAATCCCCCTGGCTTGGTCAGGCCAATTCACCTGATCCTCTAAAAGAGACTTTTCCTTCCGATGAAGCCATCATTGAAACTATGTCTCTTGAGGAGCTACCTTGGGGCGATGGACATCATCGCTCCTCTTTCATGCCTAGCTTGGGGGAAATGTCAGATTGTCTAGAGCGTTATGAATCTCAGGTTCCTACTCCTCCTCTCCAAACACCCATCTTGATGCACGAGGTTCTTTCAGAGGGAAACCTGAGTAATATCACTCAAACCATCCCGATCAAAATCTACGTAAAACCGAGGATCGTTGAGAATATACATGTGGGAGTGACTTTTTCTCCTAATGAGATTCAAGTCTATACTAATATTTTTAAAGAATTCAGAGATGTGTTCGCCTGGTCCTACGAGGAAATGCCGGGGATTGATCCCAGTATCGCAGTGCATGAGATTCCAACCTACCCTGGTGCGAAGCCCGTGCGCCAACGCTTATGCCCCATGCATCCTCGGAAAGCCGCTGCAATCAAGGCAAAAGTTGAAAAACTTCTGAACGCGGGCTTTATTTATCCCATCCCCCTCACAGAATGGGTTTCCAACATTGTCCCTGTCGATAAAAAGAAGGGTACTATTAGGGTCTGTGTTGATTACCGTGACATCAATCACGCCTGTCCTAAAGATAACTATCCCACTCCGTTCATAGACCAGATCATTGACGAATGTGCCGGAAGTGAGATTTATTCCTTGATGGACGGTTTCTCGGGGTATAATCAGATCAATATTGCACCTGAGGATCAGCACAAGACTACATTCATCTGTCCGTGGGGTACTTTCGCGTATAAAAAGCTCCCGTTCGGCTTAAAGAACGCTGGAGCCACTTTCCAGCGTGCGATGTCTTACGCTTTTCATGACATTCGCCATATCGTTTAGCCTTATCTGGATGACTTTCCAACTCACTCAGCTAGGCGAGAGGACCACCCTGAACACCTCTGCCAGATTTTTGTTCACTGTAGGCGCTACAATATTAGGCTTAATCCTCATAAGTGCGTCTTTTGCGTGGATTCTGGCCGTCTTTTGGGATTCATAGTGTCCAAAGATGGAATTCACCTTGACCCTTTAAAATTTGAGGCCATTATCAACCTCCCATCACCCTCCTCGTTATATTGGTTGCAGAGTCTGCAATGATAAGCGAACTTCCTTCGATGCTTTATCCCGAACTACGCCGAGGTGGCCAAAGGATTCACGCGCCTATTAAAGAAGAATGTTCCCTTCCATTGGGATCAAATTTCTCAACAATCCTTTGAGAAGCTGAAGACGTTACTCGTTAATGCTCCTTTGCTTCTTCCTCCGGACTATCGTCGTGATTTCACTTTGTATCTCGCCGCCGCGTTTAGCACCATAGCTATGGTTCTGGTGCAGGATGATGATGATGGTAATGAACATGTTGTTTATTATCTATCACGAAACCTTCTCGATACAGAAACGCGTTATGCTCATGTCGAGAAGTTGGCGTTAGCCGCAGTACACGCTGTGCAGCGTTTTCGCCACTACATCCTGTTGCGTACGATAACAGTGGTTTCAGATTGCAACCCCATGACATATATTCTCTCTCGACAATTACTGGGGGGAAAATACTCCAAATGGATTGTCATCTAGCAGGAGTTTGACTTAGAGTTCACCACTGCTAAGTCAACCAAATCACTTGTTTTCGCGAATCTTATATGCTCACTCCCGACAGACTCCACTCCTTAACACTTTGAGGATCATATCCCGGACGAAACTCTTTTCCTCATCAGTACTCGCGACCCTTGGTATGGCGACATAATCATGTATCTTCAGACCTCCACATTTTGGTTTGAGTTGACTAAATACGCCCGATGTCGAATTCGGCATCAGTCTCAACCCTATCGCATCATAGGAGATACCTTATACCGTGTTGGAGTAGATTCGGTGCTCCGTCGGTGCCTAACCTTGGAAGAGGCTGAAAGGGTCCTAAATGACTACCACAGTGGCGCCTGTGGTGGACATATGTCTGGATATGCTACTGCCCATAAAATTTTGTGAGCAGGTTACTTCTGGCCGTCCATATTCAAAGGCTGTATCGTTGCAGTCCGTAAATGTCACGCGTGCCAGGTGTTTCAACGCAAGTTGTGCGCGCCACCTCTCCCTTTGCATCCTGTTATTACCGTCGGCCCTTTTGCAAAATGGGGCGTGGATTTTATGACGTGTAACCCTCACTCGGCCGGGGGGGATGCGTATATCATTGTCGCTGTCGACTACTTCACCAAGTGGGCCGAAGCGATGCCTACACTAGCTGCCGACGGTAAGACAGCTGCCCAATTCATATTCAACCACATCATTGCATGTTTCAGGGTCTCGCAAGCCATCGTTACTGACCATGGTACTCATTTCCGAGATTATATGATGGTCTAGCTGACTTCAAGGTTGGGCTTACACCACGATAGCTCAACGCCATATTACCCTCAGGCAAATGGCTAGGTTGAAGCAGTGAACAAGGTTCTGGTCACTATGCTTCAACGAACAGTTGGTATTCACAAATCCAATTGGCATCTCCAACTGTTCTCAGCTCTATGGGTATACCGGACGTCTACAAAGAGTGCAACTGGATTCACACCATTTCAATTGGTGTATGGTCTGGAAGCAACTCTTCTGGTTGAATGCGAGATTCCTTCTTTGAAATTAGCTGTGGAACTTCTACCCGATACTTCTGCTGAGAAAGAGCGTCTTTTGTATCTAGAATGGTTAGATGAAACCCGCCACTTAGCTGCTTTAGTCATTGAAGCACAAAAGAAGCGGGTCAAAGCTCACTTTGATCAATTCGTTTTTCCACGTTCCTTTATCGAAGGAGACCTTGTCCTCCTATACGATCAAGTGCATGACAAGCTTGGGGCCGGTAAGTTCCAACCTATGTGGCATGGGCCCTACATAGTAAAATGCGTTTTGAAGAATGGGGCTTATGAGCTTATAGATTATGAAGGATTTCTGTTGGCGCAACCCAGAAATGGGCTGTACCTCAAAAAATACTACGCCTGAAGTGATTTTTGGTGTGGTATGTGTACATAGGTGTGTGTTTTTCATTTGTGTGCATGTGTGGTGTGGTTTGCGATGTAAACATCTTTCTGCTGATTAGGTCTTCCTGATTGTGCAGATGTCCATCAATCCGTTTGTTGGTTTCGCGGATGGTGCCTCCCACAGTACCAGGAATCTGTCTTCGGAGGCTTGGGTAATCTATGATCCTGCTGGTGAGTTGGTCAACCTGCAAAGTGTGTGTCTGGGACGTACTACAAATAACATCGCGGAATATAGTGCTGTATTAGAATTATTAACCGAGGCTGTAAACCTTGGTATCCGTGAACTACTTGTGTATCTAGACTCGCAACTTGTAGTATTACAACTGAATGGTCATTATTCCGTCAGAAACCCATCCATTTTACGTCTGTATCTACGTATTCGTTTACTGGAAAGAAATTTTGACTATTTACATATCAACATATACCCAGGCAGATGAATACGTTAACTGATGCAGTAGCTAATTTGGTTCTAGATAGACATTTGCGCAATTTGTAAATCATCATCACATGTAAAAGGAAAATCCATCCAGAAATAGATATGTATATATATAGATATCAAATGTTTGCATAGTGTGCATCACATTAAATCAAAAAATATACATGTTTTCCTTAATACATCCGGAGACGACATGTCTCTCAAAAAATATGCATGATAAAAGCCCTAGGAGTCTAATCCGCGTGGTGCTCACGATAACAAGTGACTGCACGCACTAAGCGTCTCAAAATTCAGTGGAGGCGACTAGGCACTCCCACCGTATGTCTCTGGTACGCCATCGGTACATCCACTAGCCGGGCATAGTCTGGGATCCCTCGGGCAATGCCCTCGAGATTCTCGATTAACTCCCCCCCTTCTGCACCCTCTGCCTGGGGATCAGGTGCGGGAAGAGTCCTCCACGCGATAGGAGACATACCGGCTGGTCTCTCTGGGCCCACGTCTGCATACATATAAAATGTGTCAGGAAGAACATGTATCACCAAAAAATTATAAAACATAAAAAATAAAAAAGAGAAGAGGTCATACCCAACTCCTCGTCCCAATCATCTCCCTCCGGCAGTGGGAGATCTGGGTCTCCAGTGAAATTGGTTCTTGCATATGGCCAGTCTTCCACTACGATCAACTGACGCCGCAACCACCCAAAAATCTCCGGCCTCCAGGACATCTTTTGGCCTCCTCCAGCTCTGGGCATTAGTGCTGCCCAGCGAGCCATTCTTGGCTCTCGTGGAATCGGCTCAGCTACTATGGCCCCTTGGCCCTGGAATATTGGTAATCGTTCCAGAATGAACGATACCAGGATGGAACCGTAGCCAAACTGTTTCAGCTTGGCTTGCTTGCATTTCGTAAGCTGTCTTTTCATGTTTATCATCACTGCTATGGCCCAGTCAAACAATAGGGGAGTCATACACTCTGAGGCTAGAAAAAGTTGGGCCTTTGTTGCCTCGTGCGGTGCCTGCGACCCCGCAGCCCGTGTGATGGTATGCAGCACCACTCTCAGTGCCAGATCAGGAATGGTGTGAATATCTACTTTCCCACTTCCAGATCCCAGTCATGCCCTCGGGCACACTCGTGCCATCACTTGCTCCATCTTCTCACCAGACGGTCTGCTCCCTGTCAATATGGGCACTGGACCTCTGTGCGATAATCTGGTTATGAAGTATATGTCAGATACCTCCAGTTCTAATACTTGGTCCCGTAACTTGAACACTTGTTCCTGTTCATCCCATATGCTGATCAGGTACTGTAGGAGCTCGGGCTGAGCTTGTAAACAAGGTGTCAGGAAGAAATTTTTTAGCCCACATTTCTTGAGGGCATTCATGCAAGTTTCATTCTCCATGGCTTGTTCATCCTCTTCACCGTGCTCCCTCTCTTTCCACTCAATGACCATTTTGATCGGTTGCCTACATTGACATGGTCAAAAAACTTCAATTAGACCTCTACTATCCTTAAAAATTCATTCAATTCATTCATTGTATGAAAATTTCAAGCGAAAAATTGTATTGCATCGTTGGCGCGAGCCCTTTGGAAATAAAATTCCATTGGCGCGGGTTCGTGCCGGATACCCGCGCTAATGGGCGAAGCCCTAAAATTCAAAAATTCCTCATAAGAAGTCTAATATACGATAAAAATCTATGAAAAATGGATTGAAATAGAGCACAAAGAAGCGCCTCTTACCTGGAATTGACGGGAATCTGAATGGTAGCCAGGATTGGTCGCAATCACTGTCAGAAGTTCGCACACAAAATGGACCACTGTTGCTCTTCGGTGAGGTAAATAGTAAAAAGTAATTTTATTTTTACCATTTGACATATTTATAACTTTTTGAACTCAAAATAGTTATTTTTCTGAATATTTTAATATATTTGTGTCAAAAATGGGTTTTACACTTTCCTTTTTGTGCAGCAACAGGTCTTTTACGCAACTTAAACGGTGAAACGAGTTGTATTTTATACTTTTTCGGACTCGGTAAATACACGAAAAAGTCACTCTGGAGTCATCTTTTAGCTCTTTTCTGACTCTCTAAACATGAAAAGATTGCCGAGGCCCTTGTCGTTTCGATCTCGTTAAAGTGGACATGAATCGACATCTACCTAGTATACGTTTACCCCTTTTTCGGGTTGGGATGGATTATTTACGAAAAAGGAATACCCTAGCCTATCGCGACTAGGAGGTTTTCTCGGATATTGTTTTCTACCTTTTCGGGTCCGAGGAACTATCTACAAAAAGGGACTGCTGGAGTTTACTTTTCTGCTGTCTTTTCAAACTCTCTAAATATGAAAAGACGCCGAGTTCTTCCTTTGTCAGAATCGTTAAACCCTGATGACATTGGATTCATTCGAAATGGTGTTCTCCGAGTTTCTCCTTCATAGGGCTCGTTAAATGTACTAGGATGGATTCGCCCGAAGGGTGGACTTACATTCCAAGAATTTGCTATCCCCTTCAAGCTTGTTATAAAAAATAATTGGGGTACTCGCCAGAAATGGTGGGGGAAAATGGAACTAGCATCATTGTCGTGTCGACAGTATGTCGCTCTTGGACATGGCACTTGTCTGCATTCGCGTCGGGTTGGGGACATCTCATCTCGTTCTTCTCCTGCCTCCGTGGGTTTGGATAATACCTTTTGACCTCTCATCTGTTCTTTGCCTCGTCGCCATGACCTCTGATCCGTTGATGTCAAATACTGCCAAGTCCACTGTCGTGCCTTTTATATGTTCAAGAGAAGTTGACCTCTGCAAAGTATCAACATTCCTCTGATTCTCATTTGATCCTGATTCACAAAAAACATCATGTTCCTCTGTCTCATGTTGATGATATGGGAAACACTATGGCCCACCTTCGATCGAGGTCACTTCCTGTCGACTTCAGCTCATTATCCAAGAAGATGATCTAGAGTCTCCCTAATGGTACCTTGGAGCCTGCATGCCTCAATGGCAGGTTCATCGCATTCGACGTGAGGTTTTCATCATTGGCCTCCAATCGAGTGATTCTATGGGTGTTTGACGCCAACTCATTGATTCGCACGACGTAGATTGTACCTATAGTACCTTGAGAGCCATTGTCATTATTGGTGGTTCCTCTCGCGTCTGTTAACAGATTTCATCATTGGCTGGTAATTAGACGATGTTCTTGCATGTTCGACTTCAGCTCACATATTCACATGCTTGAACTTGTACTTTGTTCGGGTCGAGATGGAGCGCAAGACCCTGGATTGTGTCTGTTGTAATCTAGGCTGCGATATTGTGGATTATTATGATTATTTACATGACTCACTGATTGGATGGCTGCGACCATACCTGAGTGTATTTATCGATCCTCACTGGATGGCTACGTCCATGCCTTGGATCTAGATTATTGTACACTCTGTTATGGATGGCTGCGCCCATACCACGCATATATATCATGTATCTGAGACATCAGTTGTACTTCACTCTGCAGGTTTTCCGATGGTGGTTTTTTCAGTCGGCATGTTCTCGTAAAGCATTTCACCCCTCTCTCTCTCTCGGGCCTCATGCTTAAGGGGGCATCTGTTACACAGAAATTTGTCACCATCCCTGCAATCCCCATCCCGCACATTGGAGGGCCCATTCTGTGACCCGTGAGCAGAGACAAGGCTTGAAAATACTTTCATTGCATCCCTCTGAAGATGAGCTTTAATTGCCCTGAAGACATCTCCCTGCAGAAAACCCTAAAAATAGCTCTTTTTTCATTGGCGCGATTTCACAGTTCAGCCCTCGCGCAAAGGGGGAAAATCCTCCAAAGAGGGCGCACCAATTGGCGCTCTGTCATAGAGCCGCACCCACGCCAACCATATTAAGAGATGTTTTTTAAAAATAAAAGGCGGAAGTTTCTTCCTAATTGATCCCTGGACTGATATCTATCTTGAGTTGGGAGGTTTGGCTATGGATTTCCATAGAGAGGAAGTGGTTTGCCACCTCTCATGGAAGCTTCCTTGATGATAGGGCCAATCCCATAATTATAGGGATCCCAACTCCCCTTCCTCCTATAAAAGCTTGCTCTTCTCCATGGCAAGCTAATTTCCAAGTTCCCAAGAGCTTTTACATCCTTATGCTGCAAGAGCTTTCTTGATTCCCTTAAGGCCAAATCCAAGTAAGGAGACTATTGCCAAGTATCCGGAGAGAGAGGCTTGTCCCATCCTTGAAAGGATTTATCGAGACATGTTTTGCTGATGACCTTCCAAAGGAGAGCGCTGCATCGAAGCTATGGTTGTATTCTTCTTTTGACTCTTTAATGATAAGCAACTATTGGTTATGGTTCCACTCTTGTTCTTGATTATGTTCATGAGTTATGTCCTCTTCGACTGACATATAGTTGTATATAATGGATTTTATGCTTGCGTTTGTGTTGTTTCTTGCATGTGCAGGTGTTCGACCACGGATATCGTGAGAATTGTGATCTGCCAAGGCAAAGGAACGAGAGCACCACCTCTTCTACAAACAACAACGTTGGATTCCAGGTAAGCCTTCCTCGCAAGTCGGTTTATTTACGATTAGGAACCTGCACTGTAGCGTGTTTGATTGTTTCTAGACCCGATCTGGGCTAGTAGGGATCACCTCTGTCCGCAGAGGGGATTTACCTCCTCAACACTGCTGAATCTCCGAATATGCCTTCAAAACCAGCTGCTCCTGGATTACCTTTGGAGGCTCCATCAAAATTCATCTTGATAATTCCATCGTTGGGAGGGATCCATGTGCTAGGAGAATATGGGTGATTGGATGGGGTATGGGAGTGATGAGGGAGATTGGAAATGGAAAGGTGCCAATTTGACCATATGATACTTTCAGGAGGTTGAGCTGGGATGTCGGATTCCTGCCAATGATGAAGAGCTAGAGTTTCTTGAAGGTTGAAGCACAAGTTGGTCCAAATGATGTCCAGTGGAGTGATTTCATCTTTAAATATTATTTTTTTCCTTTCTTTCCAAACTTTCCAGAGAAGGAAACCGAGAAGAAGAAACCAAATTGTGTTGAGCAACTTTCTTTTGAAAGGCTCAATGGGCCAGTTTCTGATAGTATTTACAATGTCGCCTTTAATTCTTCCAGATCTTCTGCAGCAGATATCTATTTTCTCCCATAAATAATTGGCGATATTGCAGGTGTCTAATAGATGAGGGGTGGTTTCAACATTCTCAGAGCAATTTGGACACCTAGAGGAACCAATGGATCCCCTTTTGAGGATATTTTCCCAAGTGAGAATCCTTTTCTTGTTGAGGAGCCAAAGGAAGGTTGAAATTTTGGGCCAGATGCCTAGTCTCCAAATTTGAATCAAAATTTTGTCCTTGGGTGCCTGCGCTGAAGGGAAGAGCAGATGATATGCTTCTTTGATGGAGACGGTTCCACGGGGAGTGTAGCCCCATCAAAACATGTCTTCTTGAGTTGCATATCGGAATTTTCTGTGGCTTAGCTCTTTTTCAATTTCATCGTATGATTCATCTTGCCAGTTTTCTTGCCATTGGGCGGCTGGGATCCATTGTCGATAGCCCAAAGTGGGATGAGGTTGCCATAAGAGGTTGACTTGATTATTCTTGAGGGCTTGCAGTGCGGATTTCCACCTGGGTTTTTGGAAGAGATCTGCTAGTTTGGGTAATTTCTATTATGAATCATCCCAGAGGCGAGTTGAGTTTCCTGATCTAATCTCCCAAAATAGTGTGCTTGGATGAAGGCTCTGTGTTGTTTGGCAGAGTTCCAGATGAGAGAGCTAGAGTCCTCTGAGGTAAGTCTGATGAGATCTACAGGCAGTCTATTGTTAGCATATTTGGTTGTCCATAGGCGAGCCCATGGGAAGTGGCGCTTGGAGAGCCACTTCCACTAGATACGTGCGCCCATAATTGCGTTACTGTGATGAGGATCCCTTAATCCTAGCCCTCCATCTGACTTTGGGGTGCAAACATCTGTCCATTTCAGTAGATCCAATTTTCTGTTTAGCCTAAAGATCCCCGTAAGAAATTGTGTTGAAGGTTTCTGATCTATTTTAGAACCCATTTGATGCAGCCAACACTGAAAAAAGGTACAAAGGCATGGATTGGAGGACAACTTTGATTAAGACTAGTCTACTAGCTATGTTGAGCGATCTGTAAGTCCAAGAAGAGAGGCGTGCCTTAGGTTTATCAAGAAGCTCTTTCCAAGAGGACTGCTTGATTGCTGCTTCAATGAGAGGAGCACCGAGGTACTTAGAGGGAAAGGTGGCGATGGAAAACCCAAGGAGTCTGGAAATGTTGCTTTGGGTAATGGTTGGAGTGTTGAAAAATAATATTTGGGATTTTCCAGCATTGATGGTGGTGGCAAAGGCTTCAAAGAAGGTGTCCAGCAGGGAATTGAGAGTGCTGGCTTCTTGGACTGAAGGATGGCCAAATAGAATATTATCATCTACAAATTGTTGATGGGTGATGGGCTAATTGTCATGGAGGGAAAGACCTATGAGAGAGTGGGAGGAGGCAGCATGCTAAATGAGATGGCCAAGCCCTTCTACCATGAGGACAAAAATTAAGGGGGAGAGTGGATCCCCTTGATGAATACCTCGGGTGGGGGAGAAGGGGAGGGAGGGAGCCCCATTGATAAGGATGAAAAATGAGGAGAAAAGATAAGGTTCATGATCCATCTGTTGGGTTGCGAAATGGGTATGCATTTTCTAGTAAGTTCATCCTCGTTATCCTTAATTCTTATATTTTTCATGTCTTAATGCACTAATCTATTAAGGAATTATGGTAAGAAATGAGGAATGATTTCAATTGTGATTTAACTAATGTTTACCCTTCTTCATGCAAGAAAATGGACAAGGAACGATTGTTGTTCCCTGCTGTTGGCACAACCAAATCCGACAAGCAAAGAAAGGAATGAGTCAGTTGTGGACAAGGCTAAGAATGAATCATAGGGATCAGCGTGGAATAGAGGAGATGTCTTAAAGATAGAAATTGGTTGCGAATCTGATCCTGAGGGATCGCATTTCCTATTTGCTTTTTACCCTTTCTGATTATAAAAGGAAACGATTGTAGGAAGAAAGGGATGCCTGTTATTTTTCCAAATTGTAAGCTTAATTGGAGACTGTATAATTGAAGAACGAAATTACATTGTAATGCTACTCAAGCTCGATGATTAATTGAAGTTGCTGTTTTCATTCGCATCATCTGAAGTAATCTAGCAGTGCCTGCTGGTGGCTAAGGGCTCGGCTTCCGATTGAATTCACTGCTTCATTTGTGTCATACATTTCTGATTATCGCAAGTGTGATGGTTTGATAGTATTATCGCTTTCTGTGATTTTATTTCCTTTGTTTTTCATTATTTTCTTGTGTTAACCGAATAGTTCTGTTTTGTATAATTTACAGTATTGTTATCTATTCAGTTTACTTCCACTTTCGGATTGAGTTTCTTAGATAATTATTCTGCTCAATGTGATCAACTATAACGAGTATTAACTACTGCTGTTAGGCTCTCAGATTGATATCATTGTTGTTTTACTGAAGAATGCATTTGATTTAGCTTCAATCAGTTTCAAAGAGAAGAGTTATCACTACTGTACTCTTCACTGATATTGATGTTACTTGAAATGCTATAGGATTTGATTTCATTAGAGGATTGAGTTTTCGTTTAATTGCAATTAGAATTTTCTTGCTGCATCCATTTACTCTTGTATTAAAATATCTATACTGCAATCTATGAAACATTACTCTCTGATTTAAATAGCAGCCACATACTGTGTACACTCTTGAAATAGAAGGACTTGCCCGAATTGATAATTAATGTGAGGATAATTAGGAGTTAAAAAAAAGTACCTTTTATCACCCAACATTTTGGCGCCGTTGCCAGGGGAAGTGTAAGCCATTTACGAAGAGTGATGTATATTTGATAGTTTCCTGTTGAGAGAGAACTGGGTATTAAAAATGGAAGGTAAGAACCTGTGTACGGAGTATGCAAAATTCCTCCTCCCTCGCTCGATTTCTAGCAGACTTGTTAGAAATTTAGGGTAGAGGTAAACATTTGAATTGTTTGTATGAATGAATAAGAAGAAAAGACTAGAATCAATCCAATTCCACTACCCAAACCTGAAAAATTTAAGGGACCAGTGACCATTGGATGATCAACTTTCATAGACGAAATCTTAAAGAAAACTGAATCTCAGTCATCAGTAGGTCCTCAAAACGTTGCTTCCAGAAAACCTATTGTCTCCCTTCGGGCCACATTCTCACTATCTGTAGCCTACGCTGAGGTCCAAAGAAAAACTGTAGGAAATGAGCAGAGTTTTCAAGAAATTGAAAATTCGTGCCCAATTTCCTCACAAGAAGGGAGTTATTGGTTTATTCATGAAGGAGGAGGAGAAACAGGGGAAGAACCAAGATCCCCTCAGGTAGTAATTGAACAAGGAATAACCAGTATCCCAGGTAGAGGGAGTGTTGTTAAGATTATTCCCACCTCTTGTAATATTCGTGAAGGAGGAGGAGAAATAGGGGAAAAACCAAGATCCCCTCAGGCAGTAATTGAGCAAGGAATACCCAGTATCCCAGACAGAGGGAGTGCTGTTAAGATTATTTCAACCCCTTTGGGACACCCTGGGGATAACTCCCCAGCTCTAGAAATCTTGGAAGGATACTGGAATATATTTTATCAAATGGTCAACAATCCACAAGCACCCCAAACTTCCACATTGCAGTACCCCATCGTTGACACAGCTGCCAATGCGCCTATGAAAGCTATTCCTTTACAAAATATTCCCACCTTTCATGGGCTCACATCAGAGGATCCAGATGCATTTCTGTTTGAATTTGATGTATTATATCGGGGTTATTATTATAACACCGACCCCCAAAAACTAAAGTTGTTTCCCTCTACATTAAAAGGTTCAACCTTGCGTTGGTTCATGGGACTAGGTGGGGGAAAAATAAATGATTGGGATCAAATGAAAAATTCCTTCCTTAAAAAATATTAGGATTATTGCAGATATAGGGAATTGAAAGACGAAATATTCCAAATGGTAGCTAGACCCGGTGAAACATTGGAAAAGTATGTAGAGCATTTCCAATATAACCTCCAAAGATCCCCCTATGTAAATCTGCCCCTGCCTGATAATGTGCTAAAAACTACATTGATTAAAGGGATGAAAGAACAATGGATAGAGACATTAAATATTATGGGTAAAGGTGATATATATCAAGAAGATTATGTTGAAATTATTAAATTGTGTATCAGGTGCTGAAGGGGCAGTATGAGATTGAAATCAACAGAACGCGATATGACCACCAGGGACAACAAAATCTCTAGAGGAACCATTACTCTTACAGAAATTGGCAATCTGCTAGAGGATTTCAAAATAGATATCTTGGGAACTTTGACGACGCAATTAGACATCATGCAAGCCAAGTAGAAGTAGGCAGAAGTAGAAAAAAACCTGGTGATATTTTTCCTGAGATGCAGAAAGAAGCATAGTCACAAAGAGTGTCTGCTGGATATGGTACAAAACTGTGCCATATGTACTAAAGATCACACCACAGAAAGCTTCCCGTCAATTCCAGGGTTAAAAGTAGTCTATAAAGAGGAAGAAGAAGAAACCGAACCATTCTACCTGCTAAATCAGCGTCGCCAATGGCAACCACGACAAACATGTACACCAAACGACACATCTTTTTCCTTTCAGCCCTCGCAATATAATGCTCAACAATACAAAGGAGCTATGTGGCAAAACCAGACACCTTTTCCCAATTGGTCACAACAACCATTCTCTATGCCACCTTGGTCCAACCAATCAAACCAAAATAATAGTTGGCCAAATTTTCCTTGTTTTCCACCATTTTGGCCATCCTCCACATATCCATTCCAATGGCCATCCTCTATGTCACAAAACCAGAGTTGGCAATTAAGCTGGCAACGACCTACAAATCAGCCAGCAAGAACAATCCCCCTACCTCAACCTACACTACCAGCACCCTACACATTGCAACAGAACCCTCAGACCAACCTACGACCACAACTCCTAGCCCATCCCAATCCGAAGCCCAACAATAGACCGATCCAATCTGTGCAAATTATTGAAGGACCCGAGCCAGCAACTGAGTTAAGGGAGTGTAATGAGTTGCAATTAAGGTCTGGGAGGATAATAGAATTAGAGGGGGATAAAAATATACAAAGTGAAAATCCGTTACCTGTAGAACAAGCACCACAAGTGGAGAATCTAGTTAAACAAAAAACTCACGATCCAACTATTACCTCCTCTCCACCATTCCTAGAAAGATTAATTATATCCCGCTCAATCTAATATCCAGATTTTGATCGTTTGGGAGAATTGAAAATTTTGTGTGTAAAAATACCACTCCTCCAGGCTATTCAGGACATTCCAATGTATGCGAAAACTATCAAGGAATTATGTATGAAAAATCCAAAGAGGAAAACAAAAACAACTCCAACTATCCATGTCGTCGGTACTCTGTCTGATTTATTATCAGGCAGAGAAACACCTGTAAAATATGAAGACCCAGGAAACCCTATATTCACAGTGAAAATAAACGGGTGCTCCTTTCCCAATGCATTAGTTGACCTAGGAGAAGCAATCAATATTCTCACAACAACAACTTGTCAAAATCTTGGCATTACATCCTTGGACCCAACCACGAACCTCTTGGAACTTGCTAATCGATCAATTGTCAAACCAAAGGGGACATTACAGGATGTAATGTTGTCTATAGATTCTTGGGAATACCCAACAGATTTTTTGATCATCAATCCTAGAAACTGACTAGATGGACATCCCCTAATTCTAGGAAGACCTTGGCTAGCAATCGCAGATGCTTACATAAGCTGCCGAATAGGCAGCATGACTATAGCAAGAGGAAAATATGTGAAGAGTTTAGCCTTATATCCTCCAGATCAGCCAAGTCTAACAATAATAAAAATGAGGAAACAACCTGTATCATATTTAACTGAAAACATTAGATCACCACTAACCATAGAAGATGCTCTTGATTTCAAGGTTCAAACAAAAGATGACATCATTAACACTTATATTAACCAACCAGATGCCGTATCTCATCCAAAATGTCACATGATCGAAGCAGCCCTGGATAACGAAATTGAAGAGGATCCCTTAAAATATTTTAGCGACCAATCAATCCCAACAAATTCTGTTTATAATAGAAAAACCGTAGAAATTGAGCCGGGGAAAACCTTAAATATCAATAAAAACCTGACTGAGGACCAGGCACAGAGGCTTGTCCAACTTCTGATAAAATATAAAGAAGCCTTCGCTTGGGATTACCCATAAATGAATGGTATTGATCCCCATCTATGCATGCACCACATCTATATAGAGAAGGATGCGAGGCCCATTAGACAACCTCAACGAAGGTTAAACCCTCATCTTAAAGATATTGTGAAAGATGAACTACAAAAACTGTTGGATGTGAATTTCATCTATCCTATATCTGATAGCAAATGGGTCTCCCCATTAGTAATAGTGCCTAAAAAGAATGGAAAGTAGTGTATATGTGTTGACTATAGAGAGCTTAATAAAGCAACCCAAAAATATCACTTTCCCCTTTTGTTCATTGACCAGGTCTTGGACACATTGGCAGGAAAAAAATTCTTTTCTTTCCTAGACGGCTTCAGCGCCTACAACCAAATTCAAATTTCCCCTGAAGACCAGGATAAAACTAATTTCACCTGCCCATGGGGAATATTTGCTTACAGGGTCTTACCTTTTGGACTGTGCAATGCACCTGCTACATTCCAGAGGGCTATACTCAACATTTTTTCAAATCTAATAAATGAAGGGCTCGAGGTTTACATGGATGAATTTACACCTTACGGAGATGACTTCGAGCCAGCATTACAAATGCTAGAGAAAGTTTTACAACGATGCATTGCTACCAGGCTCTATTTAAGCCATGAAAAATGCCACATGATGATGATCGAGGGCCTCATCCTGGGCCATTATATTTTAGCAGCTGGAATCCAGGTAGATCCAACAAAAATTCAGATAATTCTTTTAATGCCTACCCCTTCCACACAAACTGAGGTACGCAGTTTCTTGGGATTTTCTGGATATTATAGGAGATTTATAAAGAATTTCTCTCGAATTGCTGCACCCTTATATGCATTAACAGGAAATATTGATTTTATTTGGACTGAAAAATGTGACAGTGCTTTTGAAGATTTAAAATATCTTGTGTCAATAGCCCCAGTGCTAAGGGGCCCAAATTGGGATTTTCCATTTCAGATCTCATCTGATGCATCAGACATGACTATTGGAGCAGTTCTCGGCCAGGAGGAAGATAAGAAGCCATATGCGATATACTACATCAGAAAAAATCTATCTCTTGCTGAATTGAACTACACTGTGACCGAAAAGGAATTTCTGGCTGTAATCTATGCTATTAATAAATTTAGACTTTATATAACATGATACCCTGTGGTTTTGTATACGAATCACTCTGCTATTAAATATCTAGCTAATAAACCTCTTACAAATGGAAGAGTGACAAGATGGTTGATTCTTTTGCAGGAATTTGACATAACAATCAAAGATCGACCAGGAAAGGAAAATCCAGTAGTAGACTTCCTTTCACGTATGCCAAAGATAGATGACTCGACAGCAGTAGAAGACCGGTTCCCTCATGAACACTTATTTGCGGTAACCTTGAAAACACCGTGGTACTCGGATGTCGCAAAATACTTAGTAGTGGGTAAGTTACCCAAACACCTGATGCCTAATTAAATAAAACAAATAGTACAACGTAGCACGTGGTTCTCCTGGATCGGAGGTTATTTATTTCATACAGGGGCCGATATGCACATTCGAAGATGTGTCAGGGAAGACGAAATCTTCAACATCTTGAAAGCCTGCCACGATGGGTCTTGTGGCAGAAATTTTGCAGACCGCAGGACTGGTCACAAAGTCTTACAGACGGGCTATTATTGGCCCACCATTTTTAAAGATGCCAAGAAGTTTATCCAGGAATGTGATAGTTTCCAAAGAATGGGACGCCCTGTGCAGTCTGATGAGATGCCCCTGCATCCATAGTTAGTCATCGAACCTTTTGAGTGATGGGTGTTAGATTTCATTGGTCCAATAAACCCATTATCTAATCAAAAGACATATATATTAGTTGTAACAGAGTATGTGACTAAATGGGTGGAGGCAGAAGCATTACCAAGGGCAACGGAGGACTCGGTAATTCACTTTCTTTTCCAACTTTTCGTGTGATATGGCTTTCCTAGAGAAATAATCACAGATGGAGGGCCACAATTTATAGGCCATAAGATTTCTATGACACTAAAAAATCAACATATCTTGCACAGAATCACAACTCCATACCACCCGTAGGTAAATGGCCAGGTAGAAAGCACCAATAAAGTAATCGAGGCAATACTCACAAAAACAGTTTCATCACATAGATGTGGCTGGGCTACCCTATTTCCAGAAGCCTCGTGGGCATACTGCACGACATGGAGAAATACCATGGGATATTCCCCATATCAGCTAGTGTTTGGAAAAGAGCCCATCTTCCTAATAGAATTTGAAATTCAGACATTGAGGTTAGCTCAAGAAGTAGGCTTGGATCTAAATGAAGCACAGATTAACAGACTACATCAAATCAATGAATTGGATGAAATCCACGTATCAGCTCTTCAACATACTGCACTAATCCAACAAAAAAGAGATAAATGGCATGATGCCCTCATCAAGAAGAAGAAATTACACAAAGGTGATTGGGCACTTCTGTATGATTCTAGGTTCTAGAGTTTCCAAGGAAAACTCCAGACTAGATGGTTAGGCCCCTATGAGATACAAAAGGTGCACGATAATGGCACCCTCACATTAGCCACCATTGATGGGTCTGGCTACTCTTTTAAAGCAAATGGACATCGAGTATGCCTCTATCACAAACCACTTACCAGGGAGCCCTTTTGCCAATAGCTACGTGAATATTCCACTATACAAATTCTTGCTGAGGAGGGCATCCCTTCCACAACACTAGTTCAATGAAGGAATATACTTTTTTTTCAGAACTTGTACATAAGTTTGCCTTTTTATTTTTGATTGGATTTGATTGTATGTTAGTTTTGATTCTTTCCTCTATTTTCTTTGCTGTTCCCTATAAGGAACAACAATTTTTGTATCTATTTTCTTTGCTGTTCCCTACAGGGAACAACTGCCGTTCCCTCTAAGGAACAAAAATTTTCATATATATTTTTCTTTTTTGTTCCCTATAAGGAACAACTACTGTTCCCTATAAGGAACAAAAATTTTTGTGTGAATTTTTCTTTGCTGTTCCCTACAGGGAACAACTGCTATTCCCTATAGGGAACAACTGCTATTCCCTATAACGAACAACAATTTTTATGTGTATTTCGCTTTGCTGTCCCCTACAGAAACAACAATTTTTCATGTGGATTTTGTTTTGTTGTTCCCTCTATGGAACAACAAAATTTTTTCAGTATAGCTTGCTTTGCTATTCCTTACAGGGAATAGCTGCTGTTCCCTTTAAGGAACAACATTTTTTTTGAATGTTTCTTTTGCCATTTTCTTTCAAAGAACAACACTTTGTAAATATTTTTGAATAACATCCTATTTTTATCCCTCAACCACCCCAGTTTCACTTTGTATGATCCTCTTAATGACATGAAAAGTAAAATATGTATGGAGGTATAGTGGAACAGGCAAATATTGTGAATATTATCATCTTTAACAAGATTGCTTTGTGATGATCTATAAAAAGAAAAAGACAAATTATCTCTCTCACTTTACTGTCTTCATTTCCACTATAAATTAAACTAATTGATTATCTGTATCATGTTGGTTCTCCCTTGTCTGTATAACTCTCTCAATATATTATTAATAAGATAATGGGTATATTCCTATTTTATATTGATATGTCAAACTTCTTCCGCCATCCCTACTCTTAAGGAGTGATGAGCCACCCTCTATGTATAAAATGGGAATTAAAAAATAAAAACAATATAAAATAAAATGAGATAAAAAATATATATACATTTACTAATGATTTTGTGATTTTCCATAGGGGAGGATAGGGGGTCTCATCATGAGCTAGCCTACCATGATCATAAGGAAGAAGCGAAATGGCATTCCCACTATGGTCACCACACCAGGGATATGATCCAAAGGATGCATGAAAAAACACAGTCCTTGGAAATAAGAGGTCTCATCACAAGCCGACCTGACCACTCTCGCTACTTCCCAGTGAATGGCAATGTGCTTACTTGGTCACCAAGCCAGCACATTGGTCTCCACTATAGAACATCATAAGACATTTCCCCAGTTATACATAGAGGACCATGGTTCTCAAGGGTTAAAAAGAAACTCTGTTGAGGCTATGGATGTCTGCGAGCAGCAGAAGCTCTGCTAATGGTATTGAAGCTTTATTTTACATCAATAATTGTTATAATACCCTTTTCTTATAATCTTTTCTATGGAGAGATTATGGTCCTAACATCCCATTGAACCTATATGCATGAATATTTTTAAAGTCAATCATAATGGTTTAAGTGGAATAATGGCATTAAAAGTATTATTTCTTGTGTTTTTGCTGATGTTCCATTTTTCTTTATTATATCACATCACGACAGCTTATCATTTAGAATTCACGGTAAAAACCTTGATTTCACTCCACCCATACTATTTATGATCTTGTCATTAATGCACATGCCTTACCAATCCATTACTCCTGTACGTTGCCGCCAACACCTCACCCTTTTCATTTCATTCGGATGAGGACAACCTATCATTTTGAAGGGAGGTGGGGACCCCTAGTGTATTTATGAGTGCGCTGTCATTATCTCATTTGATTGTCCCGAATAATATAACATTCCATGATTGCAGCGCACGTGGTATGATAATAGCCTCAATAATGGTATTTATACTTATAAAACATCATATAACCATTTTCTGTTCCATTTCTTGGCTCTGTGAGTCGTTGTGTTTTGTTGCTACACTTATCGTTTGCAGAGTTACAACACTATGGGAGGAAGAGTAATATGCAAATAACCATTGATATTAGCTGTCTCTGATGTAGCCAGGGCAATTTTAGCTCATGCCGGGTGGATAACGTTCTTTACAAGATTCCAACCACCCAGCGTGGAAATTTCCATTGAGATTTTACGAAATTTACAGAATGGACATTCAGTGGTAAGGGGAAGGAAAATCACAGTATCATACACGGTGATAGCAGAATCATGCGGGTTACCTGCAGAGGGACCTGTGTGGTCTGGCAAACGGTTGAAGCTGCAGGACGCTATAGAAATTTTCAGAGACGAAGGACAAGAGCTGGTCAAAAAGGGTAAGGGTGTTCGGCCATCCTCTCTTGAAGAACCATGGGGGGAGCTAGCAAAAATAATGCAGAATTACATTACATGCGACGGGGGAAAATATGTGGTAAGGCCGCGTCAACTAAAAATTTTAGCAGTTAAAAAAAAAAAATTCTCTGTTAATTTACCTGCATTGTTAAAATCTTTATTGCATGATACTACCGAGAGGCTAAGACAGTCCCAACATGTAGAAACTGTGATAAGCCATCACTGTTTGATCAGCCTAGTAGTCATCCATAACCTTGCCCAACAACAATCAAGCTGGGATGATTTAATTTCATCTCCAGAAGGAGGTTTAGCCCCACCTACACCTAAAAGGAAAAGGACTCCCATTTCAAGGGACATACCTCAAGAGCGCAGACAGTCCGCAAGGTTGAGGTCAAGGACAGGAATGGCCGAAAATTCTCAGAACAATATTATCCCTCAAAAGCGCAGACGGTTTGCAAGGTTGAGGTTAGGAGCAGGAGTGGCCAAAAAACCTCAAGGCAGTACTAGCCAACCGATAGAATTATCTAGCCCGATAAGAGAAAAATTATTGCAGCCAGAACTGCAAGACCAGGGTGTTCCTGAATCAAATCATGAGGAAGAAGAAGAGCATTCAGAAGAACAAAGAAATGAATCAGGACTCCCCTCAACACCAAGCATGGCCCCCAAGAGGATTTGTTGCATGATTTCGACCTTGCCCAGGTCTTGGAAAATATGAGTAATTATTTGTAGTCCGAAAGCCCACTCAATTTTAATGAAGAAGCAATCCAATCTCTCGAAAATGGTGGCAACACCAAATGTCCATCTCCCTTGAGAGGTGCAAGCTGTGAAGCAGAAAACCAATCCGGTGACACGCTTCCCATGGAAAATAGCTAGGTAGGCCTAAGCACATAAAACATAGGCCAAGGAGAAGAAGTAGAGACAAAGATACTTCAGGAAGCTGATACTCAATCCAGAGACACGGTTCTATTAGGACAGAGCCATGATGAGCAACCAGGCTCTCTAGAGGCAGAAAATATTAATGAGACTGTCAGTAGAGTAGTGGCTCTTTCGAAAAACTATAGAGCCAAATTGAAAAAGCTTAGGAAGGAACAACAGAAGCTGCGTAAAACAATAAGGAAGCTCAGAAGGAAAATAAAACAAATTACAGTGGGGAAGGTCCTGGACAAAACCCCAGAGACAACAAATGCAGCTCAAACAGAGCTCATATCCACTCAACCAGTCATTATCAAAGAAGAACAACATCAAACTGAGCCCATACAACCAGTCATCATAAAAAAAGAACAACATGAAATTTTTGCAGATATAGTTACTCAGACGGAGGCATGGATCTCTCATGAAAAAGAGACCCAGACAAGTACACCAGCTAAAGACAACGCGACACAAAATAATCCCACTTTTTTGAATCTTCAGGAAGAATTAGCATAGGCTCGACTCATGATAGAACGACTTGAAAAAGAAACTATTTCCCAGCAAAAGTATCAAGCATTGTAGAAGCAGCTTCGGGAGATGAATGAAATAGAGAACGAGACCTTCGACAAATACAAAAAGGCAAAAGAGAAAATAGAGAAAATCAAGCTTAGATTGAATAAGGTCCTAGCTTGCACAGATACTATCTGCTCATTGTATACAAAAGTCTTGGCATACAGGGCTCCCGCTACTAATTACGCATTGTTTCTGCTAGAATGATACCTGCTGTTAAAAATTAAAGCCACAAGAGTTGGAAAACCAATTGAATTAAACACAATCGAAGATTTTATACGTTGTTGCAAATTGTATGGTGTAAAGGTTCAAAGGTTTCTATGTGAATTTTACTTGCACAATCTTGTATTAGTAGATGAAATGGAAAATAACCCCAAATCTTTTGTGGGGGATATTCAATTCCAAGCCTTTATTTCATTTGCAGTTAATCAAGTTAAATGGTTCAAAGCTCATAACGCCTTCCAAAAACAAGAGCATGGGTTGGATCTTATGGTAAGAAGTGAACCCAAGAATCCTTTGCAAATGCTTGCCAACCAAAAGAGTTTGATGAAACGGGAAGGGGTAATTCAAGTCTTAGGGCCTATTCATAAAGGGATTGTACAAACTGGAGTGTCATATTTTCAATCCATTAAAGAAAGTTCTATGATTGCATCCAAGCTTAGGTGGGCGGTCTCTACAGGTAGTGTCAAGGATAGAGAGCCATTTCATTATAGAAATTTTAAATCAGCTACAACCCATTTTATCACCTATAGAAACCTCATCTTAAGAGAGGGACCTTACTAGTTAGGCTGTCCGTTTCGTAGCCCTATCATTTGGTATCCTCCCGAAGGTTACCGGGCCACCTATGAATTTCTTGAAGGAGAGAAAAGGACTGCTTTTGCACTGTTAGCTCAACATCATGGTTTCAGACCAATCTTTGATGCCCCTTCTCCAGCCTACTCTTTAACTACACTCCCTCGGAATTACTTATTTTCATGAGGACATGAAACAGAGTAATTAGGGGAGTATGTTGGGTTGCGAAATGGGTATGCATTTTCTTGTAAGTTCATCCTCGTTATCCTTAATTCTTATCTTTTTCATGTCTTAATGCGCTAATCTATTAAGGAATTATGGCTAGAAACGAGGAATGCTTGCAGTTGTGATTTAACTAACATTTACCCTTCTTCATGCAGGAAAATGGACAAGGAATGATTGCTGTTCCCTGTTGTTGGCACAACAAAATCTGACAAGCAAAGAAAGGAATGAGTCAGTTGCAGACAAGGCTAAGAATGAATCAGAGGGATCAGCGCAGAATAGAGGAGATGTCTTAAAGATAGAAATTGGTTGTGAATCCCTCAGGATCGGGAGATCTTGAGGGATCACATTTACTATTTAATTTTTACCCTTTTTGATTATAAAAGGAAACAATTGTAGGAAGAAAGGGATGCCTGTTGTTTTTCCAAATTGTAAGCTTAATTGCAGACTATATAGTTGAAGAATGAAATTACATTGTAATGCTACTCAAGCTCGATGATTAATTGAAGTTGCTGCTTTCATTCGCATCATCTGAAGTAATCTAGCAGTGCCTGCTGGTGGCTAAGGGCCTGACTTCCGGTGGAATTCACTGCTTCATCTGTGTCATACATTTCCAATTATTGCAAGTGTGATGGTTTGATAGTATTATCGCTTTTTGTGATTTTATTTCCTTTTCCGTTCATTATTTTCTTGTGTTAACCAAATAGTTATGTTTTGTATAATTTACAGTATTGTTATCTATTCAGTTTAATTCTGATTTCGGATTGATTTTCTTAGATAATTATTCTGCTCAATGTGATCAACTGTAACGAGTATTAACTACTGCTGTTAGGCTCTCAGATTGATATCATTATTTTTTTACTGAAGAATGCATTTGATTTAGATTCAATTAGTTTCGAAGAGAAGAGTTATCACTACTGTACTCTTCACTGATATTGTTGTTACTTGAAATGCTAGAGGATTTGATTTCATTAGAGGATTGAGTTTTCGTTTAATTGCAATTAGAATTTACTTGCTGCATCCGTTTACTCTTGTATTAAAAGATCTATACTGCAATCTATGAAACATTACTCTCTGATTTAAATAGAAGCCACATACTGTGTACACTCTTGAAATAGAAGGACTTTCCCAGATTGATAATTAATGTAAGGATAATTAGGAGTTTAAAAAGTCACCTTTTATCACCCAACACCATTTAGTCCAAGTGGTGCAGAAACCAAAAGAGAGAAGCATCTGATTAATGTAGTCCCAGATTAATTTATCAAAAGCTTTGGAAAGATCTAATTTTAAAAGCATACCTACTTTCTTAAGGTGCTTCAACGAATGGATGACTTCATGCGTGAGTATGATCCCATCCAAAATTTGTCGCCCTTCTACATAGCCAGTCTGTTAAGGAGAGATGAGCAGTGGGAGAAGAGGTTTGAGCCTATTGGCAATGATTTTGGAGATGAGTTTGTAGATGACGTTGCACAGTGAAATGGGTCTATATTTTTCTGGAGTGACCGGGTGATCCTCTTTAGGGATGAGGGTGAGAAAAGTTGCAATGAGTGATGGGAGAATCCAATGCAGACTTCTAGATTATTCAACCAAGTCCCAAACCTCCATTTTGATTTGCTCCCAGAAGTAATGGAAAAAATTGGCTGTGAAACCATCTGGACCTGGAGCTTTGCCATCCTTGAGTTGAGCCATTTCCTGTTCCACTTCTTGAAGAGTGACAGTTTTGAGTAAAATTTGGTTGTGATCCTCTGTGATGAGCTTGGGAATGTGCTGTGTTATCCTGCTGATGGCTTGCTTCCTACATCTTGGAGGCTCCTGAAGAATGTTTTGGAAATGGATGAGGAGTTCATTTTCGATATCTGCATGTTCCTATAGCCGGTCCCCATGACTGTTGTTGAGAGTGGCGATGCGATTGTGGATTCGTGGTTGAATGGAGGATTGATGAAATAATCTTGTATTCTTCTCCCCCTCCTTGAGCTAGCGGATCCGTGAATTCTGTCTCCATAGAATCTCCTCTTGCTGGCACCTCTCATCCAACTTAGTGAGGAGTATTTTTTCTTGGGAAGCAAAGGCGTCAGTTCTACCCTCTTTGATTATACGCAGCTGTAGCTCAGACATTTTCTGTTCAAGTTCCTTCTGATGTTGAAAGATTTTCCCAAAGCTAGAATGATTCCATTTCTTTAGCGTGAATTTGAGGTTCTTGAGTTTCTACTGAAATTGGAACATTTTGGAGCTTGCCAGAGGTATGAAAATTTTCCAACATGTGGTGATTAGATCCTTGAAATTTGGGTGAGAAAACGAAAAGGATTAAAAACGGAATGGTCACTTGTTAGTTGTTCCAGGACATGACCATTGCAAGAGGATATGCCAGTGATCAGATCCAGCGAATGGAAGAATGGAGGAGTGGAAGTCGCCTCACAAATGGATCACGTTGTCTGAAATAAGAAAGCGGTCTAATCTTGAAGCAATCTGTTGTGAGCCAGATCTTTTGTTGTTCCAAGTGTGCATCCCATTGGATAAAGGAAGATCAATCAACCAGTTGTATTGAATGAAATATTTGAAGCGAAGATTGACCATGTCAAGCCGGGATCTGCCTCCTTATTTTTCCTCTAATTTAGTGATCATGTTGAAGTCTCCGCCACTGATCCTAAGGGTATGGCGCCTTGAAGAGTTAAGGATGGCCAATGTGTTGAGCAAGGCAATTTTCTGAAGAGGGTCTTGCGGGAAGTATACATTGGTGAGGTGCCCATGTATGTTAGAACCTATCAAGTGGAAGGAGGCTTGGATGAAATTGTGAGATGCATGGATGTCAGATAGAGATATTATTTCGGGATCCCAAGCTATGGCTAGACCAATTGAGGCTCCAGAGGCATAAACCATTGTGGTGTTGCATACAAACCATATCTTGGTAAGAATGGAGTCAAGGGTAATACTGATACATTTGGTTTCCTGTAGAAAGAATATGGTTGGCTTGTCTTGTTGAATCATTTTCTTAATCATTCGGTGCTTCATCGGGTTGTTAAGCCCTCTAATGTTCCATTAGGTGAGCTTCATTGAGAACTGTGGGAGATCGACCAATAGAACTTGGTCAGCTTGGGATATCTCCTAGATTTAACAAGAATTTCTCCTACAATGATCGTTCTTTGCAGATCCATTCTACGTCCTCTTTTCTTTGACTCTTTGATTATATTTTTACCATCCCAAGGGCTTCCCAATTGAATGCCCAGAGAGTTGTGTTGTTGTGCATGGAAGAGTGCAACTTATAGGCTGTCGATTTGCCGAGGGGGAATCATGTCATAGGCCTTTTGGTGGCAAGCTAACTCCAGAGCCAGGATATCCAGAGCTCCTAGATCGATGCTCTCTGGTTCCTTTTCCATGTGTGTAGGCTCATCCATTTCTTTTTTGGAGTCTTCATTCTGGGAAGCTGAGTGAAAGTTGTCGTCTATCTCCATCTGATTTGTGTTCCTGATCACAATAGATTTGTCTTTATAAGTCAGGGAGATGGTCCCTTGAGGGTTAGAGGGAGGGGGAGGGGTGGGAATATTTTGAGGAGTGACCAAGGGGTCAGGAACAACAGATTTGGGGATATCAGAAGAAGGTTGCAAAGACTCTCCTTCTAGGATTTTTGGCTAGGAAGAATATCAAAGCTGTTGCTGGTAGAAGGGATATGGGAGACTTTGGGAATGGTAGTGGATTTATTGGTATGCTTTCGATGACTAGGGACTTTGGCAAAACCCTCCGCATTAGTGCTTTCAGAGGTTGGGGTAGATTTGGGAGGGAGATTTAAGGGGAAATCCCTGAAAATATGGCTATGTTCATGGCATTTTCTGCATTGAAAAGGAACATTCTCATAATCGATGGTTTGGATCCATTCAAAGCTATCATGAAAAATACTTATTGAATCTATGAGGGCTTTGGCAAGATGCATATATACATAGATCCTTGCATAGGAGGTGTATATTCTGAGTTTGATTTCTTTAGCTATCTTGATGAACTCCCCCAGTCCATTGCCAATGTCTTTTAGGGTTTCCTCATCCCATTATTCTAGTGGTAAAGAATATATTCTAATCTAAACTGGTGCCCAGTTGAAATATTCCTTGTCAGGATTGAATCTTTCAATCCAATATCTCAGGTACAGGCCTGCTGAGTTGAAAAAGTACGGACCCCTATCCAGAATGTGATTTCTATCCTCAATGCAATTGAAAATGGCATTGAAGAAACCTTTTGGTCCCAGCTGTAGGGTACCATGTCCCTTTGGTTTCCATTTTGAAGCTATCCATCCTTGGAGCGCCTTCTCAGTCGGCCAGAAGCCAATAAATTTTCCGATGAGGTCGTGGTCCTTCATATACTGAATGTGACCATTGATACGATGACCTGGAAGGTCGATTTTGATGCAATATGCTTCGATTAGAATGCATGTGGTAGAGGAGGCTTTCTTCTGCTCTGCGGAATAATTCTGATTCTCTTTTTTTTTGTTTTTCTCAGCATTTGAATTCTCTTGCGTCCCTACAGAGTCAGAGGATGGGATCTGTTTAGTTGCGGCCATATTGGATATGTCAGTAGGTGGGTTTTTAGGAGGGGAAGGGATTCCTGCCCCTCCCAGAGGAGCTGCCATTAGCCGCGTTCAGAGGCCAACGATGAAGGAGCACTGCTAAAATCGTAAAGGGCCGTCGGTGGAGCAGAGGAGAGCCCTGTCAGCTTCGTTGCAGGGTTTCAAAAACCCTAGGGATCCATAGGGGAGGCTACGACTCAACCATTGATCATCCCTCAAATTAATGTTCTTAACATTATAGTTTAAGTGCATTTAAAAAAAAATCAGGAGAAAGTACATTATGTAATGCACTCTTTTGATATATTTTTACAATGAATGAAGAAAGAGGAGGAATTTACAGGGATTCTTGTGTTAGTTTTCTTTGGAGATGTGTTATTTTCCTTTGTAAGTTATATTTTATGACAATCATGCTTTAAAAATGTGTCTTCTGGTTTAGCTAAACAAATATATTGATTCACAATTCATTTCAAATAGTGCTCTGATTCAGTTTGCTAGACATTTATGGTTTCTGCTAAAATGACAGTTAGAATTCATCTTGGTGTTTCATGCTCTTTTTTCATTTTCCATTTTTCTTCCACTAACTCTCCTACAATGAAATTAAATTAAAAAATTCCAAAGAGACTACCAACCCTGCCCTTGTAGAAGCTCCTCATTCTCTTCATTTCATCACTGCAAACATAATCAGGTAGACATGACTCCATGCCCAATGGATATGTCTCCTTTCCTACAAGAAAATATCTGAAAACGTATGCCCTACTGAGCACCATACCTAGTCTAATATCATATTAGTTGAACATTCTATACAGATAGAGCCCTCCCTAAAGCTAGAAGGGCTAGATTCTATCTTACAAGTGGTTTGTGATTACCTCTGAGTTTCTCTCTTAATCCTAGGGAAATTACAGAGTGCTAACACCATTGAAGCCAAAATTTATATGATACCAAATGAAGTTTTTAACCTTGTATAGAAATTAATTGCAAAATAATTCTTAAAATCCGAAAATATATAATGGTGAGAAAAAAAATATACACAAAGAATTTTCTCTTGGAACCCAAAACTGTGAAAACTACATTGATTTTTCATTATATTCCTTTCAATTTTACAATACATTATATACATGTTGAAGCATTCAAAACCATCAATAAATTAACCTTATATTATAGCATAATCATATTTCCCTTGACTATGTCTACAAAATACTATGGGATAAACCATCATCCCAAAACCATGCATAAAAACCATGTGTGAAACCGTGGGTAGGTCCAACCACCATCCTTGGGAACAACCCCCATCCTTGGGTCCACCCAACCATCATTGGGTTGGCATAATATTCTTTAAGGGTGCTACCCCAAACCTCGTGTAGGGGGGCTATAGCCTCCTTGCGAATCCCCCATTAAAGGGGGTTGTTACCCCCCTTGCAACTACCCCCCCTATGCCCAACACAAAAATAAAAATTCCTGAAACTAGTGATGCAAAGAATATAACACATACCCAACAAATCACGCATGAGTAGGTGTGACCTAACCCTAGGAATATTATGAGGGATTTTACAAACTAGGATAATTTTGCAGTGGTGAAGGAGGCATGGAGCCTATGCTGTCGATATCATTCTCAATACAAAATGAATTTTAATTATACCTTTATTTCACGTAGTAATTAAATAATTACCAATTGATAGAAAATAGATAAATCAAATCATTCATAACATAATGCGCAATAACAACCAATGAAGCCAACATATATTTGTATTACTTTAGAAAATTCTTCATTACATTGCATTTGTCACAACTCACCAACCTAATTCTTCAAGTTACAATGCAGAACATACATTCAATATCTATGTCTATATTCACTTATGAAAGCCGACAAAAAAAACTATGAATACCATGGGAAATTCCTAACATTATGGATAAAAACCCAAAACTAGCCTAAAGTCATTCCTACATTTCATGCGTTGACCTTTTACTGAACCTTCTATGTCGTGCTACTCTGTGCATATGACAAAAATCCTCCTCAAAATTGTTTCTCCAACAAGTCCCCAACGCTCACTTGTGGCTCATCTTGAGCCACTCACTCCTTCTGCTCTTCCATGATGCTTCCACCATTTTAATGAGTATGTCGCACCATATTCAGGTAATGGTTTCAAAATTTGGGTCCATAATCCTTCTTCTGTTATTATCCTTTCTTATGACACTATCACTTGAGGATGCACGTATTATATCTTGTACCTCTCTCTTCCACAAAGATTTGCATGCCAACTATCAATGCATGCAGGGCCGATTTCTTCTGAATCCTATAATTCAATTTTTTTTGTCCATTTAAATGTTGATTTTTGAGAAAAATACTCCACTATTGTCTATCTGTAGTTCCCCATGAACTCTTTGAACTATTTATGTGCTTATCTTCCTTGGTGATACACATCCTTTTGATAATTATCATTGTTCAACATCATTTAATATTGGTATATTGATTGGATTTTCCAAAAACTGCCAAAAGTATATCACTACGCATGATGGCTTAGTTATAGCCTTCTTATTTGATTCTCCTCCCCTGATAGTCAGTACTTGAAACTTCCAACACTCTCTCACTTGACAATTCCTAACAATTTTAAATTTCTCTTGTCACTCTCGGTTCTCCATTTGATGGGCCTCTAAATTAGACATAAATTAAGGCCCATCCAACCTTTCTAAGGCACATAAAGGCTATATTAAATCTCCCCTTATACACTTAATAATTATTTTTAAGCTGTAATATGTTCATTAGGAAGGTTTAGATATAATAAATAGTTGTGACTAATATTATTTATTTTTGAAGGATATTTTGAGAATATTGGATAGATTATGAAGATTTGGAGAGGGATATAATTTAGGGACTTGATCCCTACTACTGGAGGATCAAGATCAAAGAATAAATGAATAAAATATCATGAAATTAATGAGAAATTCTGGAGTAATTATGGAGCTCTGATGATTGAGAAAATCTAGGAATGTGTTGCCTGTCATTTAATGCAGATTTGTAGTGTTGGGAACCATATCCACTATTTGAGGGATTTTGGAGGGGAAAGCTTCTCCTTTCAAGGAGAATGCTTCCTCATAATTTTTTATAAGTACCAATTCAAATTGGCCCCAAGGGGCATGTATTTTTTGGTATTATTGTGGGGAAACTTGTTGTTTAGCAGCTCCACTTTATTTTCTTACAGAGATGTACTTCGGCTGATTCAATAATGAAGATTGGTGTTATTTTTAGCTTCTAATAAATATTCTTCAACAGATTAATGTTCAACACAGATCAATGTTTGGGCTAAATTTATGTGTTGGGGAAGTTCATTAAAGATAGGTCTAGTAACTGCCCTGTTGTGAAGCTCAGGACAGTGGACAACAACCACTACAGTTATCTCAAACCTTTGATAGTCCTATAAAAGGTTGAATTGAAGCTCGGACTGGTGGCCAATCATTTGACTAGAGTCATCAAGCCTCTTGAAAACCACCTGTAAGCTTGTGTTTGCTGGATAACTCATACTGTTAACACTACTATTTCGGACCAAGCTCAGTTGCAGAAGGCTCAGATCTGTGGGTCAATTTTGTGAGTAGTCGAACTTGGGGACAATCCTGTACAACTTGGATTGCAGACCTCAAATTTTTATATAGTCCTATAGAGACTTCTTTACACCTTAGACCTATTTATCATAAACTTTGGCCTTGACATATTTCTGTAGTAGATTGTTTCTTGAAATGATTGATTAAAGGTATACATATATATGGCTGCGGATATAATTAAGCCTATGTCTGAAAGCCGATCTTGGAGCCATTTGAAGATCTGTGCTGAAGCATCACTTGAAGCACTTCAAAAGACCTTTAGGGACAACCTTTGAAGACACCTTGAGGCAGGATCTAAAGGATTTTTTTACCCATTTCCAAGACTGTTGAAGTGACATATTTTGAAGCAGACCATTGACATCTTTTGGAGAATTTTATAGGCATCATTTGGAGCAGACCTTGAGAAAATTTATTGGACACATTTCCAGTACTTATTGAAGATCTTGGAGCACTATTGACGTCATTTCTTGGACCAGACATTATAGTAGTATTGAAGGATCATTGAAGTTTTGTTGAAGTGGCCTTGAACAACATCAGGTGTATTTGGACACTAATTATATTAGTCCATTGGAGCAACCTTTGAACAACATTTTAAAATCTTGGTGCAGACTTCTTGGTGGAATTTTTGATATAATTCTTGAAGAGCATGAGCATGAAAACAAGTATTTAATAAATTTTGAACAAATTATGAATATAACTAAACAATCACAACTCTCTATATAATCTCCAAAATATGAGCCACGACAAATGGATGTGACATTTAGGGAACCTAATTAATAATCAACTTAATTAATATTCATTAGGTAAAAATATTTGTTACTCAGGAACTACTCCTACCTAGTGGAGAATCTGATACCTTAATTTTTTGCATCTCCATGAGCATTGAGAAGAAAAACAGGTAAGAATGGTTCAAGAATGTCATCGACAGAGCCAAGCACTCCCAGGGAGAAGCTAGGCCAGATCCAAGATGTTACAAGAGATATTTTCCTATCATTTCTTGTTGTTGGGGGCACAATGGGACATCAGGCCTATCAGTGAGCACCCACATGCTTGTGATGGAATCCAAATATGCCATTCTTCGGAATATTTGATTCGTTGTTATGAAACCATCTCCAAAAATAGAAGAAAAGAGAGGTCAACACCTTAGAAATAAGCCACTTCGAGGGGGAAACCTCCTTTACATTACATAAATGAACAATTCTTGGATGATACAAATGACCAAAACCTCCTTCTATATATAGGAGTCCATGGGATCACAATATAATCCTATCCGGCCTAACAATAATAATGTAAGGGCACAATAATAACAATATTGGGGTTACAGGGGTACAACAATAACAATAAGGGGGTTACACTAGCAATAATAAGGGACTATACTAGTAATAGAGGGACCTAACATGCCCCTTTCCTTCAAAAAAGGGTTGTCCTCAATGCTTGAGTAGCTTCGGATGCTTCCGTATAAAATTGTCATCCTCCCAAGTATAATCTTCAGTGGGTAAGTTCTTCCACTTGATGAGATACTCTGAAATTGATCGATTTCGTAGCTGTCAAGTTCTTGTTTCCGTTATTGCTTCAGGTTCCAATATTATTTTTCCTTCCTCATCAAGTTTTGGCAATATTGTTTGAACTGGAAGTTTGTCTCCTATAACCTTCTTTAAGTAGGAAACATGGAAAACTGGATGCACTCACGAAGAAGCAGGAAGCTCCAATTTGTATTCCATAGTACCAATCTTTTGCAACACCTTGTAAGGACCATAGTACTTTGGTGATAATTTATTATGCTTCTAAGCTTGATTGAGGGAAATTTGTTTGCATGTTTGTAGCCGTAAAAATACCCAGTCTCCTACATAAAAAATTCTCTCGCTATGATGTTGATCTGCCTGTTGTTTCATTTGATTTTGCGCCAAATTTAGGTTATCGTTTAAGAGTTGGAGAACTTCTTGTTGATGCTCGATGTGATCTTCCACTGCTTGAACCTTAGAATTTTCTCTTAAATAAGATGTGATGAACAGTGGATGATATCCATAAAGTGCCATAAATGGGGTCATTTTTGCTGCAGTATAGAAAGAAGTGTTATACCACCATTCAGCGAGAGGTAAACCACTTGACCCATTGTGTTTTCTTATCAGATATAAAACAACGAAGATATCCTTCCAAAAATTTATTAACTATCTCTGTTTGACAATAAGATTGAGGATGATAAGATGAGCTATGAGATAGTTGAGTACCCAATCAAGAAAATAATCCCGTCCAAAAATTTCCAGTAAAAATGGGATCTCTGTCACTTACAATAATCTTTGGGTTTCCATGTAGCTTTTGAATTGTTTCCATAAATGCAATATCAATTGTACTTGCTTTAAATGGATGAGATAATGCACAAAAATGTGCATACTTGGTAAGTCTATGTTACACAGTAATTTGTCACCGTCCTTACCATTCCCCGTCCCGCACAATGGAGGACCCATTTCGTGACCTGTGAACATTGTCATGCCTTGAAAACACCATCAATGCATCCCTCTAAGCATGAGCTTTATTTTCCCTTGAGACATCTCCTTGCAAAAATCATGAAAAACATCCCTTTTTGCATTGGCGCGGGCAGTCAGTTCAGTACTTGTGCCAATGAGGAAAATCCTGCAAAGAGGTCGCGCCACTTGGCGCTCTATCATAGAGCAGCAATCGCGCCACCTGGCTTTAGGACCGCTTTTAAATATGGATAGGAAGTTGTGTTTCAACAAACTCAGAAACCATTGCCTATCTTGAGTTGGGAGGTTTGGCTGCCAGAAGTTCTATGGAGGGGAAGTGGTTTTGCCTTCTATGAACCTTCCTTGTTGATAGGGCCAATCCCACAATAATAGGGAGATCCCAACTCCTCCTTCCCATCTATAAAGCCTGGCTGCATCCATGGCAAGCTAGTCTTGAAGTGTCAGTTTTGCATCTCTATATTCCCGCGCGAAGTCATAAAGAACCCTCTCTTTCCCTTAAGGCCAACTCAAGTAAGGAGACCATTGTTACGAGACTCTGGAGAGGTTTTCCCTTTCCTTGGCGAGCTTTGCGAGACGTGGACGACCGGGGACCCGTTCGAAGGAGGCTGCGACGTCAGAACTTGGTTGTAACCTCTACTCGTTTATTATTTAATAGATGACTATGATTATGGTTCCACTCCGTTTTCCATCATGTTAATGCGAGTAATGTCTTTTCTGACCGATGTTTAGTTATGTATGCTGGTTTCTATGTTTGTATCTGTTCGTTTCTTCTATGTGTAGGTGTTCATCCGCGGAGATCGTGGAAGGATTGTGATCTGCCAGGGCTGAATGACGGGGACACTTCTTCTTCAGATTATAACGTTGGAATCCAGGTAGGCTTCTATTCCTAGTCTTTCCATTCGTAACTAGGAGCTTGCGTCATAGAATTGTTGGTTTGTTGCTAGACCCCTGCTGGGCTAGTAGGGATCACCTCTGTCCGCAGAGGGGATTTACCTTCTCAACAAATTGGCGACTCCGCTGGGGATCGTCTGGTTTTCATTGTCTCGTTTATGTTGTTTCGCTTTGATTGTTTTCCTTGCTTGATGAACCTTCTGGGTTGGATTCTTTCATTATTTTAGCTTCTTGGTTTGCTTAGCTTGCATTGGTCCTTAGGCCAGCTTGTTTCAGTACTGTGAGAAAATGGGCCCGCGGTTTTTAACTGTGATCGCGCCTGGCCCGCACGTTACTTGCTAGCTGTGTGCTTGATTAGCCAGCGCCATTCCTTTTGATCGCCACCTGAGTTTTGAGTTTCTTCGTTTTTGAGCTCTCTCTTTGATCGGTGTGCTTTTCTTCTTGATTTTCCGACTGCCTGAGTGTGTTGGAGTCTTGTTTGGCTGGGAATTCACCTCTGTCCTTTGGTTGTTTGCTTTTATCTATCGATTTCACGTTTTGAGCCCTAGGGCATCTAGTGGCTTGGTGTATCGAGCCCTCCTTGGGAATTTTGGTGTCTTGATTGTCCTGTCAACTTGCTGGTTAATTCTTCACATCCTCTTTAGTAGTCGTTGATTGTTTTGTTGCGTTTTTTGGGTGATTGTTCATTCGAAATTCGTTTGGCCTTGCTTTGGACCTAGATCACACGGTCCATTGGAAGCCTTTGAGTCTTTTCTTTGCTTTGAGAGACTTTGGTCGATTTGGGGATCTGATTGCTTGCATTGTTGAGTGAATTTTGTGTTTTTCGCTCTCTTGGTTAGCATTTCTCAAATTGTTCCTTTTGTTTTCAGTGCACATTAGCCATTAAACATTGAAAATCAAAAAAAAAAAAATTCTCTTTTGCTTTTGTTAATTAGTGCAAATTGTGATCTTTTCCATATCGCTAGTGATTAGTGTTTTGAATGAAAAGTTTTCAATTGCATTAGTTGCATTAGAGACACTGTTGTTTGTATTCCGTTCATTTCGTTTGCATAAAAGCTCTCAACTCTCATTTAACTAGTTTTCATCGAACGAAATGTTGCACTGTGGCATATAGCTTGCATCTAGGAGTCTTTCGAGACACTACATACGATAGGGCCTGGAAATTGAAACTTAATTGAAGATCAACTGTAAAATTTATTCAATTAACCTAAGGCAACATTGGAACTTAATGAAACACATTTAGAAGGTCTAGGCTAGAGACGTGTTCCGGCGTCGTTAAACCTAGCAGCTGTCGTTCGCCTGTTGGCTTTAGACAGCGCTAGTACGGACTTGCGCTCCCCGTACCGTCGCGTATATAAAGGGAGACCCCTCTAGGTTTTCAATCCTTTATCCACAGGAAGCCGAGTCTGCCGCCTTATACCCGTGATACACCGAACACAGCATTCGGGGAGACTACCTGCACGTACGGAAAGTCCTTGGTCGATTTTTGTTTCATTATTGAAACCAAGGTGTATATTGCGGTTCACGGATATTTGGTACACCCTTTGTGCCTAGTTTTTCCTGAGCAGTCATTTGGTCTTTTCTGACTCCCTAAACTTGAAAAGACCGTCAAGCGCTTGTCCTTTCACGCTTGTGTCAACTCCGAAAGAGATAGAGTCATCTTTTTATCGTTTCTCGACTCTTAAAATATGAAACGGTAGAATTTCTTACTTTCCAATGTGGTAAAATTAATCACCCACGATTACACGCCTGCTTAGATATTGCTTGTTGACCGTTTGATTGTGTGCCCTTAACTCTTTCTCAACCCGTGTATGGTTTTGAGTTTGATGGCAACTTTTTCAGAGTTTACCAACCAAGGAATCCCCTCAGAAGGGAATCCTGGTCATTTTCCGACTTTTGGAAATGTTGGTGCTCCTTACATGGCGACGTTGTCCCTTCCTGGATTAACGGTTGGGTTGCCTGTTTGGTTGTTCTCAACCTCTGTAGTTCCGAATAACTCCGCTACTGTTCAGTCAGTTCCTCCACCCGAACAACATCATGTTGATTCCAAGGTGGACCTCTCCCCTTCTTCGCCTGTTTCTGTGTCCTCCTCTTCTACTTCGCCTGGTGAAAGTCTGGATTCGAGTAACCAGGTGGCTAAGAAGAAGAAGAAGAAGACAAAGAAGAGGAAGTCTAATAAGCGAGAGGCTAAATGTACGGCTACTGCCTCCGAGATATCTCCTCTTGATAAACCTTCCAACCATCCGCGGAAAGTCAAGTTCCCCTGCCTGTTGTGCACGGGAGACCATCTTCTTCGAGACTGCCCTGGCATTCCCAAGGTGCTCGAAGTATGGTCCGACGGCCGCCCGCCGTTGCCCTTGGCTTCCGGGAGTCAGGTTGGGGGCACGTCTTCAGCTGGTACTGATAAGGCTCCTAAGAAGCAGGGTAAGATTACCAATCCCTGTAAGTTGTGTGAAGGGCACCATGCCATTCACCTTTGTCCGTATATGGATGAAGCCAAGAGAGTTTTGGACAACTCAACTGTTTCTACACCATGCCTCCCGGCTGGTTATAAACAGCTTTCTTCGAGTCCTCCACCAGCTGATTCCATGATTGGTCAAGAGTCATCCTTGGTCGATCCCACTCCCTCAGAAATTCAAATTCACGAATCCGTCCTTGACCAACCATTGGTCGTAGGATCGGTTGAACTGGCCCCGCCCGCGATGCACCAGGTCTTTTCCGTTGAGAGTGGATCTCACATCCCTCATGTTCTTCTTGTTTCTTTAGATTCCTCGGACTTGGAGAAAGATTCTCTTGTCCCTATACCTCAAGAAGTTGCTCCTCCGCCTCCCGTGATGGAGGTCCTAGAGGATACTCTTCCCGACTCCATGATGGAAGTCGTGGAGGATGCTCCTTATTCCGTAACATCAGGGGAAGACCTTCGCAGTACGATGGTAGCCCCTCCGAGTAGTTTGGTCGCTTCCTTTGATTAGAGTCGATTTGCAGGATACCGCCTTCCGTCTTATGTGCCTTTCGAGATCACAGTACAGGCTTTTGGTCTGGTCGTACCCAGTACCATTATAGACGAAGGCACGTCTGTTAGTGTTTTATCCTCAACTACTTGGCAAGCTTTCGGTTCGCCGCCGCTTGCGCCTGTTACACAGAATCTGTTGGCGTTTAACAGAAGAACGAGTCAACCGTTAGGGATCCTTCCAAGGTTACCTGTTACTTTGGGAGGTAAAACCGTCCATATGGACGTGATGATTGTTCCAGGCCCTTTGGATTTCAATCTTCTCTTGGGGCGTGATTACACATATGCCATGGGAGCGCTCGTCTCCTCCCTCTTTCGTGTGGTATGTTTTCCGCATGAAGGAAGGATTGTGACCATTGATCAGCTTTCGTTCTTTGGTCCTGATATGGCAACTGGCCCGCCATCATCCCCTCTTGGTTTTTATCCACCATTTGTATCTGCCCCACCGCAGGTCAACTATGTGGCTACCTACCCGGTGCCTGTGCTCAGTGATGATGTCGTCGTGCATCAGGTGCTGGGGGCATTGGGTCCTGAATTCCAGGATGTTTTCCTTCCATCGGGAGTGGAACTCTTGGAAGCAATGACTTCTTGTTCATTATGATGAGTTCTGGTCGGAGCATGGTTCTTTTCCTGTGTCAAGCTCCTTAAAAAATGAAACAAGGTTGTAGGAGCAGAGTTCCTTGTCTTGTGTCAAGCTCCTTAAAAAATGAAACAAGATTGTCGGAGCATGGTTCCTTGTCTTGTGTCAAGCTCCTTAAAAAATGAAACAAGGTTTTCGGAGCAGAGTTCCTTGTCTTGTGTCAAGCTCCTTAAACCATGAAACAAGGTGTCTGAGGACAGTTCTTTTAATGTGTCAACCTCGTTAAAACAATGAAACACGTTCCCGTTCAATTCGAGTCTTTGGTAAGTTCTCGTAAAATACCAGTCGAGTCTTTTCCTCACTCTCGTAACTTGAACCTTCACTCCATCTGACTTTCATATGGACTGAAGCTTGGGGGGCATGTACCTCGAATTAAGTCACCATGCTGGGGGCATGCTTACTTTTTCAAGCATAGTTTGTTTCCGTTTTAAGCTTGTGTAAAAATGAAACCGGTTTCAAGCATAGTTTATCTTTGTTTCAAGCTTGTGTAAAAATGAAACCAACTTCAAGCAGAGTTTCCTGATTTCAAGCTTGTGTAAAAATGAAACCTTCCCATTTTACCTCTTGTGATTTCCATTTTATCAGCCTGTTTTGCCAGATGAGCCTTGGTTTTCTCACTCCATCGTCACTATCTGCTTGGCCGATCATATGCCTTCACTTGGTTGTTTTACCCATTCCTGAGGAACCGTTGCGATGAGTGGTCTTGTTAGCCAGCCTCTTGACCTTTACTTGTTCAGAGTAGTTCCACCATTACCGGAACCAGTTGCTACCCTTAATACCACTCGTTCCTTCAGGAGGAGTCATCTTTCAGCTCTTTTCTGACTCTCTAAAGATGAAAAGATCGCCGAGGCCCTTGTCGTTTCGATCTCGTTAAAATGGACGCGAATCGACATCCACCCAGTATAAGTTTAACCCTTTTTCGGGCTGAGATGGATTGATTACGAAAAAGGAATACCCTAGCCTATAGCGACTAGGAGGTTTTCCCGGATATTGTTTTCTACCTTTTCGGATCTGGGGAACTATTTACGAAAAGGGACTTGTGGAGTTTTCTTTTCCGCTGTCTTTTCAAACTCTCTAAACATGAAAAGACGCCGAGTTCTTCCTTTGTCAGACTCGTTAAACCCTGATGACATCGGATATAGTCGAAATGACGTTCTCCGAGTTTCTCCTTCCTGGGACTCGTTAAATGCACCAGGATGGATTCGCCCGAAGGGCGGACTTATATCACAAGCATATGCTATCCCCTTCAAGCTTGTTATTAAAAATAATTGGGGTACTCGCCAGGAATGGTGGGGGAAAAATGGAACCATCGTCATTGTCGTCGGCAGTATGTCGCTCTTGAACATGGCACTTGTCTGCATCCGTGTCGGGTTGGGGACATCTCATCTCGTTGCTTCACTTTGCCTCCATGGGTTTGGGTAATCTCTTTTGACCTCTCATCTGTTCACTGCCTCGTCACCATGACCTCTGATCCGTTGACGTCAAATACTGCCAAATCCACTGCCGTGCTGTTCATGTGTTCAAGAGAAGTTGGCCTCTGCAAATACCAACCTTCCTTTGTTTCTCATATGATCTTGATTCACAACAAAAACATCATGTTCCTCTGTCTCGTGTCGATGATGTGGGAATCATTATGGCCCACCTTCGATCAAGGTCACTTCCTGTCGACTTCAACTCATTATCCAGGAAGTTGGTCTAGAGACTCCTGATGGTACCTTGGAGCCTGCATGCCTTAATGGCAGGTTCGTCGTATTCGACGTGAGGTTTTCATCATTGGCCTCCGACGATATTCCAGCGATTGATGTACATTCATCGTATATTATTCCAGCCCTTAGATACGCTTTCATATTATGTCTTCTGTCCATACTACCATCATCATTGTCTACTGATGCCTGCTGCTTCCACCAAAGATACTGTTTTTCAACTCACTGTTTGTTCAGAACAGCGCAAGACCCCGGATTGTGTCTGTTGTAATCCAGGCTGCGATTGTGGATTATTATCATTATGTACATGACTCACTGATTGGATGGCTGCGACCATACCTGAGTCTATTTGTTTGATCTTAGTTGGATGGCTGCGCCCATACCCTGGATCCGGATTATAGCATACTCTGTTTCAGATGGCTGCGTCCATACCATATATATACCACGTACTTGAGATATCAGTTGTATCTTTCTGCGCAGGTTTTCCGACGGCGGGCCTTCAGTTGCACATGTTCTCGTAAAGCATTTCACCCCTCTCTCTCTCGGGCCTCATCCTTTAGGGGGCATCTGTTACACAGTAATTTGTCACCGTCCTTACCATTCCCCGTCCCGCACAATGGAGGACCCATTTCGTGACCTGTGAACATTGTCATGCCTTGAAAACACCATCAATGCATCCCTCTAAGCATGAGCTTTATTTTCCCTTGAGACATCTCCTTGCAAAAATCATGAAAAAACATCCCTTTTGCATTGGCGCGGGCATGCAGTTCAGTACTCGCGCCAATGAGGAAAATCCTGCAAAGAGGTTGCGCCACTTGGCGCTCTGTCATAGAGCAGTAGTCGCGCCACCCATTTTAGGGACTGTTTTTTAAATATGGATGGCGGAAGTTGAGTTCAAACAAACTCACAAACCATTGCCTATTTTGAGTTGGGAGGTTTGGCTGCGGGAGTTCTATGGAGGGGAAGTGGTTTTGCCACCTCCCATGGAACCTTCCTTGTTGATAGGGCCAATCCCATAATAATAGGGATCCCAACTCCCTCCTTCCCCATCTATAAAAGCCTGCTCAGATCCATGGCAAGCTAGTCTTGAAGTGCTGAAGCTTTGCATCTCTATATTCCCAAGTGCCTTTGTGCTGTAAAGAACCCTCTCTTTCCCTTAAGGCCAACTCAAGTAAGGAGACCATTGTTACGAGACTCTGGAGAGGTTTTCCATTTCCTTGGCGAGCTTTGCGAGACGTGGAAGACCGGGGACCCGTTCGAAGGAGGCTGCGACGTCAGAACTTGGTTGTAACCTCTACTCGTTTATTATTTAATAGATGACTATGATTATGGTTCCACTCCATTTTCCATCATGTTAATGCGAGTAATGTCTTTTCTGACCGATGTTTAGTTACGTATGCTGGTTTCTATGTTTGTATCTGTTCGTTTCTTCTATGTGCAGGTGTTCATCCGCGGAGATCGTGGAAGGATTGTGATCTGCCAGGGCTGAAGGACGGGGACACTTCTTCTTCAGATTATAACGTTGGAATCCAGGTAGGCTTCTATTCCTAGTCTTTCCATTCGTAACTAGGAGCTTGCGTCATAGCATTGTTGGTTTGTTACTAGACCCCTGCTGGGCTAGTAGGGATCGCCTCTGCCCGCAGAGGGGATTTACCTCCTCAACAGTCTATCAACTACCACCATGATGACACTCTTTCCTTCAGACTTAGGTAAACCTGTGATAAAATCCATTGAAATCTCCTCCCGACGTTGACTTGGATTGGATAAAGGTTGTAGAAGACCCGAGGTCTTAATTGTCTCAAATTTATTTTGCTGGAAAACCAAACATTCCACCATAAAATTTTGAATATCAGATATAAGGCCATCCCAAAAAAAATATTGCTTCACCCTGTGGTAAGTTTTCAAAAATCTTGAGTGTCCTCCTAAAGGAGAAGTGTGCAATTCCAAAACAACCTTTTTTTTTAGTTGGGAATTATTGCAAATATAGAAGCGATATTTGTACCATAAGGAATCATTTTTCAAACTAAATGTATCAGATGTACTAGGATATTGCTGCAAATTTTGAATGAGTGTCCACACTTCTTCATTCTTCTTCCATTCATCCCTTTCTTTGGTTATCCAATATGGTTGGATAATAGAAATGGCACAAAGAAATGCTTCCACCTCTTCATCCTTTCTTGAGAGTGCATCTGCAACAACATTTAGCTTCAATTTTTGTAGATGATTTAAAAGTCATAACCCAACATCTTTGTGACCCATTTTTGCTGCTCTTCTGAAGATAGTCTTTGTTTGAAAAAGTGTTTAAAACTATAATGATCAGTTTTTACCTTGAAGTGTCTTCCCATTAGGTAAGGTCGACATTTCTTTAGTGCATGTAGTATTGCCAACATTTCCTTCTCATAAATAGCTTTCTAAAAATACTTTCCTTTGATTGGATGACTTTAAAAAGAAATGGGCCTTTCTTCTTGCATTAAAAAAACACCAATTCCATTTCCTGAGGCATCACATTCCACAATAAAGGTTTTTGTGAAGTTTGGTGTACCTAAGACCAGTGCTAGGCACATTTCCTCTTTAAGATGTTCAACGACTTTAGTTGCTTCAGGAGTTCGTGAAAATGCATATTTCTTTAATAATTTCATTAGAGGTGCTGCTATTCTCCCATAATTATTAAAAAACTTGTGATAATACCCTGTTAACCTGAGAAATCCTCGCAACTGATTTATGGTTGTGGGGACTTTCCATTCCTTAATGGCTTTAATTTTGTTAGGGTCTACCTTAACACCCTTGTGAGATACAATATGACCCAGATATTCCACCTCTTGTACTCCAAAGAAACATTTGAATTTTTTTGCATATAATTGTTTCTCCTGCAATAGTTTGAGCACCCTGTCAACATGTTCAACATGATCCTTCCAAGACCTGCTGTAGATTAGTATATCATCAAAAAATATTAGCACAAATTTTCTAAGGGTTTGAAAATGGAATTCATCAACCCTTGAAATGTAGAAGGTGCATTGGTAAGGCCAAAAGGCATGACCAAAAATTCATAATGACCCTCATGAGTTCTAAATTCTGTTTTTGGAATATCTTCAGTCTTCATTCTAATTTGATGATATCCTGAACGAAGATCCAACTTGGTAAAATAAATTGCTCCATGTAATTCATCCAATAATTCATCAATCACAAGAATGCGAAATTTATCTTTAATAGTGAGCTTATTGAGCTCCCTATAATACGTACACATGCGCCATGATCCATCCTTCTTGTGTACCAATACTACTGGAGTAGAGAAAGAAATTTGACTAGGTTGAATTATACCAGCCTCTAACATATCTGCAATCATACGTTCAATTTCGCTATTTTGGACATAAGGATATCTGTAAGGCCTGATGTTTGGAGGAACACTTCCTGGAATAAAATGAATAGCATGATCATGATCAGGAATAGGTGGGATTCCTTTGGGATTTTCGAACACCTTAGAATTATTGTCCAAGACTTTCTGGAGATCTGGAGAAATAGATGATTTTGATGTTGGAACTTCTAGTGAGCATAATTGTGCAATTACGCCTCATTGTTATTTCTTCAGAAGCTTTGTCATGACATTAGAGCTTATTATCTTTCCCGAATTCCCTGCGATACCCCGTAATTCGATTTCCTTTCCTTTAGAAAAATTTCAAGAAAATTTCTTGAAAATTAAAAGCTACCATCCCCAAAGATTGTAACCATTGTACTCTTAGTACAAAATCAACACCTCCCATTGGAATGGAAAGCATTGGACTATTGAATAAATATTCCCCCATTGTTAGCTTGATATTATGGCATTTTCCAGAGAAATTTATAGTTCCTCCATTTGCAACCATCACTTCACATTCTGGTGTTGGGTATAGGAAACAATTCAATTCCTTGGTTACCTCACAATGGATAAAATTATGGGTACTTCCTGAATCAATAAACACTATTACCTTTTTCTTCTTGATATGTCCTTCTATCTTGAGAGTTTGAAGAGTAGTAATTCTTGCCAATGCCTTACAAAATATGATCAGACTCATTTCTTCTTCTTCTAGGGTTGGTTCCTGGTGTATATCCTTTTCTTTTGAAGTTTCTTGTTCATTTTCTTCCTCCTCTTCACAATCTATGTAAAATAATTTATTCTCAGCACACTTATGGCCTTTAGTGTATTTGCTATTACAACTGTAGCAAAGCCCTTTTTCTCCTTTTTATTATAATTGTTGTGGTGTCAACCTTGTAGGTTGTGGAAGTCTAGGAGTAGCAACACTTCCATCTTTATAGATGTGAGTGGTAGGCTTCCTTGTTGCCATAATTTTTCATTCAATTTTTCTTGCCAACCTGAATGCCTTCTCCTATGAATTAGGTTCCCAAATGCGAACTTCATGTTGGATGTTATCCTTTAAAGTCCCTATGAAGACATCAATCCTATGTTCCTCTGGAATATCAGTTACCCTTATATTCAATTTTTGGAAGTCCTCAATATGCTCCCCAACTGAACCTTCTTGTTTGAGATTTATCAATAGGCTAAAGAAGGTGTTTCTCTTTGTATCCTAATAATGTGCTATCATTTTCTCCATAAAAATTGACGAAGTGACAATTTTTTTACAGGAGCGAAGCCATCGGTACCATACAAATGTATTTTGTTCTAAATATAAAGTTGAAATGCGTACCTTTGTGTGTTTTGCACATTATTGAGATCAAAATATTGCTCGATATGTAGTATCCATGTTATGCGATCCTTTCCATCAAACTTCCTCATATCCATCTTTGGAATATGGTCGTTCTTCCATCCAACATTAGAGTTTATGAAATCACGATTAACATTTATTTTTTTCTCATGATGAGTTTCCTCTATTATCTTTTCACGATTAGGAAAAATTTCTTGTATCAAATTTGTCAAACCATCCATGTTTGCTTTTAGATCATTCTTCAAGTTTTCCATGTTGTCTTTCATTTTTTCTTCCATGTCATTCATCTTAGCTTCCATGCCAGCTTCCATTCCATCCATCTTAGCTTCCATTCCTTTCTTCAAACCATCCATATTAGCTTCCATGCCCTTCTTCAAACCATCCATCTTAACTTCCACGCCTTTCTTCAAAACTTCCATTTCATTTTTTGTTTCTCTTTGCGAGAGCGAAATTCGATGCACTTGCTCTTGTAATTTTGATATTTCATGTTGCGCTTCTTCCTCTTCATGAGTCATAGTAGAGCCTTCTGAAGGCTTAATGGGTTTTGAATTATTTTTAGGTGGAATTTTAGAACCCAATACTGATATCTATGCTTCAATATCCCCTTATGCAATTTGAAAAAAACAAAATACACACATTTTTCTTGCTTTTGAGGAGCTCGATATTGAAAATGAATTACCTCTGTGATTTCGAATCGTCCATATCTGAAATTCGACCCTGTAGTAGCAGTCTGAATCTTATTTATAATAACATAGGTCTGACCTGATTTTGATTTTTCAAGGTAAAGTTATGCTCAATTTCCCTCAATGACCTAATTATGGAGTAGTTCAGTAGAGCGAACTTGTATGACGTTCCACGTATCATTGTTTCCTCCTTCGGCTCTGAAATTGATATACGTGAAACTGTAGTCCATTTACTTGTAACCAATTTTTACATAATGCCAATCCGATGCTCAAAGAGAGAGTTATGATGATACTTATCTATACCTTCCTTGTGAAAAATACATGTCAAAAAATTTATTCTGACTACATGGCCCTTAAATTTCAGCAATTACCTTCAGTAAAGGTATTGGAGGTTTTTCTTCACCAGGTTGTTTTTCTTCAGTCTTCATTCTAATTTGATGATATCCTTAATGAAGATCCAACTTGGTAAAATAAATTGCTCCATGTAATTCATCCAATAATTCATCAATCACAGGAATGGGAAATTTATCTTTAATAGTGAGCTTATTGAGCTCCCTATAATCCGAAAACATGTGCCATGATCCATACTTCTTGTGCACCAATACTACTGGAGTAGAGAAAGAGCTTTGACTCGGTTGAATTATACCAGCCTCTAACATTTCTGCAATCATACGTTCAATTTCACTCTTTTGGACATAAGGATATCTGTAAGGCCTGATGTTTGGAGGAACACTTACTAGAATCAAATGAATAGCATGATCATGATCATGAATAGGTGGGAGTCCTTTGGGACTTTCAAACACCTTGGAATGATTGTCCAAGACTTTTGGGAGATATGGAGAAATAAATGATTTTGATGTTGGAACTTCTAGTGAGAATAATTGTGAAATTACGCCTTGTTGTTCTTTTTTTAGAAGCTTTGTCATGACATTAGAGCTTATTATATTTCCAGGCTTCCCTGCGATACCCCGTAATTCAAATTTCTTTCCTTCCAAAAAAAATTTCAAGAAAAGTTCTTGAAAATTAAAATCTACCATCCCCAAATATTGTAACCATTGTACTCCTAGTACAACTTTAGCACCTCCAATTGAAATGGAAAGCATTGGACTATTCAATACAAATTCCCCCATGGTTATTGTGATATTATGGAATTTTCCAGAGCAATGTATAGTTCCTCCATTTGTAACCATCACTTGAAATTGTGGTGCTGGGTATAGGAAGAAATTCAATTCCATGACTACCTTACAATGAATAAAATTATGGGTACTACCCGAGTCAATCAACTCTATTACTTTTTTCTTCTTGATATGTACTTCTATATTGAGAGTTTGAGGAGTGGTAATTCCTGCCAATGCATTATAGGATATGGTCGGACTTATTCCTTCTTTCTCTATGGTTGTTTCCTAGTGTATATCCTCCTCTTTTGAAGTTTCTTGTTTATTTTGTTCCTCCTCTTCCCAATATATGTAAAATAATTTCTTCTTAGCACACTTATGACCTTTAGTGTATTTTCTATCACAATTGTAGCAAATCCCTTTTGCTCTTTTTTCTTCCAAATGTTGTGGTGTCAACCTTGTAGGTTGTGGAGGTCTAGGAGTAGCAACAATTCCATATTTATAGATGTGAGTGGTAGGCTTCCTTGTCGCCATAATTTACATTCATTTTTTCTTGCCAAATTGAATTCCTTCTCCAATGAATTAGGTTCCCAAAGGTGAACCTCATGTTGGATTTCATCCTTTAAAGTCCCTATGAAGACATCAATCCTGTGTTCCTTTGGAATATGAACTACCCTTATATTCAATTTTGGGAAGTCCTCAATGTGCTCCGCCATTGAAATCTTTTGTTTGAGATTTATCAATTGGATAAAGAAGGTGTTTCTCTTTGTATCCTCATAATGTGCTATCATTTCCTCCATAAAAAATTTCCAAGTGACAATTTTTTTACGAGAGAAAAGCCATCGATACCATACAAATGTATTTTTTTGTAAATGTAAAGTTGAAATGCTTACCTTTTGTGTGTTTTTCACATTATGGAGATCGAAATATTGCTTCATATATAGTATCCATGTTACGAGATCCTTGCCATCAAACTTTCTCATATCCATCTTTGGAATATGGTGGGTCTTCCATCCAACATTAATGTTTATGAAATCACGATTAAAATTTATTTTGTTCTCATAATGAGTTTCCTCTACTAACTTTTCTCCATTAGGAATCATTTCTTGTATCAACTTTGTTAAACCTTCCTTAAAACCTTCCTTCAAACCTTTCATGTCTGCTTTTAGATCATTCTTCATGTCTTCCATGTTGTCTTTCATTTGTTCATCGATGTCATCCATATTAGCTTCAATGCCATCCATATTAGCTTCCATGCCATTCATATTAGTTTCCACGCCTTTCTTCAAGACATCCATCTTATCTTCCACACCTTTATTCAAAACTTCCATTTCATTTTTTGATGCTCTTTGCGAGAGTGAAATTTGGTGCACTTTCTCTTGTAATTTTGATATATCATGTTGCACTTCTTCCTCTTCATGAGTCATAGTAGAGTATTTTGAGGGCTTAATGGGTGTTGAATTCTTTTTAGGGGGATTTTTATAACCCAATACTGATATCTATGCTTCAGTATGCCCTTGGAATCACTTAAAACTGATTTTTCAAACAAGACTTATGCAATTTGAAAAAAAAAAATACACACCTTTTTCTTGCTTTTGAGGAGCTCGATATTGAAACTGAATTACCTCTGTGATATCATATCTTCAATATCTGAAATTCGGTCTTGTAGTATCCCTTTGAATCTTCGTTCGAATGCCATAGACATGACATGATTTGGATGCTTCAAGACAAGGTTATTCCCAATCTCCCACAATGACCTAATTATGGACTGTTTCAGTAGAGATAACTTGTACGACGTGCCATGTGTCACTGTTTCCTTCTTCAACTCTGAAATTGATATACAGGAAAAAATAGTCCATGTACTTTCGGCCACTTCTAACATATTTCCAATCTAATGCTTAGAGAGAGAGTTATGAAGATTTTACCAAAGTCGCCTCTTTTAGATGAAATTCGTGAGCCTGCAAAAACCCTAACTTCCACAGACCATTTCTCTGAAAATATAGTGAATCAAGATCTAAAATTTTTACACGAAGTTCCCCGGGATTTCAGCTTCTCATGGTAAATTTTTTAGCTTCTGAACCTTCCTAGAAAAAAAGGTATAGATAAAATTATACGATGACCTGTTTGGAGTAGCGAAACCATAGAATCCAAAGCTCTGATACCAAATGTTATGAAACCAACTCCAAAAATATAAGAAAAGAGAGATCAACACCTTAGAAATCAACCACTTCAAGGGGGAAACCTCCTTTACATACATAAATGAACAATTCTTGGATGATACAAATGACAAAACCTCCTTTCTATATATAGGAGTCCATGTGGTCATAATATAATCCTAGTTGACCTAACAATAATAATGTAAGGTCACAATAATAGCAATATGGGGGTTACAGGGGTACAAAAATAACAATAAGGGGGCTACACTAACAAAAATAATTGACTACACTAGTAATATAGGGACCTAACAAGGCCCATATAACCTTTCTTAGGCACAAAAAGGATATATTAAATCTCTCTTTCTACACTTAATAATGATTTTTAAGCTTTAATATGTTAATTAGGAAGGTGTAGATATAATTTCATAGTTGTGCCTAATATTATTTATTTTTGAATGATATTGTGAGAATATTGGGTAGATTATGAAGATTTGGAGAGGGGGATAATTTAGGGATTGTCTCTGTGCTACTGAAGGATCAATATTGGAGACTAAATTAACAAAATATCATGAAATTATTGAGAAATTCTGGAGTAATTATGGAGCTCTGATGATTGATAAAATCTAGGAATGTGTTCCCTGTCATTTAATGCAGATTCCTAGTGTTGGGAATCAAATCCAATTTTTGAGAGATTTTGGAGGGGAAAGCTTCCTCCTTTCAAGGAAAATTCTTCCTCATCATTTTCTGTAATTAAAAATTAGAATTGGCCCCACGGGGCATGTATTTCTTAGTCTTATTGTGGAGAAACTTGTTGTTTAACAACTCCACTTTCTTTTCTTGCAGAGATGTACTTGGATTGATTCAATAATGAAGATGGGTGCCATTTTTAGCTTCTAAGGCTTGGTTTATTCTAGAGGACTCTGAGCCTCCTTGGACTTGGCCATCCTAGGAGCCTCAGAGCCCTCTTGCACAATTTATTTATGTTCTTTTCACTTCTTATTCATATGCGACTCTCATTTCTGTTTTGCATATTTTTGTATTTAGTATTGTTTATTTTCTTGCTGTAGGATTGAGTTAAATAATTGAAGTGAGTTATTTTGTAGGTTTTTTATAGATTCAAAATCATTATTCATCCTTAGAATAACTTTTGAAGGTTATCTTAATCATTAAGCTACTTGTATTTGGTTACTAGTTCTCGAATATAAGATTTATGGAAATGCCTGGTAGCGAAATAGTAGTAAATTTCTGCTATTTTTTAGAATGGGTTAATGAGCTTCATTTGAATTGATTCCACTTTTATTAAGTCATAATAATGTTAAAGTTAATAAAAAAATTTACCCCATTGCATTTTCACTTGATTAGGTTAGGTATTTGATAGATTAACTAGCTCACCAGTTCTTGAATTTCTAGATTTTAGAGTAGTAATTTTCTGTTGTTTTTTAGCACGTGTGAACATGGGTATTTTGGAGTTATTCCACTTGGAATGGAGACCTAAGACATCCTAATTAATAAAAAAATTATTCCCATCCCATTTTAATTTGATTTACTTGGTCATTTGGTGAGTTATCTCCAAAACAGAACATCCTATAGCAAAAACATAACTTCCTGTAGCAATCTTGTAGCATGTGTAAACTCGACCAAATTTTCTCCCAAAGCTTGGTTTTTGTCTCTCACGCTCGAATCATGACCCCTAGGATCTAATTTCATGATTCAGGAATAATAAACACCAATTAGCGCATGCATTTTTACAAAGTATATTAGGCCTATTTATTTGAATTCATGCTCTTAGGATTTCAATTACAAATTGTTGTTCTTACCTAGGATTAATTTGTTTTCAAAGAAACACTTCCATTTTTGCAATTATTTTAGGCTATGATTTCATAAAATTCACTCCATTACATCAGATCAAAAAAATAGTGACACATTGTATGCTACACATATAGTGTCGATACCTCTTAAGTTTGTACGAACCTCGGGTTGATAATTAAAGTTGGTAGCCTTGAGAGTTGTAGCATTCTTATTGCAATATTGAGGCTCATCACCATTCTTCATAGAAAAAATAAAATAATTTAGCTGCTGCTCTACCATTTATAGTTTTCTTTCCATGCTATAGTATAATTTGGAACTTGTCCAATCCAATTCGATCTCCTATGGCATTTTATTTCTTTATTTTGCCTAATATTAATGACTGTACTTGGGCCAGTGGACATCCCATCCATAACCTATCCATATTGATATACTAATTTGAATATATCCTTGTCATTATGGCTTACTAATTTGATCATTTTTGAAATCCTACAGCCAACATGGTGTCCTTTCAACATGGATTAACTTGAAATTTCCCAGTACTTCACTTCCTTTCTACTTTGTGGTTTTACTAATTCCAAATAGTAATCCATCAGTTCATCACATGCTTGTGATGTGAACCTTCCTTCATACTTATACATGATTCCATGTTAAAAATACTCATTCTTATCTTCTCTCTCTCCCCCCCCCTAATATGCATGGATCCCCTTACGGCATAGTGGGTCAGACACTCTTGCAGAGTTTCAACTGACTCCCATTGATGAATCCTTTGATAGGTTCCAAATTGAGGTTATATAACTAGACTACTCCTACCTTTGTCATACATGATATCATATAAGGACCTAGAAAATGCATCTGAAATTCCCCTTGATGCCTCATAAGTTTACTATTATAAAACAAGACCAAATCCTTTGGCTAGAACTTCTTTCACTTTATGCACTTGTCATGCCAACATTTTGTGTGCAATTTCTATACATTTTGATGGAAGCCCACCATTGTGCAGTCTTCCTCCAATTTTAACAATTTAGGGGAATGTGTAAAATAGGAATAATGAATTCCATGGGCATTACTGCTTATTTTCCATATACCAACCTAAAGTGTGTGTATCCTCTCGCCTCTTACATGTATTTTGATATGCCCATAAGACTGCTGGAAGTTGTATATTCCAATCATCTATTTTTTCATTTCAAATTTTTTTTGGAGTGTTTTCCATCATTGAAAGCTTTGACATTACCATTTTCTTGTTAATGATAGGGATTTCTCTTCTGGTGATAAATATGAAACTTTTCCGTTGACATAATAGTTGTCTTATTCATAAAATGAGTACCTTGATCCCTCCTCAATATTTTAGGTCATCCAAATATTGTAACTACATTTTCAAATATAAACCACACAAGTGTTTTTGTGTTATAGTCACATATAGGTTCTACTTCCTCCCCTTTGGTAAGATACTTATTCATAGTTATTATGCAATTTCCCCTAACCTTTTTGAAATTTGATTGCTGATTTATATAAATTCAATTTCCCATTTGTCGAATGATCATATCATGGCCTATGGACATAATGGCATCTCATGGCATATGTCGCATTTTTTCACATAAATACTTGGCATCCTTATGGAGGGTGGGACACCACAATATTGTGCACAAGATCATATTCGTGGTGGATTGTTCTATGTAATAACCTCCTACAACTTCTTTGTGTGCTTATTTCAGTGTCGATGGTCTCTTGTGTTCCAATATGCATCTTCGAAGTATGCCATCTACAATGAGCTTGTACAAGATGTTGGAATTATGTTGTGCATGGTTCCAGCTAGCTGATGTTGGAATTGGTTTATGATGGTAGCTAGCTCATGTTTTCATTGATGTTAACCCTATGTAGTCTACCTGTTGGCTTGAGGGGTCCTGACCCAGGTTCGGTGTGCAAGGTTTGCCAACAAACCCCTATACTACTGCCCCTTTCGGCAGTGACCTGCTTGCACAGGTCACAGTCTCACCTGAAGTAGTATGGGTGGGTGCTAGAACCAGGTTTCTGCACCCTGAGAAAGGAAGTGTTAAGCAAACAAGGCTGCATTCTATTCAGATTACGTTGTCTCTGCACAGGGTTAATTATGTATCCAATTGCATCCACGTGCACTAGATCTACAATTATATGCTTTTCATTTCACCAACACAACGTTACATAACCAGAACCAAACAGATCTAGATCCAATTCAATACACATACTTTCGCAGCACGATATAACCAGAGCGGAACAAATCTAATATTTCAATATACAGATCTTCGCAATGTCAAGACAGAAAATTCATAACACAGTAGTTACCAACAATTCATTCAATAATAATCACAGATTTAGATCTAATTATCCAGCATATTCATTCATTCATCAACCTTTCCTTACAATTCCCTTCCCAACCTGTGCACATAGCAGCAGGGTCCGCACACAGCTAGACTAGGATCTGCGCGCACATAGCCAGCAGGAGTCCATTCCCAAAAAAACCAAACAGATTGCTTACACAACAGATCGCATCAATAGCTCATCAAATCCCTACCTCTTACAATCCGAAATGCTTCTATATTTATAACAATCTAGCTTTAACAATCCTATGGTCCACAACCCATGGTTTTCGGACCCTTAGTTTACCCTTTAACCCATTCCAATGTGTTCGGGGCTTTGACCCGCCCCAAAACCCCTACGCTATACTAAATATAATAAAAAATAACCAAAATGGACTAGTTTCGTAGCTTGTTAGGAGATCCCGTTCCAATAGTCCCCCAACACAATCTTGTGACTCGTCCCGAGTCACTTTACTGGAGTGTCACCGATTTGTGTTCACAGAGTATCCAGAGAGTGGGCAAGTGGAGGGAGGACTGCCTGGCTTTGGGACACAGCTTCCTTTATGAGAGTGACCATATTTTGGGAAGGTGGATCATTAGTAGTCGTGGTAACACTTGCTAATAACTTATTAAAGCGTTTATTGGTGTCATCAATGTCATGCATTAACTAGAGAGCTGAGGTAGTCCAGGGCTTCAGACGTTCTGTGATAGCGTGCTATTTCTGTCGAAGTTTCGCAACTCATCCTGGAGGTCATTCTTGTTTTTCAATCGTGCTAAGTGTTGGGCAGGTACCAAAGTAGACAACGTAGCACTGATTTCTTCAACAACCTTTTCACGCTGGCGTAAGTCCTGATTGATTTGTTGAAGAACGAGGTCAAGATAGACCCAAGACCAAAGCTGTATGGCTGATTCCATCAGAGCGGTACCTTGGTCAATTTTCCCCTTGATCATCGTAGTGGCGTCTGTGATAAGTGTAGTACGCTGGGCACGGGCTTCCGGGTTGCAACCTGGACTGTAGTTTCGAAACCTCTATGTGGGAGGCTTTGAAAGTAGCCACCAGTTTTTTCACTTTACTTCTAGGTGTGTCCTCAGCCGTGATTCCCTGGGTGACTTTCGTGCACAGCTGGTGGATCGCAGTCTCCAGCTCTGCCTGTTGTGCCTAGGCCTGGGTTACTGCCTGAGTCTGTTGGATAAGGGTGTGCTAGGCAACAACAAGCTAGCGGGTGGTACCTTGAGAACGATTGTTAATTTCTTAGGTGACACCATGAAGGAGAGACTCCAAGGCTGCGGGAGTCAACCGATCGAGGGCCAGCTGAATTTCGGCGCCTTCCGGGAGCTGTGTTCCGAGTAGGGCGCTGGTAGGGATGTTCCAGAGTCGACCTGTTGTCCCGACTTGTGTCAAACTGTTATTGACTGGCAGAGGTGGTGCTTGGCTTTCCTGGGTCGGATGTGGCTGCATGTTGATTTTGAGGGTGCGAAGGTCTTCTTGAAGAGAGGTAACCCCAGCCTTCCACTGAGCCATGATAAGTGCCCATTGATCCCCGGTCGGCAGAGTGACCGCATCTGCGATTTGCTCCAAATATCCCCCTGTTAATGTGACCGTTGCGTCATAGTTCTCACGCTAAGCTTGTTGCGTTGTCCTTTTCACGGGACCTGATGTCGATGGCCCTATTCACTTAGTACTGGTGGCAGGAGCGGAAGTGGTAGTGGCTGCCGGGTTTGGGGTTGTTTCAGATTGTTGTGGTGGTTTATCTTTGGACCCTGTTGTAACTATTGTTGGAGTACTGGAGAGACCTCTTGTCCACTCGGGGGGCCATAGGGAAATTAGTAGATCGATTTCCTCATCCAGCACCATATAGGGTAGCTCTGTCCAGGCCGGACTAGCAAGGCTGCGAATATGGACTTGATGCATAGTGATTTGAAATGCTACGATATGCTTGTATTTGTCGTATATTGTAGGGGATAATCGGGGTTGGGAGTTTATGGTAGTGGCGACACTGCTCTTGAAGAGGAACCAAAAGACCTTATTATCCTCAATGCGTTGCTTATCCTTAGAGTCCCACAGGTGGGCGTACTGAGCGCCTTCGCACATCCCAGTAGTGAGCTTGGGGACTACCGACTCTTCTGGTTTTTCCTAGGTGACCAATGCGATAAGGAATAATAGCCATGAATAGAAGAAAGGGGTCCCATGCTCTTGAGACTCGAGGACATTAGCGATAAATTCTTCACACAAGTGTCAAGCCCAATTAAAAAACACACCTTTTGCACATTGTCCAGCTAGCTAGATGACATAAGCGGGGACAGTCGCTACCTGGCACCTTCGCATGAGTTTGCAGGTTAACAGGCGAGTTCCCATTTGTGTAGAAGGATTGTTTATGGTTTGGATTACAAATCCTCATTGATTTCGCTAGACTGCATAGGTCTTCTGGACATATGACGTGGTAGCAGCTTCATACTTCTTTCCAACTTCTGCGAGCGGGTGCGACCCTTGCATCGAAAGGCCCGTAATTTTGTGGATCAACTCAACATCAATAGGGATCCTGTCACAAATCCATAAGTTGTCATTGTGAATGAGAGCCAGTAGCTGGCATGCCAGGCGATTCATGATGTTATAACGACCAAAGTAGGGCATTTGGAGCAAATTCAGAAGTCCAGATCCCACCAAGCTACAGACCCAGCGTTGAGGGACCATTGTGGTTCCATAATCTTTATGGATTGTCTCAAAATATAACATAGGGACTATTTTAGGGAAGGTGTCCTACTCTGCCAGATTATGATCATCAAACTTGACTTCATGGAGGTGTCAACAGGGATCACCGATGATGGGAACTTCGCCGGGGGTCAGAGGAGTCTGGAGGTAAGTGATCAGGCCATCCAAATTTTTTCGAATTTGCGTAGATAGTCTTCACAGTGCCCCCTCCTAGGCATCTTGTGCGGCGGCCGGAGGCCTGGGATGTCTTAGGGAATTTTGGGGCCTCTTTTCCGCCTGAGGGTTAGTCTTCGAACTTTGAGATTTTTCCTTGCCTTTCCTTCTGGTCCACGGGGGGGGGGACTTCTTCTAGCTCAGGCTCATCTTCCAGAACTTCCTCAACCTCATGCTTCGTCGGAGTGGAGGGTTCAGCAGTAGTAGTCAGTATCCTTGCACGAAAGATGAATCTAGGTTCTGGTTGATTACTTCCTAACAGAGAGGGTTGCCTAGTCATGAGAGGGTTGCTGTGATTGCGAAAAATTTCGCAGCTGGGTTGCTTCCGTGAGATGCTTAAAGTAGGCTGCTTACCTTCGGGAGGCCAATCCTCTTTTAAGGAATGGCTATTGGAAAATAGGGGGAGATTTTCGACGCAGGGAGGGTTTCCCTAGGAATAGTAAAATCCCCCTGTAACTTGCTCGGCCAGTGGCTCAGGATCCGCTCTTTTCAACGGTAACTTCTGATTTTTACCTGAGGTTATACTTCCAACAACTAGTTGTCTTCTTCCCTAGAACTTAGGCGTATTAGTTGTGCTAGGGTTACTGCTTGGCGACAGTTGTCCACCTTCCCCCAACACAGGCTTGCTCCCTAAGGAGCTCTTGGTCCAAGGCCACAAGACCTTTTGTAGTTGTCCCATAAGACTTTAAGGGGGGTTAATGCTGGGGTCAACGGTCTGTCCCTTAGTCGTGCCACCGTTGTAGAGGCAGTCTGGCTCATGGGATCATTATCTGTGGAGGTTGTATGTGATGTCGGGAACTCGGGTTTTGTGCGTGCGTCATTCGAACCCTTTCTTATGATAGATATGCTGCAGATGTTCAGACCTAGCCTTCTTCAGTCCTTCCCCTAGGGGTCTTAGAGAGGGGTTCCTTTATGATACGAAGACATCACAATGTGGACGCTTCCCCTAACCGAGTCTGCCACACTTTTAGCTCCTGACTCGGATCCTCTATATCTTCCTTGTAGCCTAATATGTTGTCCTGGGGCAAGCTTCCCTTGTCTTGAATTGCCATCTTGTAGATATATTCCCCCTTCGTTGGTGTAGGCTTTGTATATATTTTAACTTGTGTCCCTTTTCCACCTACTATCAAGTCTTCTAGTAAAGTCTGCATAGCCCGTAGTGCCCGAGGGTTGCGCAACAACCTTATGCATACTTGTAAGAAAGTTTTAATATCCTCCACTGGTTCCATATCTCCCTGGTGTGTAGCTGGTGAACACTTAGCCTCAAAGAGGTCCCTTCGTGCCTTTATAAATGTTTCCTTGATTTTTCCTAGGTCTAATCTTTCTTGTTTGTCAACTGCCTTGCGGATTAGTGAGTCAGGTTCATCCTTTTCCTTAGCTTCCCCAGTCACTAATCCACTGCATGTTATTATATTGAATTTCGCCTCCTGGCCTTGGGTCCTGCGCTTCTTCTACACAGAAAAAAACTGCTTCTCCTGTATCCTAGCTTTTAGGGCTGGGCAGTTTTCCCGTGCATGGTTCCATTTTCTACAATACCTGCAGGGCTGTCACAGGTAGTCTCTGGAAAAATGTCCTGCGTTCCCACAGTTATAACAGACCAGTTGGCCTCTATTTTGACCTGTGCTTCCACCTTGGATTTTATCCCTCTTTTCATGGAGGAAGCCATCCGTACCCGAGGGGGTTCTTGGTGACGTAGGGTCGTCTCTCCTGTTTGCTTCTTTGGTGCAGCTCTGATTTTCATGGCTAGCAGATTGGCAACGTTGGTACCAGCATTTTTCTAGTGCGAAATTGGGGGTGCCTTGCGATCTGATTGCACAACCTTCCTCGTGCCAGCGTAGAGGCCCCTTTGAACTCCATTGTTCTGGGCTATATGCTCCCGGTGCTGCTGTGTGACCTTGTTCCGTACCAGCCCCTCTTCTATTTTCCTGCCACAGATCCTAGATTTCCCGGTACATTGCTTCTACCTATTCCTGAATCTGTCATACTACTAGCGTAGCATCCTTAAGAGGCGTAGCTTCCAATCTCATAGTGGCTTCCAAGGCCTTATATTACGAACTAAAAATTTGGCGATTCATGGGTATGCGCAGGTGAGGGAGAAGCATGGCAATAAACCACTCCGTATATTGTCTATCATCATACTCGAACCCTCCTTCCCTAATTTCCTTCTTTAACCATTGATCTGCCTCCCATATTGACTTCGACGTACCTTGTTTGAAGTCTTTTACGTCTGTTACTAGTTAGGAATAATATTTCAGTTTTCAGAATTGTTGTTCTAGAGCACCCTTAATATATTATATGGAGGTGGTTCCATGCTGGGTAATGTATTGCATATACCAGTCCAGAGCTCTATCTTAGAATGCTAAAGACAACTATGCCCTCTTTATCGTGTCATTTTCCACGTTCTGCGTAATCCAGACAGAGTCCGCAACGAACCAAAATTGATCCATATCCTCATCTCCTACCCCTTTGAAGGTAGGTAGTTCCAAGTGCACCATCATGGTTCCTCTGTTAGTACCCAACTCCTTTCTCAGCTTCCTTAGGTCCCGGCAACGGAACCATTTTTTGGCTTGAGGGGTCCTGACCCAGGTTCGGTGTGCAAGGTTTGCCAACAAACCCATATACTACTAGCCCTTTCGGTAGTGACCTGCTTGCGCAGGTCACAGTATGACCCGAAGTAGTATGGGTGGGTGCTGGAACCAGGTTTCTGCACCCTGAGAAAGGAGGGGTAAAGCAAGCAGGGCTGCATTCTGTTCAGATTACCTTGTCTCTGCGTAGGGTTAATTATGTATCCAATTGCATCCACGTGCACTAGATCTAAAATTATATGCTTTTCATATCACCAACACAACGTTACATAACCAGAACCAAACAGATCTAGATCCAATTCAATACACAGACTTTCATAGCACGATATAACCAGAGCGAAACATATCTAATCTTTCAATATACAGATCTTTGCAGCGTCAAGACAGAAAATGCATAACATAGTAATTACCAGAAATTCATTCAATAGTACTCACAGATTCAAATCTAATAATCCAAAATATTCATTCATTCATCAACCTTTCCTTACAATTCCCTTCCCAACCTACGCACACAGCAACAGGGTCCGCACACAGTTGGACTAGGATCTCCGCGCACACAGCCAGCAGGAGTCTGTTCCCCAAAAACCCAAACATATCACTTACACAATAGATCGCATCAATAGCTCATAAAATCCCTACCTCTTATAATCCTAAATGCTTCTCTATTTATAAAAATCTAGCTTTAAAAATCCTATGGTCCACAACCCATGGTTTTCGGACCCCTAGTTTACCCTTTAACCCATTACAATGTGTTCGGGGCTTTGACCCGCCCCAAAACCCCTGCGCTATACTAAATATAATAAAAAATAAACAAAATGGACAAGTTTCTGAGCTTGTTAGGAGACCCCGTTCCAACACTACCTGATGTTTGGATGCATTCCTTGTAGCATATGTTTGCAACTAGTTAAGTTGGAATTGAGCTTGTTGTGTTGGAATTGATGTCAACCTTATGATGTAAATCTTGTGATGTAGTGATGGTTAGATGATGGCAGTATATGTTGCAAAGGTGTTACAAGTCATTTTAGATGTGTTGCATCTTGGAAAAGTGTTTGTGGAGAGTAGAGGACTTGTTGGAAGACTTTCCAACCCTTGTTTGTTGGATTCTAGGTCAACTTTGGAAGTGACACTTGGGATACTTGTTTCATCCACTTGTAGAGGTTTAAAAGGCTGTGACAGAGGTTTGGAGGCATGATAAGGAGCTAGATAAAGTGACCAAACAACTGGAAGAGGTTATAGGTTAAATTTTTATGCTTTTACTTAGGTTTTTCTACAACCGCACCCATGAAGGCTTGTGCATGTGGTTGTTAGGCTCAAACTGATGGTAGACATGCTTGTTTTCTCATTTGTAACCTAGTTCAGTTAGTGTTGTGCATGTGGTTGAACTTTCACGAAAATTTCTCCAGATTCCTCACACAAATTAGACATAATTTGGCATGGAAATTCCTAGAGGCTTCTAGATTAAGTTGTAAAGGTCCTCCAATCATCTCAAAACCTTTAGTGCACAAGTAGTGGTGATAGTGGATTTATGTTGTCAAATTTTTGAACTCTTGATCCAATCCCTAAGATGAATTTCGCCCAACACATATTATATACATCATTTTGGATCTGAGTATCATTTAGTTGTCTCTCAGAGTGAGTTAGAGAAGGTTGCATAGAGAAGGAATGCTTCATAATCAATTGAGAGCAGATATGCTTCAGTGTATAAGTATTAATGGTAGTGAATGGAGCATATTGATGAACTAGTGCATCAATATCCAGATCATATTTGAGTTTATTGTAGCAGGGCTTTGTTTTGAGGATTGGAGCAGATATTATGCTATTGGATGGCCATAGTATTACATTTTTTATGCATGGATGTGAGAAACTATTTTTCTTGTGTTGAAAGCATGTTTGTGGTAGTATTTTATTTGGTTCATTGATGGTGTATTCTTGTTGAGACTTGGATTGCAGAGTTGAATTCTTGTTGCGCAGAGCATCTTGGATCTAATGTGAAAATATATGACACGAGGCCCGCATAGTGTATAGGAGAAGTTACTTCATGAGACAGGAGAAGTGATTTCAAAGCTTCAAGAAAAGGAACAATTTATCCATACAATCATAGTTGGATAGTCCAATCAGAGTTGGGTGAGGATCATTGATCGTGGTGGCTTTCAATGGATGGTAGTCCATAGATTCATGTGAGAAAAAAGTATTCTGAGCTGATCATTAGAATCAAGCCTCCTAGATTATTGGTGTTTGCTTATTTTATATGAGGTAATGTCTCCAGGCTGATCAGAGTCAACTATTTATGTAAAAGACAAATTTCTTGACATAATAGAGATTCAAAGCACAGGAGCAGCAACAAGGGTGGTTTTTCTCCTGGAAGAGTTTCCACCAGAAATACCGTGTCTCATGTATGATGATGATATTTCTGGTTATTCATTGATGGTTTTCCTTTAGTTAATGTTGCTTATATGTTTACATTTTTTTCATTTACTTACTAATAATCTATGTGAAGCTACTAGCAAGTGTGTGATTTAGTAAAGTAAATAATTGGTAAAAATTGTTAGCGAGACACACTACTGATTCACCACCCCCCCTCATTAGTGCTCAAAGGTTTCCAAGAATTGGTATCAGATTGGGGCTCTCAGTTGCATATTGATTGTTGGAAAATAGATCTGGGGTAATTTGTTGGAAGAAATTTGCAATTTGTTTTTCAAAATGAACTCTTAAGGACTACAGGTTCTTACTGCTGCAAATTTCAAGGCATTGCAAGAAATTGTGAAGTATAAATTATTTTCTTATGGATCTAACTTGTGGTGATTGGTTTGTGAAGGATATTATGATGATTCACCTTCATCTAAATAAATGAAGAAAAATCCTTAATCAAGGCGAATTATTATCGAAAATAACCATAATGCAGAATTAGAAAAGGTTGGAGATTTAAAATATGCCAAAGGAGGTTTGGGACAAATTGCATATGTTATTTGGAGAACATTGCAGGAGAAGTGATGAAGAGCCTAAGAATAACAACAAAAAGAATAAGAAGAAGAAGAATAGATCCAAGAAGAACAAAGCTCCAGTTGAACCAGATGTACAAAAGGACAATAGATCTAGAGGTACAAGCTGCATTGATTTACTTCCAAGTTATATTTTTAATAGAATTGGTTATAATAATTCAAATTTGGGTAGTGAAATAGACTATGATCGTAGTTTCATGGTCCTTAAGGCTGAATATGAATATTTCAGGGTTGTTATTAAAGATTTTTCAAGTGAAATTGGAAGACTAATAGATGTGTGCTAGGAACACCAAAAGAGATTGCAGGTTTGTGATTAAAAGGAGAAAAATATCAATGTAACAGATCACTACCTTGATGACACAACTCGCAGAATAAAAAAGAATGGGAGAATTCAATTGAAACAAGAAAAAATATAGAAAGGAATATGTTGAAGCACTTGAAGGTATGATTCGTAATTAAGGAAGCAACTTGAAGAAAAATATCAACAGCTAGAGCAAGTGAAGAGTAGCATAGTGGTGAAAAAATATGGTAGCAATATTTAGAAGGGAGAGACAAGTTTTCATGCATGAAATAATAACAAAGAAAAACCAAAGAAGCCTACAAAAAATAATGTGGCTAACAATAGCAGTAAGAAAGGAGTGAGAAAACAAATTCACCAGCAACAACAAAGTAGAAAACCAAAATGAGCTTTCAAATCTAGAAGAGCATTTTCTCCTATGGTTGAAGGTAGCAATTTTTAGAGGAGAAGTCAAAACTCCTTTGTCCCCTTGATGGACAAGATTGAGTGCTTCAAATATCACAATTTTGGACATGTGGCTGCTACTTGTAGGAAAAGAATGCAAAGCTCCATGTAGCAGTTTGATCAACCAAGTAGAGGACATTATTTCAGGTATATAAGTTCATTTAATGGATTTTGATTTCCTTATAAATTTTTTGGCCATAAGTATATTGACTACTGATCTAGCATGAGGAGATGGATATCCAACATGAGAAACAAAATATTAGATCCTTTCGATACATATCTTGGTCATACAAAGTATTATGTGTGTCATAATTTTGGGCACATGTCCAAGGATTGTAAGATGCCTAGATCCTTGAGGCCTTTAGTTCAAAAGAAATAGGTAAAATAAAATGTATAACCAAGGAAATATCCAAGTAATACACAAAAGAAGAAGGACAAGAATCTAGGATAGTGTTGCATTACACTTTGTTCGCGTGATGAGGATGACATGTGGTATATTGATAGTGGATTCTCACACCATATGTCAAGAGATAGGAGAAAAATTCATTTTCTCAATAGAACCAAGAGTGGGAATGTTGTGTTTGAAGGTAATGAATCAACAAGCATGTTGGGAAGTGGTATATCCAATATTGGTGAGAAGAGGACAAATGTAAGTGTTGTGTGGCTCATTGAAGGCATAAAGCATAATAGCTTGAGCATGAACCAAATGGTTGATGGTGGTAAGGAAGTGATTTTCAACTCCAAAGGATGCATCATTTGGAAAGAAGGATAAAAGAGAGTGATTGCTAAGGGAGTCTAGACACCATATAATGTGTACATGTTGAAGGGAAGAGTGAAGAGTAAGAAGAGATCAAGGGACTAATATTTCTCATCAGATTCAAAGTAGGAGAGATTATCTCATACTGCAGTACATTTTTACATGTTAGGTATACTTGACTGTAGTCGTATGTATGAGACTAGCATGGTATCAAGGAGAGAATTGGGAGATTGAGGAGTTTTAGCAACAATGAGTTTTGATCTAGTTCTTCCATGCATTTTTAGATCAACCAGATCACTTCATATGAGTTATATCTTGCTTAGGGGGAATGATGTTTCCAAGGCTTATTCTTTGTGTTTATATTTCTTTTCACTCATTTTTTTGTAGTTGATGTATTTACTATGTATGAGTGGAAAATACATGTATATCAGCCTGTTTCAAAATTTATTGACTATCTTTAAACCACCCTAGCATGAGGACAATGTGGAAATGATATTCATATTGTGACTTGAGACATGGACCAACCATGAATGGGTTGTTATATTCATTTTATTACAACCATGTATTTGTCATTTATTCATCATTTTATGTTGGTAGAGGATCCAATCATTTGTAGATTGAGTCATTATGTTAGTAGGCATGTTTTGGAGGAGTTTCCTGGAGTTATAAAAACAATGTATTTCATTCATAAATGATGTAAAATTCTCATAATGCCTTGCACATGTATTGTTTTATCATTGAGTCTTCTAGTGGTTTAGTGCTAGAGTTGGGAATTCAAGTAAAAGTATGTCACGAGGTCATGTAATGGTCATATATGAGGTCATGTGTTGTTGTTAAAACCATGTATTTATCAATGTATATTCCATTCACCGATGTTCATGTGGACTATATGTCCATATGGTGCTTCTAATTGCGGCAATGAAGTATTTTTTGTAGCGGAAGTTGTTCACTTTAGTCTTGAGATGATGTTAGAGATGGCATGTGTTCAGGGGGAGCATTGTTTTCTCTTGTTTACTTTAGCCATAAATTTTTGGCATTATGATTCGCTTGGAGGTGTTCCTGGTGTGCCTCATGCTATGTTATGACTATTGGGGTTCCCATCCTCATGTTTTGAGCAGAGAGGTTGATTGATGTTGTTGCTATGTGGTTGCTATGGAGAGTGTTGGTTGATGATCATGTGCATATTTTTTCACATTATGTGATGTTTCTCATTGATGATGCTTATGGTTGTTGGTGCATATTTTTTTGTGCCACTAGAGGTGATGCAGGAGCATTAGCTTGGAAAAATACCTTGTATTTTTTTAAACCTAGGGGTCTCATGTTTTTGAGAAAATATTAATTTCATGTAAATATTAATATTATTTTTGAGTGATTAAATTATACTTTTAATTAATTATATGTGAGAATTTGTAAATGTTTCCAAATAATTGGAAAACCTGAGAGAAATTAGATGAGAGATATCTAAGAGATAATCATGAAGCCTAAGATAGATTTAGTTGCAAGACTTTAGGGATAAATCTAGATTTTAGGGGTGTTGAGATATTTGAGGACTTTGTTGAGTGATTAAAGGGATTTGAACCTAAATTGGTTCAATTAAATTTGTATAAATTAGTATGCCTCAAAGGAAAAATAGATCAGGAGAGGATAGAGAGGAATTAGTGAGGTTTGACAATAAAATTTGTGAGCCTACGGGCTTTTGTAAAAATGGGCCAATGATTTGAAAATCTGGCCATGTACAAAGGGTTTGTAATTGATTGCATTTTATTATACGATGAGGGTCTTGTTTTGGGAATTCTGTGTGTATTCTTGGTTAAATTCTGTTTGAATGTCTGTGGAATAAGTGTATGAGGAAAAAATCAATTTTAGTTAATATCAATTTATGCATTGAATTGAATCCAATCTGCATATGCATCGATCATTCTAGAGAAGGATTGAATTGAAAGTTCAATTCGAAATGGTGCTAGCGTATCGGCTTGGGTAAGTCGATTTCATGGAGGGCGAAATCACTCTAATTAGAATATGAAATGAAATGTTGTGTTAGAGTGCAGAGTTAAATTTTGAAATATGTTGTTAAGGTAAGAGCTGTAGCATTGGTGTGAAACTTTGGCATGGAGTTATAAACGCAGAACATCGTTGAAATCAAATGGTATAGTGAAGTTGCATTAAATTCCCACTTGAATGATTTTGAATGTGTGTCAAAGGCGTAGGTTTGGAATTGAATCGGTGGTAATGTTGCAGTGGAATACCAGCGAAGGCAGGAATTGTAAAGCTACGGTACCTATAAATCAAGAAATGGATCATATCAATCGATGTCACTTGAAGTGGTAAGGCCATTGGAACCTAGTTAAGAGATCAATGAAAAAATGGGTTCGAAGAAACCGTGAGAAATTTCATGGTAGAAGGTAAGTGATTTACAGGTACGGTGGTCTTTAATCTTCCGTATGGAGTGAGAACACAGAGGTATGTAATGAGTAGCAGAATCGATTAGAGTGGATTAAAATCGATTGGGTCAATTAGATTGGGCTTTTGATTGTTGGTTCACGGTGGCAGAGAAAGTGTTCTCACCTTCTTAGATTCGACTGGGTTATATCTGCTAGTTTAAAATTGAAACACTATTGATCCACCTTTCCTATTGATGAATTATATGTTGAAGGTTTCATTGAAAATCGATGAGTTTATTTCAATAAGAATTGATGAGTTTTGAAGGATGCAGGTAATATTATAGCAACTGATCATTGGTATTTTTAATCTGCGGTTGTGAGCAATGAAATTAAATTGAAGTAGTAAGATGGAGAAGGAAGAAACTCCCAGTTGAAGAGCGGAACCTTGGAAATGGGCGTTATCAAGTGATGGAGAAGCTTGAATAAGGTAAATTGATTGATGGTGAAGTTTATATTAAACGCATCTTGTTTAACATTGTTAGTTATCATTGAAATGCTACATGGAGTTTGTAGGAGTGAATACAAGCCATTGATGAAATTGACGGACTTGATGAGTTGGAATATTGTGGTTCCAGCGTTTTTATATGTTGGCAACGGTGACTGTGGAATTTCGGAAGGAGAACAGAGTTTACAGAGATTAATTTTAGTGGTAGCACTGGAAAATGATGTAAAAGTAGTGAGAGTTAAATCGGATCACTAAAGTTCAATTGCCAAAGAATGTCCATCGTTGGATGGAAGGTATCATTATGCACATATTGTCTATGTTGGGACTTGATTTCTGCAATTGCTATAATTTCAAGGAGTCTAGCCTAGAAAAATCGGCATTCTTTTTAAAAGATCCCACTAGCATTAATTCAAACAAGTGCGAATCTCATTGATATTGAAATGCATAAAATTGATATGCAGTAGTATTAAATTGCTGGTTTGAACTTTTAAACATGGTTTTATATTGGCATCTAGTTTTATCAAGATTTGAATTCATATATGGGTTGGTTTGATTAAACAAATGCCAGCTTGTTTAAAAAGGCAAGGGCGCTCATAATATTGGGACTTCTGAGTTGACATGTGATAAGCTTTGGTTGAGAGTTTAAAGCAATGGGGTTTTAATTAAAGTCTTTTCTTAAGACTGTTGAAAGAATTTATGTGTTGAATGATTTGAACTATATGTTTTGAAGAGCTTCCGCAATTAAAAGTTGAGATTTCCCAGACATTGAAGTCTTATTTGGGCCCAGTTATTGAAAATTAATTTTGTATATGCATGAGTTGGAGAGATTCTGGGTTTGCAGGGTTTTCCTGCATCATTTTGGTATCAGAGCTGGAATAGCTCTATGTATGAGGATTCAATTTTTTTAAAATTAAGTTAATTGCATGTGATGAATAAATGTCATATTTTGAAACTGATGAAGGTTGCAGCATAGGGATGCAGTGCAGTTGAAGAAGTGAAGCGAGATCAACAGGATCTAGGAGGTGAGCTGACAGGTATTATTTAACTCTGGTTGAGTATTGTTTACAGAATTCAGATTGCAAGCAAGTTGAATAAAGTCTTAGTGGGAAGAAGCAGATCATAGCTGGAGAGCAGTGATGAAGGAGTACAACAAGGGATTCTAAGAGAGAGTGGCAGAATCTGAAGATTCAACAGAGGTTGAATAAAGTTGCAGATGAGTGAAGCCTAAAGGAGAAGTGGAGATATGCTCAAAGGGTTCCAACAGAGGACCGGTGATTACCAAGAAACCAGATCCAAAGGAAGGGATTAGTGAGGTAAGTGGCAGCAGGAGAGTTTGCTGTTGAGAGGCTTGGTGCAACTCATGGGTGAGAAACTCATGGCGAGGAAGATGACTACTGAAAGTCATAAAGGAGAGAGCAGAGGTTCAGAGAGAAGCCACAGTAGAAAGAGGGAGAAAGAAGATGCCAAGGAAAATGGCATAAGACAGCAGCTAGCTAATGCGGAATATGACAAAGAGTTAGCTGAGATAGTGGTTCATCTTGAGTTATTGATGAAGTTGTTACAAGAAAATATGAAAGACCAGAGACATGGTTGGACCATGAGGAAGAAAGTGAAGTGGCAGAGGCTACAACAGAGAAGATATCAACAGATAAACATGTAGTTAATAGAAGAGCTAAGGGAGCTCGAGTAGATGATGGATGTACAGTTGGGGTGTACACAACTCAAAGCAGCTGAGTTGAAAGTTGAGGTTTCCATTGGTGAAACAAAGGAGGAGATCATTGATGATTTCTTGTGTTATTGGGTAAATCCAGATCAGCTGGATAATGTGAAATCTTGTATTTTTATAGCTGAAAATTGTGATGTGATTACAGGTTTTACTGAGGAGGATGCGCAATCTTGTGAAGCTGTTACAGTACAAGAGGAATTTCATGTGAGTGAAGAAGAGGATCAGGTTGAAGAGTTGGTATATAAACCAACAGTTGAGACTGTTGAACTTTGTGATTTTCAAACTGAAGATTTGTGTATGAATGCAGGGACTGTAAGTGATGGTGAAATGCTTCAACAATGCTACAGAGAAATTGCATTGTTGGAATACTTGTTGGAGAATTCAGAGTATGACAAGGAGATTGCAGCAGAAGAAAGAGTTCAGTACAATGAACGAGAGCAGAAAGACATCATGGAAACAAATGGTGTGAGAGAAATACTAGTCGACAGTCTTGAGAGTTCTTCAGAGAATTATTTGGGAAGAGAGAATCAACATACTAATGTGCTGATAGTGGAGGAGAACTCAGAACAACATACTAAAGTGCTGGAAAAGGAGGAAAAGGCACTGATGCCTTATGATTTTTGTTTTAACAAGTGTTTTGTGAATGCAGGTATTGTTGCAGGTACTGAAGAACATTTGACTCAGTTGAGTAGTCGAATGAAGGAAGACAAGAATTTTGTGGAAATTTCAAATCCATGGGATGAGGAAGTTATGTTGCTGGAAATGATGCTGAATAGTCGAAATTCAGTATAGGAAGAATCTCAATTTCAGAATTGGCAATTACCGAGGCAAAGAGATGAAGACAACAGAAAGAAGTACACAATGTACCAGTCCAGTAAGTTGCTGATAGGAGAAGGCAGAGAAGAAGTTTTCCATTGTAGAAGACAAGAGGGTATGGATGATTGGGTGGCAGCAAGAAGTCAGCAAGTGACAGTAAAAACTGAGCGAGTAAAAATTGAACGAGTAAGAACTGAGCAAGTGAGAAATCAGCAGTCTGGAGATTTATTGGACAAAGAAATTGAATTAATTAGAAGAATCATGTTGAAATTATCTCAAAGGAAGACATCAGCAAAGAAGAAAAGCAGCAGCAAAATGAAGACAGAGACAGAGTGTGAAAGTGCAGCCAGTGGAGCAAGACAACATAAAATATGGAGACTTGGAGAAAAGCAGCATACGACAGCAGATATAGATGATGAGTTACAGAACAAGGTGTGGGATCCAGGTGGACAAAGACTTAAACGCATGATCTGGAGATCATGATCATTTTCTACCTTGGGAGTCTGATGCAGGAGCATTAGCTCGGAAAAATACCTTGTATTTTTTTAAACCTAGGGGTCTCATGTTTTTGAGAAAATATTAATTTCATGTAAATATTAATATTATTTTTGAGTGATTAAATTATACTTTTAATTAATTATATGTGAGAATTTGTAAATGTTTCCAAATAATTGGAAAACTTGAGAGAAATTAGATGAGAGATATCTAAGAGATAATCATGAAGCCTAAGATATATTTAGTTACAATACTTTAGGGATAAATCTAGATTTTAGGGGTGTTGAGATATTTGAGGACTTTGTTGAGTGATTAAAGGGATTTGAACCTAAATTGGTTCAATTAAATTTGTATAAATTAATATGCCTCAAAGGAAAAATAGATCAGGAGAGGATAGAGAGGAATTAGTGAGGTTTGACAATAAAATTTGTGAGCCTACGGGCTTTTGTAAAAAGGGGCCAATGATTTGAAAATCTGGCCATGTACAAAGGGTTTGTAATTGATTGCATTTGATTATACGACAAGGGTCTTGTTTTGGGAATTCTGTGTATATTCTTAGTTAAATTCTGTTTGAATGTTTGTGGAATAAGTGTATGAGGAAAAAATCGATTTCAGTTAATATCAATTTATGCATTGAATTGAATCCAATCTGCATATGCATCGATCATTCTAAAGAAGGATTGAATCGAAAGTTCAATTCAAATTGGTGCTAGCGTATCGGCTTGGGTAGGTCGATTTCATGGAGGGCGCAATCACTCTAATTAGAATCTGAAATGAACTGCTGTGTTAGAGTGCAGAGTTAAAGTTTGAAATCTGTTGTTAAGGTAAGAGCTGTAGCATTGGTGTGAAACTCTGGCACGGAGTTATAAACGCAGAACATCGTTGAAATCAAATGGTATAGTGAAGTTGCATTAAATTCCCACTTGAATGATTTTGAATGTGTGTCAAAGGCGCAGGTTTGGAATTGAATCGGTGGTGATGTTGCAGTGGAATACCAACGAAGGCAGGAATTGTAAAGCTACGGTACCTATAAATCAAGAAATGGATCATATCAATCGTTGTCACTTGAAGTGGTAAGGCCGTTGGATCCTAGTCAAGAGATCAATGCAGAAACGAGTTCGAAGAAACTGTGAGAAATTTCATGGTAGAAGGTAAGTGAATTACAGGCACGGTGGTCTTTAACCTTCCATATGGAGTGAGAACACAGAGGTATGTAATGAGTAGCAGAATCGATTAGAGTGGATTAAAATCGAATGGGTTAATTAGATTGGGCTTTTGATTGTTGGTTCACGGTGGCAGAGAAAGTGTTCTCACCTTCTTAGATTCAACTGGGCTATATCTGCTAGTTTAAAATTGAAACACTATTGATCCACCTTTCCTATTGAAGAATTATATGTTGAAGGTTTCATTGAAAATCGACGAGTTTGTTTCAATAAGAATTGATGAGTTTTGAAGGACGCAGGTAATATTATAGCAACTGATCATTGGTATTTTTAATCTGTGGTTGTGAGCAATGAAATTAAATTGAAGTAGTAAGATGGAGAAGGACGTAACTCCCAGCTGAAGAGCGGAACCTTGGAAATGGGCGTTATCAAGCGATGGAGAAGCTTGAATAAGGTAAATCAATTGATGGTGAATTTTATATTAAACGCATCTAGTTTAACATTGTTAGTTATCATTGAAATGCTACATGGAGTTTGTAGGAGTGAATACAAGCCATTGATGAAATTGATAGACTTGATGAGTTGGAATATTGTGGTTCCAGCGTTTTTATATGTTGGCAACGGTGACTGTGGAATTTCGGAAGGAGAACAGAGTTTACAAAGATTAAGCTTAGTGGTAGCACTGGAAAACGATGTAAAGGTAGTGAGAGTTAAATCGGATCACTAAAGTTCGATTGCCAAAGAATGTCCATCGTTGGATGGAAGGTAAGTCAGTTGCGTGGCACATATTGTCGTTATGTTGGACTTTGATTTCAGAACAAGGTGAATTCTGGTTGAACATTAATTGTGAGCGCTGGCATTCTTTTTAAAAGATCCCACTAGCATTAATTCAAACAAGTGCGAATCTCATTGATATTGAAATGTATAAAATCGATATGCAGTAGTATTAAATTGCCGGTTTGAACTTTTAAACATGGTTTTATATTGGCATCTAGTTTTATCAAGATTTGAATTCATATATGGGTTGGTTTGATTAAAAAAATGCTAGCTTGTTTAAAAAGGCAAGGGCACTCATAATATTGGGACTTCTGAGTTGACATGTGATAAGCTTTGGTTGAGAGTTTAAACTAATGGGGTTTTAATTATAGTCTTTTCTTAAGATTGTTGAAAGAATTTATGTGTTGAATGATTTGAACTATATGTTTTGAAGAGCTTCTGCAATTAAAAGTTGAGATTGCCCAGACATTGAAGTCTTATTTGGGCCCAGTTATTGAAAATGCATTTTGTATATGCATGAGTTGGAGAGATTCTGGGTTTGCAGGGTTTTCCTGCATCATTTTGGTATCAGAGCTGGAATAGCTCTATGTGTGAGGATTCAAGTTTTTTAAAATTAAGTTAATTGCATGTGATGAATAAATGTCAGATTTTGAAACTGATGAAGGTTGCAACATAGGGATGCAGTACAGTTGAAGAAGTGAAGTGAGATCAACAGGATCTTGGAGGTGAGCTGATAGGTATTACTTAACTCTGGTTGAAGATTGTTTGCAGAATTCAGATTGCAAGCAAGTTGAAGAAAGTCTTAGTGGGAAGAAGCAGATAACAACTGGAGAGCAGTGATGAAGGAGTCCAGCAAGGGATTCTAAGAGAGAGTGGCAGAACCTAAAGATTCAACAGAGGTTGAATAAAGTTGAAGATGAGTGAAGCCTGAAGGAGCAGTGGAGAAATTCTCAAAGGGTTCCAACAGAGGACCGGTGATTACCAAGAAACCAGATCCGGAGGAAGGAATTGGTGAGGTAAGTGGCAGCAGGAGAGTTTGCTGTTGAGAGGCTTGGTGCAACTCATGGGTGAGAAACTCATGACGAGGAAGATGACTACTGAAAGTCATAAAGGAGAGAGCAGAGGTTTAGAGAGAAGCCACAGTAGAAAGAGGGAGAAAGAAGATGCCAAGGCAAATGGCATAAGACAACAGTTAGCTGATGCGGAATATGACAAAGAGTTAGCTGAGATAGCGGTTCATCTTGAGTTATTGATGAAGTTGTTACAGGAAAATATGAAAGACCAGAGACATGGTTGGACCATGAGGAAGAAAGTGAAGTGGCAGAGACTACAACAGAGAAGAGATCAACAGATAAACATGCAGTTAATAGAAGAGCCGAGGGAGCTCGAGTAGACGATGGATGTATAGTTGGGGTATACACAACTTAGAGCAGCTAAGTTGAAAGTTGAGGTTTCCATTTGTGAAACAGAGGAGGAGATCATTGATGATTTCTTGAGTTATTGGGTAAATCCAGATCAGCTGGATAATGTGAAATCTTGTATTTTTATAGCTGACAATTGTGATGTGATTACAGGTTTTACTAAGGAGGATGCGCAATCTTGTGAAGCTGTTACAGTACAAGAGGAAGTTCATGTGAATGAAGAAGAGGATAAGGTTGAAGAGCTGGTATATAAACCAACAATTGAGACTGTTGAACTTTGTGATTTTCAAACTGAAGATTTGTGTATGAATGCAGGGACTGTAAGTGATGGTGAAATGCTTCAGCAATGCTACAGAGAAATTGCATTGTTGGAATACTTGTTGGAGAATTCAGAGTATGACAAGGAGATTGCAGCAGAAGAAAGAGTTCAGTACAGTGAACGAGAGCAGAAAGACATCATGGAAACAAATGGTGTGAGAGAAAGACTAGTCAACAGTCTTGAGAGTTCTTCAGAGAATTATTTGGGAAGAGAGAATCAACATAATAATGTGCTGATAGTGGAGGAGAACTCAGAACAACATACTAAAGTGCTGGCAAAGGAGGAAAAGGCACTGATGCCTTATGATTTTTGTTTTAACAAGTGTTTTGTGAATGCAGGTATTGTTGTAGGTACTGAAGAACATTTGACTCAGTTGAGCAGTCGAATGAAGGAAGACGAGAATTTTGTGGAAATTTCAAATCCATGGGATGAGGAAGTTATGTTGCTGAAAATGATGCTGAATAGTCGAAATTCAGTACAGGAAGAATCTCAATTTCAGAATTGGGAATTACCGAGGCAAAGAGATGAAGATAACAGAAAGAAGTACACAATGTACCAGTCTAGTAAGTTGCTAATAGGAGAAGGCAGAGAAGAAGTTTTCCATTGTAGAAGACAAGAGGGTATGGATGATTGGGTGGCAGCAAGAAGTCAGCAAGTGACAGTAAAAACTGAGCGAGTAAAAATTGAACGAGTAAGAATTGAGCAAGCGAGAAATCAGTAGTCTGGAGATTTATTGGACAGAGAATTTGAATTAATCAGAAGAATCATGTTGAAAAGTATCTCAAAGGAAGACATCATCAAAGAAGAAAAGCAATAGCAAAATGAAGACAGAGACAAAGTATGAAAGTGCAGCCAGTGGAGGAAGACAGCATAAAATATGGAGACCTAGAGAAAAGCAGCATATGACAGCAGATATAGATGATGAGTTACAGAACAAGGTGTGGGATCCAGGCGGACAAAGACTTAAGCACATGATCTGGAGATCATGATCATTTTCTACCTTGGGAGTCTGATGCAGGAGCATTAGCTCGGAAAAATACCTTGTATTTTTTTAAACCTAGGGGTCTCATGTTTTTGAGAAAATATTAATTTCATGTAAATATTAATATTATTTTTGAGTGATTAAATTATACTTTTAATTAATTATATGTGAGAATTTGTAAATGTTTCCAAATAATTGGAAACCCTGAGAGAAATTAGATGAGAGATATCTAAGAGATAATCATGAAGCCTAAGATAGATTTAGTTGCAAGACTTTAGGGATAAATCTAGATTTTAGGGGTGTTGAGATATTTGAGGACTTTGTTGAGTGATTAAAGGGATTTGAACCTAAATTGGTTCTATTAAATTTGTATAAATTAATATGCCTCAAATGAAAAATAGATTAGGAGAGGATAGAGAGGAATTAGGTGAGGTTTGACAATAAAATTTGTGAGCCTACGGGCTTTTGTAAAAAGGGGCCAATGATTTGAAAATCTGGCCATGTACAAAGGGTTTGTAATTGATTGCATTTGATTATACGATGAGGGTCTTGTTTTGGGAATTCTGTGTATATTCTTGGTTAAATTTCTGTTTGAATGTCTGTGGAATAGGTGTATGAGGCAAAAATCGATTTCAGTTAATATCAATTTATGCATTGAATTGAATCCAATATGCATATGCATCGATCATTCTAGAGAAGGATTGAATCGAAAGTTCAATTCGAATTGGTGCTAGCGTATCGGCTTGGGTAGGTCGATTTCATGGAGGGCACAATCGCTCTAATTATAATCTGAAATGAACTGCTGTGTTAGAGTGTAGAGTTAAATTTTGAAATCTTTTGTTACGGTAAGAGTTGTAGCATTGGTGTGAAACTTTGGCACGAAGTTATAAACGCAGAACAACGTTGAAATCAAATGGTATAGCGAAGTTGCATTAAATTCCCACTTGAATGATTTTGAATGTGTGTCAAAGGCGCAGGTTTGGAATTGAATCGGTGGTAATGTTGCAGTGGAATACCAGCGAAGGCAGGAATTATAAAGCTACGGTACCTATAAATCAAGAAATGGATCATATCAATCGATGTCACTTGAAGTGGTAAGGCCGTTGGAACCTAGTTAAGAGATCAATGCAAAAACGGGTTCGAAGAAACCGTGAGAAATTTCATGGTAGAAGGTAAGTGAATTACAGGCACGGTGGTCTTTAATCTTCCGTATGGAGTGAGAACATAGAGGTATGTAATGAGTAGCAGAATCGATTAGAGTGGATTAAAATCGATTGGGTCAATTAGATTGGGCTTTTGATTATTGGTTCACGGTGGCAGAGAAAGTGTTCTCACCTTCTTAGATTCGACTGGGTTATATCTGCTAGTTTAAAATTGAAACACTATTGATCCACCTTTCCTATTGATGAATTATATGTTGAAGGTTTCATTGAAAATCGATGAGTTTGTTTCAATAAGAATTGATGAGTTTTGAAGGACGCAGGTAATATTATAGCAACTGATCATTGGTATTTTTAATCTGCGGTTGTGAGCAATGAAATTAAATTGAAGTAGTAAGATGGAGAAGGACGGAACTCCCAGCTGAAGAGCGGAACCTTGGAAATGGGCGTTATCAAGCGATGGAGAAGCTTGAATAAGGTAAATCGATTGATGGTGAAGTTTATATTAAACACATCTGGTTTAACATTGTTAGTTATCATTGAAATGCTACATGGAGTTTGTAGGAGTGAATACAAGCCATTGATGAAATTGACGGACTTGATGAGTTGGAATATTTTGGTTCCAGCGTTTTTATATGTTGGCAATGGTGACTGTGGAATTTTCGAAGGAGAATAGATTTTACAGAGATTAAGTTTAGTGGTAGCACTGGCAAACGATGTAAAAGTAGTGAGAGTTAAATCGGATCACTAAAGTTCGATTGCCAAAGAATGTCCATCGTTGGATGGAAGGTAAGTTAGTTGCGTGGGCCAAATTGTCGTTATGTTGGACTTTGATTTCAGAACAAGGTGAATTCTGGTTGAACATTAATTGTGAGTGTTGGCACTCTTTTTAAAAGATCCCACTGGCATTAATTCAAACAAGTGCGAATCTCATTGATATTGAAATGCATAAAATCTATATTCAGTAGTATTAAATTTCCGGTTTGAACTTTTAAACATGGTTTTATATTGGCATCTAGTTTTATCAAGATTTGAATTCATATATGGGTTGGTTTGATTAAAAAAATGCCAGCTTGTTTAAAAAGGCAAGGGCGCTCATAATATTGGGACTTCTGAGTTGACATGTGATAAGCTTTGGTTGAGAGTTTAAAACAATTGGGTTTTAATTAAAGTCTTTTCTTAAGACTTTTGAAAGAATTTATGTGTTGAATGATTTGAACTATATGTTTTGAAGAGCTTCCGCAATTTAAAGTTGAGATTGCCCAGACATTGAAGTCTTATTTGGGCCAGTTATTGAAAATGCATTTTGTATATGCATGAGTTGGAGAGATTCTAGGTTTGCAGGGTTTTCCTGCATCAAGAGGTTGTTGGTTGGATATGTTACTTTGAATGGTGATTATTTTATTTGCTGCTTGTTGCTAATATGGAGAGTATGGTCATTGATAATATGCATCAGTTTTTAGCCATGTAGATATCATTTAATCCAATGCTTATGTTTCATTTAAAATTCCTTATCAGATGGAGTTGACCCTTTTCCATTGATGTCAAAGAGGGAGTTATATAGGATATTGGTCCAGAGTTTTTGTGTGGTTGCCATCAATACCAAAGGCGGACATTATTGGCATTATGGTGTTCATGGTTCTAGTTAGCTGATGTTGGCATTGGTTCCTGATGGCAGCTAGCTCATGTTGGCATTGATATCAAACCTATGTAGTCATGCTAATGTTTGGGTTCCTTCCTTGTAGCATATGTTTGTAGCTATTTGAGTTGGAATTGAGCATGTTGTGTTGACATTGATGTCAACCTTGTGATGTAGTGATGGTCAGATGACAGAAATATTTTTTTCAAAGGTGTTATAAATCAGTTCATATGTGTTTCATCCTGGATAGGTGTTTGTGGGGAGTAGAGGACTTGTTGGCGAGGTTTCCAACCATTTTTTGTTGGCTTCTAGGAGGAGAGGGATGGATAGAGAGATGGATTTGGAGGTGGAGAGAAGGAGGGCACATGTGTAGATGTGATGTAAGAAAGTTTTTAAACATTTGTAATGTCGGCTCAATTGTAATAAATATATTTACGCCGTGAGGCGTCACTATTTGAAAACAACTTTCCTAGGTGCATCGTGTCATAACCTGAAACTGTTAGATTATATGTTAGATGATTAAAATATATTCAGCCATTGGATGAAAAGGCAAAGGTAGTTGCAAATATTTAGTTTACAATGAAGTTATAATAGCTCATTAGTTGGATTTATAGGGCTTCTTCTTGTTCGCTCGGCCATTCAGAATTTGTAGCAGATTATGAACCCTGGCCAGAAAAAATAACACCCAGCCAGGCACGAAGGTCACTTAGATAGGCATGGAGGTCACTACTTAAGTGTGGTATGCATGCCATTTCTTTTCACATGTTTCCTTCAGTATTTTAAACTTCATTTCTCTCTTATTTTTATGTCTGGAAGTTGCAGTGTCTTGTTCTCTGACTTTAATTGAAAACTTGCTTTTAGTTTGATATGAAAGTGAGCATATTTATTTTTAGATGTAGTTTCAGGGCTTGTAATCTCAGCGTATGATTTACCAGATATATTGAAAGTTATAATAGGTACAAATTTAGTACCTGACCATTTGGTTATAGGCTGTTTAATGTGCCTCAGATTAACCCATCATCCATTGGGGATTCAATTCCATAAATGCGACACTGGGTGGAATCGATTTGTGTCCGAAAACAAGTCATGGATAATTGCGAGACATTTGTCGAAGGATCTCCAGGTAACGGGGATGGGGATGTTAATTGGGATGGGGATGAGGATGAATCTACTTATGGTTTTCTGTGACAATTATTTTTACTGCTTAACAATATTTAATGGGGTGTTGGGCGTTTTGGGTTTCAGTATCAGAAATGGAGCTTATGATTTTATACCTCTGCCAGAGATTTCTAATGAAAAGAACCCAAGGCCTTCCCTCCTTTCTTGCAGGTCGAGGGTTCTTATTACAGTTAGAATTACCAAAGAAGGGGGTGACCTTTAGTAGGAGATCATTATATGGGAGTTAGAGCAGTGGATTTCCTCCTCCTTGCCATCTTTTTCATCATCATGATGGAAGGAAATTGCTAGAATGCCAAGATCCCTCTGTGGTCGTGTTTACAGGATCCACTCCTTTGTGGACTGGCCGTTTTTCCACTGCATAGGAATTGGGGATTATGCCTGCTTTATATTCCTTTGACATATGCGGGAGATGGAGGTGGTTGTTTATAATGTAAGTGAAAACACACAGAGTTGGTTTCCCATATGTCCTTTAAATGATGACCAAGGTTATGTGAGAGCTACGAGAGCTATGACCTTTGAACCTAGGCTAGGCATGAAGGTCACTTAGCCAGGCATGAAGGTCACTAATTAAGTGTGGTATGCATACCATTGATTTTCACATGCTGCCTTTAGTATTTTAAACTTCATTTCTCTCTTATTTTTATGTCTGGAAGTTGCAGTGTCTTGTTCTCTGACTTTAATTGAAAACTTACTTTTAGTTTGATATGAAAGTGAGCATATTTATTTTAAGATGTAGTTGCAAGGATTTTAATCTCAGCGTATGATTTACCAGATATATTGAAAGTTAAAATAGGTGCAAATTTAGTACTTTACCATTTTGTTATAGGCTATTGAAAGTGGCTTAGATTAACCCATCATCCTTTGGGGATTCATTTGCATAAATGCAACACTAGGTGGCATCGATTCACGTCTGAAAATAAGTCATGGAGAATTGCGGGACATCTGCCGAAGGATCTCGAGGTAATGGGGTTGGGGATGTTAATTGGGATGGGGATGGGGATGACTCTGCCTATGGTTTTCTGTGACAATTATTTTTACTTCTTAACAGTATTTAATGGGGCATTGGGAATTTTGGGTTTCAGTATCAGAAATGGAGCTTACGATTTTATACCTCTGCCAGATATTGCTAATGAAAAGAACCCAAGGCCTTACCTCCTTTCTTGCAGGTCAAGGGATCTTGTTACAGTTGGAATTATCAAAGAAGGGGGTGACCTTTTGCAGGATATCATTATATGGGAATTAGAGTAGGGGATTTCCTCCTCCTTGCCATATTTTTCATCATCATCGTGGAAGGAAATCGCTAGAATTCCACCATCCCTCCGCGGTCGTATAAATAGGATCCACTCCTTTGTGGACTGGTCGTTTTTTCACTGCATAGGAATTGAGGACTATCCCTGCTTTATATTCCTAGATATATGCAGGAGATGGAGGTGGTTGTTTATAATGTAAGTGAAAACACATGGATTTGGCTTCCCAAATGTCCTTTAAATGATGACCAAGGTTATGTGAGAGCTACAAGACTATGGCCTTTGAACCCAGGCCAGGTACGAAGGTCACTTAGCCATGCATGAAGGTCACTACTTAAGTGTGGTATCAGTATTGCAAAACTCTAAATTATTATATATAAAATGTTTGTGTAAGCTTCTGTTGTAGTCGGGAATTCATCCCTAATCGCAAACACTCTTCAAAGGAAGGAATTTCATCCCCTTCTCTAGCCAGAATCATCCAAAAAATTAAAATTTAAAACTCCAGCAGAGAAATTTAAGTCTGCCTCTTTCCAAGTTCTTCAAGCTAACAATCGAGAAGCAGATATATGGAAAATAAAGGGGCTACATTGTAGAAAAGAATTCTAAAAGTAACAGGCAAGAGGAGGACCTCCATATGATGCAATGATCTCGTCTGTTAATGTTTCCCAATTAGTTGACTGATTTCCTTGGGGGAGAAGATCACCTTTTGATTTTGGTGGAAAATCTATCCACACACCCCGTCACATGAAAATGGATGAAAGGAAGGGACATTTAAGGGTGCCCTCCTCACCACCGCAGTGTCATGAGATATTTACTCCAACTTGTACTACCCTAAAGCATTCACAACCCAGATGACAGAGTCTTCTGTCTGGTTGGACTCAGCTCCCCCTCTGAGAAGAAAAATCCTCCCTCCAAAAATAGTAAAGGACATAGAGGCTCCCTCAACTCCTAACAAAAACCTCTGGTTCTTTGAAAACTTGGGCCCCTAGCATTTTCTTCATTGCGTAACTCATCAACACTCTCTCCACATAGGGCAGTAGACTATACAATGTACATAGGAAAATAAAAGCTACAGGCAAGTTCTCTCTGGATCAACTCTTCCTATTACATTTCCCAAGCTTTACACTTCCAGGTAATAGGCATTTATTTCTAGTTTCAATTGAGAGTTTTAGTCCAATGGAATTAGGAGACTCCTCCTTAGATTTAATTCCTTCCTCTCCCAGTTTCAACATGGCACACTCATTCTTCCATCTCTGTGTCCAAGAAACACTAAAGGCCTTCAGACTCCTGCTCAGATTTCATTCCTTCCTCTTCTGGGTTTGAAAAGGCACACACCCCAGCTTCCATTGTTGTGTCTAAGAAGCACTGAAGGTCCTCCACAAGGACCACCTCTCACCACAAAGGGAAGAAAACTACTCACCAGAAAGGAAAGCAAACTACTCAATGGGACATAATAAGATAATAAAAACATGCTAGTTCCATCAGGGTCAAGAACTCTTACTATTTCCCAAGCTTTGCACTTCCAGATATAAGCTCTTAGTTATATATTTTCAACAGGAAGTTTTAGGCTGGTGGAATTAGCATATTCCCACTTGGATTTCATTCCTTCATCTTCCAGTTTCAACATAACACTCATCCTGCCATTGTTGTGTCTAAGAAACATTAAAGGCGACCCTCAGACTCCTTCTTGGATTTCCTTCCTTCCTCTTCTGGTTTCTACATGTCACATTCCTGCTGCCACTGTTGTACCCAATAAGAACTACTCAATGGACATAAGAAGGTAATAATGATAGGGCAGTTCCATTAGGGTCAAGGACTCTTGAGTCTTACTATTTACATTTCCAAAGTTATGCACTTCCAGGAATAGGCTCTTAGTTTTATAGTTTGAATTGGAAGTTCTAGGCTGATGGAATTAGGAGACTCCCACTTGGATTTCATTCCTTGATCTTCCAGTTTCAACAACACTCATCCTGCCATTGTTGTGTCTAAGAAACATTAAAGGTGGCCCTCAGACTCCTGCTTAGATTTCCTTCCTTCCTCTTCTAGTTTCTACATGGCACATTCCTATTGCCATTGTTGTGTCCAAGAAGCACTAAAGGCCCTCCATAAGGACCTTCAGCACCATGAACACACAAACAAAGGCAACCTATTCCACTTCTTCCTGCTTGAATGCCCAGAGAGTTGTGTTGTTGTGCGGGGAAGAGTGCAACTTCTAGGTTGTCGATTTGCCAAGGGGGAATCTTGTCATAGGCCTTTTGGTGGAAAGCTAATTCCAGAGCCAGGAGATTCAGATCTCCTAGATCAATGCTCTCCGTTTCCTCTTCCATGTGTGTAGGCTCATTCATTTATTTTTTGGAGTCTTCATTCTGGGAAGCTGAGTGAAATTTGTTGTCTATCTCCATCTAATTTGTGTTCCTAATCACAATAGCTTTGTCTTTATTAGTCAAGGAGATGGTCCCTTGAGGGTCAGAGGGAGGGGGAGGGGTGGGAATATTTTTAGGAGTGACTGAGGGGTTAGGAACAACAGATTTGGGGATAAAGAAAGAAGGTTGCGAAGACTCTCCTTCTAGGATTGGTTGGCTAGCAAGAATATCAAAGCTATTGCTGGTAGAAGGGGTAGGGGAGACTTTGGGAATGGCAGTGGATTTCTTGGTATGCTTTCGACGACTAGAGACTTTGGTGAAACCCTCTGAATCAGTGCTTTCAGAGGTTGGGGTAGATTTGGGAGGGAGATTTAAGGGGAAATCCTTGAAAAGATGGCTATGTTTAGTTGAGGATGTATTGTCTATGTCAGTAGGTGGGTTTTCAGGAGGGGAAGGGGTTCACGCCCCTCCCAGAGGAGTTGCCATTAGCTGCGTTCATACGCCAACGATGAAGGAGCTCTACTAAAGTTGTAAAGGGCCACCAGTGGAGCAGAGGAGAGCCCTGTCAGCTTCGTTGCAGGGTTTCAGAAACCATAGGGATCCATAGGGGAGGCTACGACTCAACCGTTGATCATCCCTCGACTTAATGTTCTTAACATTATAGTTTAAGTGCATTTCAAAAAAATCAAGAGAAAGCACATTATGTAATGCACTCTTTTGATATATTTTTATAGTGAATGAAGAAAGAGGTGGAATTTACAGGGATTCTTGTGTTAGTTTTCTTTGGAGATGTGTTATTTTCCTTTTTAATTTATATTTTATGACAATCATGCTTTAAAAATGTGTCTTCTGTTTTAGCTAAAAAAATATATTGATTCATAATTCATTTCAAATAGTGCTCTGATTCAGTTTGCTAGACATTTATGTTTTCTGCTAAAATGACAGTTAGAATTCATCTTAGTGTTTGATGCTCTTTTTTCATTTTCCATTTTTCTTCCACTAACTCTCCTACAATGAATTTAAATTAAAAAATTCCAAAGAGACTACCTACCTTGCCCCTGTAGAAGCTCCTCATTCTCTTAATTTCATCACCACAAACATAATCATGTAGACATGACTCCATGCCCAATGCATATGTCTCCTTTCCTACAAGAAAATATCTGAAAACTTATGCCCTACTGAGCACCATACCTAGTCTAATATCATATTAGTTGAAAATTCTATACAGATAGAGCCCTCTCTAAAGCTAGAAGGGCTAGATTCTATCTTACAAGTGGTTTGTGATTACCTCTGAGTTTCTCTCTTCATCCTAGCAAAATTACAGAGTGCTAACACCATTGAAGCCAAAATTTTTATGATACCAAATGAAGTTTTTAACCTTGTATATAAATTAATTGCAAAATAATTCTTAAAATCTGAAAATATATAATGGTGAGAACAAAAAATATACACAAAGAATTTTCTCTTGGAACCCAAAACTGTGAAAACTAGATTGATTTTTCATTATATTCCTTTCAATTTTACAATACATTATATACATGTTGAAGCATTCAAAACCATCAATAAATTAACCTTAGATTATAGCATAATAGTATTTCCCTTGAGTATGTCTACAAAATACTATGGGATAAACCATCATCCCAAAACCATGCATAAAAACCATGTGTGAAACCGTGGGTAGGCCCAACCACCATCCTTGGGAACACCCCCCATCCTTGGGCCCACCCAACCATCATTGGGTTGGCATAATATTTTTTAAGGGTGCTACCCAAAACCTTGTGTAGGGGGGCTATAGCCTCCTTGCGAATCCCCCATTAAAGGGGGTTGTTTCCCACCTTGCAACTACCCCCCCTGTGCCCGACACAAAATAACAATGCCTAAAACTAGTGATGCAAAGAATATAACACATACCCAAAAAATCACCCATGAGAAGGTGTGACCTAACCTTAGGAATATTATGAGGGATTGTACAAACTAGGATAATTTTGCAGTGGTGAAGGAGGCATGGAGCTTATGCTGTCAATATCATTCTCAATACAAAATGAATTTTAATTATACCTCTATTTCGCGTAGTAATTAAATAATTACCAATTGATAGAAAATAGATAAATCAAATAATTCATAACATAATGCACAATAGAAACCAATGAAGCCAACATATATTTGTATTAATTCAGAAAATTCTTCATTACATTGCATTTGTCACAACTCACGAACCTAATTCTTCAAGTTACAATGCAAAACATACATTCAATCTCTATGTCTATATTCACCTATGAAAGCCGAAAAAATTAACTATGAATACCATGGGAAATTCCTAACATTATGGATTAAAACCCAAAAACTAGCCTAAATTCATTCCTACATTTCACGCGTTGACCTTTCACTAAACCTTATATGTCGTGCTACTCTGTGCATATGACAAAAATCCTCCTCAAAATTGTTTCTCCAAAAAGTCCCCAATGCTCACTTGTGGCTCATCTCGAGCCAATCACTCCTTCTTCTCTTCCATGATGCTTCCACCATCTTAATGAGTATGTCGCCCCATCTTCAGTAATGGCTTCAAAATTTGGGTCCATAATCCTTCTTATGTTATTATCCTTTCTTACGACACTGTCACTTGAGGAGGCAAGTATTATATCTAGTACATCTCTTTTCCACAAAGATTTGCATGCCAACTATCAATGCATGCAGGGATGATTTCTTCTGAATCCTATAATTCAAATTTTTTTGTCCATTTAAATGCTGATTTTTGAGAAAAATACTCCACTATTGTCTATCTGTAGTTTCCCCATTAACTCTTTGAACTATTTATGTGCTTATCTTCCTTGGTGATACATATCCTTTTGATAACTATCATTGTTCAGCATCATCTAATATTGGTATATTGATTGGATTTTCCAAAAACTGCCCAAAGTATATGACTACCCATGATGGCTTAGTTATGGAATTCTTATTTGATTCTCCTCCCCTGATAATCAGTACTCGAAACTTCCAACACTCTCTCACTCGAAAATTCCTAACAATTCTAAATTTCTCTTGTCGCTCTCGGTTCTCCATTTGATGAGCCTCTAAATTAGACATAAAATAAGGCCCATCCAACCTTTCTTAGGCACATAAAGGCTATATTAAATCTCCCCTTCTACACATAATAATTATTTTTAAGCTGTAATATGTTCATTAGGAAGGTTTAGATATAATTGCATAGTTGTGCCTAATATTATTTATTTTTGAAAGATATTTTGAGAATACTGGATAGATTATGAAGATTTGGAGAGGGATATAATTTAGGGACTTGATCCCTACTACTGGAGGATTAAGATCAAAGAATAAATGAATAAAATATCATGAAATTAATGAGAAAGTCTAGAGTAATTATGGAGCTCCGTGATTGAGAAAATCTAGGAATGTGTTGCTTGTCATTTAATGCAGATTCGTAGTGTTGGGAACCGTATCCACTATTTGAGGGATTTTGGAGGGGAAAAATTCTCCTTTCAAGGAGAATTATTCCTCATAATTTTTTATAAGTGATAATTCAAATTCACCCCAAGGGGCATGTATTTTTTAGTCTTATTGTGGAGAAACTTGTTGTTTAGCAGCTCCACTTTCTTTTCTTGCAGAGATGTACTTCAACTGATTCAATAATGAAGATTGGTGTCATTTTTAGCTTCTAATAAAGCTTCTTCGATAGATCAATGTTCAACACAGATCAATGTTTGGGCTAAAATTATGTGTTGGGGAAGTTCATTAAAGATAGGTCTAGTAATTGCCCTGTTGTGAAGCCCAGGATAGTGGACAACAACCACTACACTTATCTTAGACCTGTGATAGTCCTATAAAAGGTTGAATTGAAACTCGGACTGGTGGCCAATCATTTGACTAAAGTCATCAAGCCCCTTGAAAACCACCTGTAAGCCTGGGTTTTTTGGAAAACTCGGATTGTTAACACTACAATTTTGGCCCAAGCTCAGTTGCAGAAGGCTCAGATCTATGGGTCAATTTTGTGAGCAGTCGAACTTGGGGACAATTCTGTACAACTTGGATTGTAGACCTCAAATTTATATACAGTCCTATAGAGACTTCTTTACACCTCAGACCTATTTATCCTAAAATTTGGCCTTGACATATTTATGCAGTAGATTGTTTTTTGAAATGATTGGTTAAAGGTATACATATATATGGCTGCAGATATAATTAAGCCTATGTCTGAAAGTAGATCTTGGATCCATTTGAAGATCTGTGCTGAAGCATCACTCGAAGCACTTCAAAAGACCTTTAGGGAAAACCTTTGAAGACACCTTGAGGCAGGATCTAAAGGAGTTGTTGACCCATTTCCAGGACTGTTGAAGTGACATCTTTTGAAGCAGACCATTGAAATCTTTTGAAGAATTTTATAGGCATCATTTGGAGCAGACCTTGAGAAAATTGATTGGACACATTTATAGTACTTATTGAAGATCTTGGAGCACTATTGAAGTCATTTCTTGGACCAGACATTGTAGTAGTATTGAAGGATCATTGAAGTTTTGTTGAAGTGGCCTTGAACAACATCAGGTGTATTTAGACACTAATTATATTAGTCCATTGGAGAAACCCTTGAACAACATTTTAACATCTTGTTGTAGACTTCTTGGTGGAAATTTTGATATACTTCTTGAAGAGCATGAGCATGAAAACAAGTATTTAATAAATGTTGAACGAATGATGAATATAACTAAACAATCACAACTCTCTATATAATCTCCAAAATATGAGTCACGACAAATGGATGTGACATTTAGGGAGCCTAATTAATAATAAACTTAATTAATATTAATTGGGTAAAAAAAATTGTTACTCAGGAACTACTCCTACCTAGTGGAGAATCTGATACCTTCATTTTTTTCATCTCCATGAGAAGCAAAACAAGTAAGAATGGTTCAAGAATGTCATCGACAGAGTCAAGAACTCCTAGGGAGAAGTTAGGGCAGATCCAAGATGTTACAAGAGATATTTTCCTATCATTTCTTGTTGTTGTGAACACAATGGGACATCATGCCTATCAGTGAGCATCCACATGCTAGTGATGGAATCCAAATATGCCATTCTTCAGAAGAGTTGGTTCGTTGTTATGAAACCATCTCCAAAAATAGAATAAAAGAGAGATCAACACCTTAGAAATAAGTCACTTCGAGGGGGAAACCTCCTTTACATTACATAAATGAACAATTCTTGGATAATACAAATGACCAAAACCTCCTTCTATATATAGGAGTCCATGGGATCACAATATAATCCTGGCCAGCCTAACAATAATAATGTAAGGGCACAATAATAACAATATTGGGGTTACAGGGGTACAACAATAACAATAAGGGGGTTACACTAGCAACAATAAGGGACTATACTAGTAATAGAGGGACCTAACATGCCCCTTTCCTTCAAAAAAGTGTTGTCCTCAATGCTCGAGTAGCTTCAGATGCTTCCATATAAAATTGTCATCATCCCATGTAGAATCTTTAGTGGGTAAGTTCTTCCACTTGATGAGATACTTTGAACTTGATCGATTTCGTAGCTGTCGAGTTCTTGTTTCCGTTACTGCTTCAGGTTCCAATATGATTTTTCCTTCCTCATCAAGTTCTGGCAATATTGTTTGAACTAGAAGTTTTTCCCCTATAACCTTCTTTAAGCATGAAACATGGAAAACTGGATGCACTCACGAAGAAGCAGGAAGCTCCAATTTGTATTCCATAGTACCAATCTTTTGCAACACCTTGTAAGGACCATAGTACTTTGGGGATAATTTATTATCCTTCTTAGCTTGCTTGAGGGAAATTTTTTTGTATGGTTGTAGCCGTAAAAATACCCAATCTCCTACATCAAAACTTCTCTCGCTGCGATGTTGATCTGCCTGTTGTTTCATTCGATTTTGTGCCAAATTCAGGTTATCCTTTAAGAGTGGGAGAACTTCTTGCTGATGCTCGATGTGATCTTCCACTGCTTGAACCTTCGAATTTTCCCTTAAAGATGATGTGATGGATGGTGGATGATATCCATAAAGTGTCATAAACGGGGTCATTTTTGCTACAGTATGGAAGGAAGTGTTATACCACCATTCAGCAAGAGGTAACCACTTGACCCATTGTGTTTGTTTATCAGATACAAAACAATGAAGATATCCTTACAAACATTTATTTACTATCTCAGTTTGACCATCAGATTGAGGATGATAAGATGAGCTATGAGCTAATTGAGTACCCAAACAAGAAAATAACTCCGTCCAAAATTTCCAGTAAAAATGGGATCTCTGTCGCTCACAATAACCCTTGGGCTTCCATGTAGCTTTTGAATTCTATCCATAAATGTAGTAGCAACTGTACTTGCTTTAAATGGATGAGATAATGCACAAAAGTGTGCATACTTGGTAGGTCTATCAACTACCACCATGATGACACTCTTTCCTTCAGACTTAGGTAAACCTGTGATAAAATCCATTGAAATCTCCTCCCAATGTTGACTTGGAATGGATAAAGGTTGTAGAAGGCCCGGGGTCTTAATTGTCTCAACTTTATTTTGCTGGAAAACCAAACATTCCATCACAAACTTTTGAATATCAGATATAAGGCCATCCAAAAAAAATTATTTCTTCACCCTCTGGTAAGTTTTCAAAAATCTTGAGTGTCCTCCTAAAGGAGAAGTGTGCAATTCCAAAAGAACCTTTTGTTTTAGTTGGGAATTCTTGCCAATATATAAGCGATCTTTGTACCATAAGGAATCATTTTTCCAACTAAATGTATTAGATGTACTAGGAAGTTGCTGAAAATTTTGAATGAGTGTCCACACTTCTTCATCCTTCTTCCATTCACCCCTTACTTTGGTTATCCAATCTGGTTGGATAATAGAAATGGCACAAAGAAATGCTTCCACCTCTTCATCCTTTCTTGAGAGTGCATCTGCAACAACATTTAGCTTCCATTTTTTGTAGATGATTTCAAAGTCATAACCCAACATCTTTGTGACCCATTTTTGCTGCTCTTCTGAAGATAGTCTTTGTTCGAAAAAGTGTTTAAGACTATCATGATCAGTTTTTACCTTGAAGTGTCTTCCCATTAGGTAAGTTCGCCATTTCTTTAGTGCATGCAGTATTGCTAACATTTCCTTCTCATAAATAGGTTTTTGTAAATACTTTCCTTTGATTGGACGACTTTCAAAAGAAATAGGTCTTCCTTCTTGCATTAAAACAACACCAATTCCATTTCCTGAGGCATCACATTCCACAATAAAGGTTTTTGTGAAGTCTGGCGTAGCTAAGACTGGTGCTAGGCACATTGCCTCTTTAAGATGTTCAAAGACCTTAGTTGCTTCAGGAGTCCATGAAAATGCATCTTTCTTCAATAATGTTGTTAGAGGTGCTGCTATTCTCCCATAATTCTTAACAAACTTGCGATAATACCCTATTAACCCGAGAAATCCTCGCAACTGCTTTATGGTTGTGGGGACTTTCCATTCCTTAATGGCTTTAATTTTGTTAGGTCTACTTTAACACCCTCGTGAGATACAATATGACCCAGATATTCCACCTCTTGTACTCCAAAGAAACATTTGGATTTTTTTGCATATAATTGTTTCTCCTGCAATAGTTTGAGCACCCTGTCAACATGTTCAACATGATCCTTCCAAGACCTGCTGTAGATTAGTATATCATCAAAAAATACTAGCACAATTTTCTAAGGAAGGGTTTGAAAATGGAATTCATCAACCCTTGAAATGTAGAAGGTGCATTGGTAAGGCCAAAAGGCATGACCAAAAATTCATAATGACCCTCATGAGTTCGAAATGTTGTTTTCGGAATATCTTCAGTCTTCATTCTAATTTGATGATATCCTGAACGAAGATCCAACTTGGTAAAATAAATTTCTCTATGTAATTCATCCAATAATTCATCAATCACAGGAATGGGAAATTTATCTTTAATGGTGAGCTTATTGAGCTCCCTATAATCCTGACACATGTGCCATGATCCATCCTTCTTGTGTACCAATACTACAGGAGCAGAGAAAGAACTTTGACTAGGTTGAATTATACCCGCCTCTAACATTTCTGCAATCATACGTTCAATTTCGCTATTTTGGACATAAGGATATCTATAAGGCCTGATGTTTGGAGGAACACTTCCTGGAATCAAATGAATAGCATGATCATGATCATGAATAGGTGGGAGTCCTTTGGGAGTTTCAAACACCTTGGAATGATTGTCCAAGACTTTTTGGAGATTTGGAGAAATAGATGATTTGATGTTGGAATTTCTAGTGAGCATAATTATGCAATTACGCCTTGTTGTTCTTTCTTCAGAAGCTTTGTCATGACATTAGAGCTTATTAGCTTTCCCGACTTCCCTATGATACCCCGTAATTCGATTTACTTTCCTTCAGAAAAATTTCAAGAAAAGTTCTTGAAAATTAAAAGCTACCATCCCCAAATATTGTAACCATTGTACTCATAGTACAACATCAACACCTCCCATTGGAATGGAAAGCATTGGACTATTCAATAAATATTCCCCCATTGTTAGCTTGATATTATGGCATTTTCCAGAGAAATTTATTGTTCCTCCATTTGCAACCATCACTTCACATTCTGGTGCTGGGTATAGGAAACAATTCAATTCCTTGGCTACCTCACAATGGATAAAATTATGGTTACTACGCGAATCAATAAACAATATTACCCTTTTCTTCTTGATATGTCCTTCTATCTTGAGCGCTTGAGGAGTGGTAATTCCTGCCAATGCATTACACGATATGGTCGGACTCATTTATTCTCCTTCCAGGGTTGGTTCCTGGTGTATATCCTTTTCTTTTGAAGTTTCTTGTTCATTTTCTTCCTCCTCTTCACAATCTATGTAAAATAATTTCTTCTCAGCACACTTAGGACCTTTAGTGCATTTCGTATCACAACTGTAACATAGCCCTTTTTCTCTTTTTTATTCTAATTGTTTTGGTGTCAACCTTGTAGGTTGTGGAAGTCTAGGAGTAGCAACACTTCCATCTTTATAGATGTGAGTGGTAGGCTTCCTTGTCGCCATAATTTTGCATTCAAATTTTCTTGCCAACCTGAATGCCTTCTCCTATGAATTAGGTTCCCAAATGTAAACTTCATGTTGGATGTTATCCTTTAAAGTCCCTATGAAGACATCAATCTTATGTTCCTTTGGAATATCAGTTACCCTTATATTCAATTTTTGGAAGTCCTCAATATGCTCCCCCGCTGAACCTTTTTTTTTGAGATTTATCAATTGGCTAAAGAAGGTGTTTCTCTTTGTATCCTAATAATGTGCTATCATTTCCTCCGTAAAAATTGACCAAGTGACAATTTTTTTACGGGAGCAAAGCCATCGGTACCATACAAATTTATTTTGTTCTAAATCTAAAGTTGAAATGCGTACCTTTTGTGTGTTTTTCACATTATTGAGATCAAAATATTGCTCCATCTGCAGTATCCATGTTATGCGATCCTTTCCATCAAACTTCCTCATATCCATCTTTGGAATATGGTGGTTCTTCCATCCAAAATTAGAGTTTATGAAATCACGATTAACATTTATTTTGTTCTCATAATGATTTTCATCTATTATCTTTTCACCATTAGGAAAAATTTCTTGTATCAACTTTGTCAAACCTTCCATGTTTGCTTTTAGATCATTCTTCATGTTTTCCATGTTGTATTTCATTTTTTCTTCCATGTCATTCATCTTAGCTTCCATGCCATCCATCTTAGCTTCCATGCCTTTCTTCAAACCATCCATATTAGCTTCCATTCCCTTCTTCAAACCATCCATCTTAACTTCCACACCTTTCTTCAAAACTTCCATTTCATTTTTTGTTGCTATTTGCAAGAGTGAAATTTGCAGCACTTGCTCTTGTAATTTTGATATGTCATGTTGCGCTTCTTCCTCTTCATGAGTCATAGTAGATCCTTCTGAAGGCTTAATGGGTGTTGAATTATTTGTAGGTGGTATTTTAGAACCCAATACCAATATATATGCTTCAATATCCCCTTAGAATCACTTCAAACTGATTTTTCATACAAGACTTATGCAATTTGAAAAAAACAAAATACACACATTTTTCTTGCTTTTGAGGAGCTCGATATTGAAACTAAATTATCTCTGTGATTTCAGATCTTCAATATCTGAAATTCGACCCCATAGTAGCACTTTGAATCTTATTTCTCATAACATAGGTCTGACCTGATTTGGATTCTTCAAGGTAAAGTTATGCTCAATTTCTCACAATGACCTAATTATGGACTAGTTCAATAGAGGGAACTTGTACGACGTTCCATGTATCACTGTTTCCTCCTTCAGCTCTAAAATTGATACACAGGAAACTACAGTTCGTGTACTTGCAACCACTTTTTACAAAATGCCAATCCGACGCTTAGAAAGAGAGTTATGATGATTTTCCCACGATCACCTCTTTGAGATGAAATTTGGGAGCTTGGAAAATCCATAACTTCCACAGATCATATCTCCGAAAATGTTACAAACCAAAATCTAAAATGTTTACAAGAAGTTCCTCATGTTTTTAGCTACGCTCTGTAAAAATTTTAGCTTTTGAACCTTCGTAGAAAAAACTCTATAGCGCAAATTCCACGATCACCTGTTTTAGGTGAAATTCAGGAGCCCAAAAAAACCTTAACTTCCATAGATCACATCTCAGAAACTATTGTGAACCAAGTCTAAAATTTTTACACGAAATTTCTCAGGATTTCGGCTTCGCTCTGTAAAAATTTCAGCTTTAGAACCTTCATATAAAAAAAATTATAGCGAAAATTCCATGATGACCTGTTTGGATCAACGAAACCATAGAATCCAAAGCTCTGATACCAAATGTTATGAAACCAACTCAAAAAATGGAAGAAAAGAGAGATCAAAGCCTTATAAATAATCCAATTCGAGGGGGAAACCTCCTTTACATTACATAAATTAACAATTCTTGGATGGTACAAATGACCAAAACCTCCTTCTATATATAGGAGTCCATGGGATCACAATATAATCCTAGCCGACCTAACAATAATAATGTAAGGGCACAATAATAACAATATTGGGGTTACAAGGGTACAACAATAACAATAATGGGGTTACACTAGCAACAATAAGGGACTATACTAGTAATAGAGGGACCTAACATTCGTTCACAATTTCTAAGCACAAAGATGCAATATTTGTACAAATAACTACCACCTCTGCAGTTACATGAGCTATGCTTAGGAAATTCTGTCAAAATAGATAATTTTATGCAGACATCAATGGCAAGACAAACAAAATGTCACCATTGATTTTAGAAGATTCCACTATCCATTTCCCATCAAACTTATCTATACCTTCCTTGTGAAAAATATATGTCAAAAAAATTTATTCTGACTACATGGCCCTTAAATTTCAGCAATTACCTTCAGTAAAGGTATTGGAGGTTTTTCTTCACCAGGATGTTTTTCTTCAGTATTCATTCTAATTTAATGATATCCTGAATGAAGATCCAACTTGGTAAAATAAATTGCTCCTTGTAATTCATCCAATAATTCATCAATCACAAGAATGGGAAATTTATCTTTAATAGTGAGCTTATTGAGGTCCCTATAATCTGGACACATGCGTTATGATCCATACTTCTTGTGCACCAATACTACTGGAGCAGAGAAAGAGCTTTGACTCGGTTGAATTATACCAGCCTCTAATATTTCTGCAGTCATATGTTCAATTTCACTCTTTTGGACATAAGGATATCTGTAAGGCCTGATGTTTGGAGGAACACTTCCTGGAATAAAATTAATAGCATGATCATGATCATGAATAGGTGGGAGTCCTTTGGGAGTTTCAAACACCTTGGAATGATTTTCCAAGACTTTTGGGAGATATGGAGAAATAAATGATTTTTATTTTGGAACTTCTAGTGAGCATAATTGTGAAATTACACCTCATTGTTCCTTTTTTCAGAAGCTTTGTTATGACATTAGAGCTTATTATATTTCTAGGCTTCCCTACAATACCCCGTAATTCAACTTTATTTCCTTCCAAAAAAAATTTCAAGAAAAGTTCTTGAAAATTAAAAGCTAATGTCCCCAAAGATTGTACCCTTTGTACTCCTAGTACAACTTCAGCACCTCCCATTGAAATGGAATGCATTGGACTATTCAATACATATTCCCCCATGGTTAGCTTGATATTATGGCATTTTCCATATCAATGTATAGTTCCTCCATTTGCAACCATCACTTGAAATTCTGGTGCTGGGTATAGGAAGAAATTCAATTCCATGACTACCTTAAAATGAATAAAATTATGGGTACTACCCGAGTCAATCAACACTATTACCTTTTTCTTCTTGATATGTACTTCTATCTTGAGAATTTGAGGAGTGGTAAGTCCTGCCAATGCATATAGGATATGGTCGGACTCATTCTTTCTTTCTCTAAAGTTGGTTCCTTGTGTATATCCTCCTTTTTTGACGTTTCTTGTTCATTTTGTTCCTCCTCTTCCCAATATATGTAAAATAATTTCTTCTCAGCACACTTATGACCTTTACTATATTTTTTATCACAATTGTAGCAAAGCTCTTTTTCTCTTTTTGCTTCCAATTGTTGTGGTGTCAACCTTGTAGGTTGTGGAGGTCTAGGAGTAGCAACACTTCCATATTTATAGATGTGAGTGGTAGGCTTCCTTGTCTCCATAATTTACATTCATTTTTTCTGGCCAACCTGAATTCCTTCTCCAGTGAATCAGGTTCCCAAAGGTGAACCTCATGTTGGATGTCATCCTTTAAAGTCCCTATGAAGACATCAATCCTGTTTTCCTTTTGAATATCAACTACCCTTATATTCAATTTTTAGAAGTCCTCAATGTGCTCCGCCATTGAACCCTTTTGTTTGAGATTTATCAATTGGCTAAAGAAGGTGTTGCTCTTTGTATCCTCATAATGTGCTATCATCCTCCGTAAAAATTGGCCAAGTGACAAATTTTTTATGAGAGAAAAGCCATCGATACCATACAAATGTATTTTTTTGTAAACGTAAAGTTGAAATGCTTACCTTTTGTGTGTTTTTCACATTATGGAGATCAAGATATTGCTTCATCTATAGTATCCATGTTACGGGATCCTTGCCATCAAACTTGCTCATAACCATGGAGATCAAACTTGCTCATAATGTGCTATCATCCTCCGTAAAAATTGGCCAAGTGACAAATTTTTTATGAGAGAAAAGCCATCGATACCATACAAATGTATTTTTTTGTAAACGTAAAGTTGAAATGCTTACCTTTTGTGTGTTTTTCACATTATGGAGATCAAGATATTGCTTCATCTATAGTATCCATGTTACGGGATCTTTGGAATATGGTGGGTCTTCCATCCAACATTAGAGTTTATGAAATCACGATTAAAATTTATTTTGTTCTCATCATGAGTTTCCTCTACTAACTTTTCTCCATTAGCAATCATTTCTTGTATCAAATTTGTTAAACCTTCCTTCAAACCTTTCATGTATGCTTTTAGATCATTCTTCATGTCTTCCATGTTGTCTTTCATTTGTTCGTTAATATCATCCACATCCATATTAGCTTCGATGCCATCCATCTTAGCTTCCATGCCATTCATATTAGTTTCCATGCCTTTCTTCAAGACATCCATCTTAGCTTCCACGCCTTTATTCAAAACTTCCATTTCATTTTTTGATGCTCTTTGCGAGAGTGAAATTTGGTGCACTTTCTCTTGTAATTTTGATATATCATGTTGCACTTCTTCCTCTTCATGAGTCATAGTAGAGTATTCTAAAGGCTTAATAGGTGTTGAATTATTTTTAGGGGGAATTTTATAACCCAATACTGATATCTATGCTTCAGTATGCCCTTGGAATCACTTAAAACTGATTTTTCAAACAAGACTTATGCAATTTGAAAAAAAAAAATACACACCTTTTTCTTGCTTTTGAGGAGCTCGATATTGAAACTGAATTACCTCTGTGATTTCAGATCTTCAATATCTGAAATTCGGTCCTACAGTATCCCTCTAAATCTTTGTTCGAATGCCATAGGCATGACATGATTTGGATGCTTCAAGAAAAGGTTATGCCCAATCTCCCACAATGACCTAATTATGGAATGTTTCAGTAGAGATAAATTGTACAACGTGCCACGTGTCATTGTTTCCTTCTTCAACTCTAAAATTGATATACAGGAAACATTAGTCTATGTACTTTCGGTCACTCTTTACATATTTCCAATCTGATGCTCAGAGAGAGAGTTATGAAGATTTTACCAAGGTCACCTCTTTTAGATGAAATTCGGGAGCTTGCAAAAACCCTAACTTCTACAGACCATTTCTCTAAAAATATAGCGAATCAAGATCTGAAATTTTTACACGAAGTTCCCTATGATTTCAGCTTCTCGTGGTAATTTTTTTAGCTTCTGAACCTTCCTAGAAATAAAGGTATAGAGAAAATTCTATGATGACCTGTTTGGAGTAGTGAAACCCTAGAATCTAAAGCTCTGATACCGAATGTTATGAAGAAATCAACCACTTCAAGGGGGAAACCTCCTTTACATTACATAAATGAACAATTCTTGGATGATACAAATGAAAAAGCCTCCTTTCTATATATAGGAGTCCATGTGGTCACAATATAATCCTAGCCGACCTAACAATAATAATGTAAGGGCAAAATAATAACAATATGGGGGTTACAGGGGTACAACAATACCAATAAGGGGGCTACACTAACAACAATAAGGGACTACACTAGTAATATAGAGACCTAACAAGGCCCATCTAACCTTTCTTATGCACATAAAGGCTATATTAAATATTTCTTTCTACACTTAATAGTGATTTTTAAGCTTTAATATGTTAATTAGGAAGGTTTAGATATAATTTCATAGTTGTGCCTAATATTATTTATTTTTGAATGATATTGTGAGAATATTGGGTAGATTATGAAGATCTGGAGAGGGGGATAATTTAGGAATTTTCTCTGTGCTACTGAAGGATCAATATTGGAGATTAAATTAACAAAATATCATGAATTTATTGAGAAATTATAGAGTAATTATGGAGCTCTGATGATTGATAAAATCTAGGAATGTGTTCCCTGTCATTTAATGCAGATTCCTGGTGTTGGGAATCAAATCCAATTTTTGAGGGATTTTGTAGGGGAAAGCTTCCTCCTTTCAAGGAAAATTCTTCCTCATCATTTTCTGTAATTACCAATTAGAATTGGCCCCAAGGGGCATGTATTTCTTAGTCTTATTGTGGAGAAACTTCTTGTTTAGCAACTCCACTTTCTTTTCTCGCAGAGATGTACTTGGATTGATTCAATAATGAAGATTGGTGCCATTTTTAGCTTCTAAGGCTTGGTTTATTCTAGAGGACTCTGAGCCTCCTTGGACTTGGCCATCCTAGGAGTCTCAGAGCCCTCTTGCACAATTTCTTTATGTTCTTTTCACTTCTTATTCAGAGGCAACTCTCATTTTTGTTTTGCATATTTTTGTATTTAGTATTGTTTATTTTCTTGCTGTAGGATTGAGTTAAATGATTGAAGTGAGTTATTTTGTTAGTTTTTTATAGATTCAAAATCATTATTCATCCTTAGAATAACTTTTGAAGGTTATCTTAATCATTAAGCTGCTTGTATTTGGTTACTAGTTCTTGAATATAAGATTTCTGGAAATGCCTTGTAACGAAATAGTAGTAAATTTGTGCTATTTTTTAGAATGGGTTAATAAGCTTCATTTGACTTGATTACAATTTTATTAATTCATAATAATGTTAAAGTTAATAAAAAAATTTACCCCATTTCATTTTTACTTGATTAGGTTAGGCATTTGATAGATTAACTAGCTCACTAGTTCTTGAAATTCTAGATTTTAGAGTATTAATTTTCTGTTGTTTTTTAGCACGTGTGAACATGGGTATTTTGGAGTTATTCCACTCGGAATGGAGACCTAAGACATCCTAATTAATAAAAAAATTAGTCCCATCCCATTTGAATTTGATTTACTTGGTCATTCGGTGAGTTATCTCCAAAACAGAACATCCTGTAGCAAAAACATAACTTCCTGTAGCACTCTTGTAGCATGTGTAAACTCGACCAGATTTTCTCCCAAAGCTTGGTTTTTTTCTCTTACGCTCGAATCATGACCCCTAGAATCTAATTCCATTCTTGAGGAATAATAAACACCAATTAATACATGCATTTTTACACAATATATTAGGCCTGTTTATTTGAATTCACGCTCTTAGGATTTCAATTACAAATTGTTGTTCTTACCTAGGATTAATTTGTTTTCAAAGAAACACTTCCATTTTTGTAATTAATTTAGGCTATGATTTCACAAAATTCACTCCATTACATCAGATCAAAAAAATAATGACACATTTTATGCTGCACAATAGTGTCGATACCTCTTAAGTTTGTACGAACCTCGGGTTGATAATTAAAGCTGGTAGCCTTGAGAGTTGTAGCATTCTTATTGCAATATTGAGGCTCATCACCATTCTTCAAAGAAAAAATAAAATAATTTAGCTGCTTCTCTACCATTTATAGTTTTCTTTCCATGCTATAGTATAATTTTGAACTTGTCCAATCCAATTCGATCTCTTATGGCATTTTATTTCTTTATTTTGCCTAATCTTAATGAGTGTACTTGGGCCAGTGGACATCCCATCCATAGCCTATCCATCTAGATATACTATTTTCAATATATCCTTGTCATTTTGGCTTACTCATTTGATCATTTTTGAAATCCTACAGCCAACATGGTGTCCTTTCAACATGGATTAACTTGAAATTTCCCAATACTTCACCTCCTTTCTACTCTGTGGTTTTACTCATTCCAAATTGTAATCCATCAGTTCATCACATTCTTGTGATGTGAACCTTCCTTCGTACTTATACGTGATTCCATGTTAAAAATACTCATGATTATCTTCTCTCTCTTTTCCCCCCCTAATATGCATAGATCCCCTTACTGCGCAGTGGGTCAGACACTCTTGTAGAGTTTCAACTGACTCCCATTGATGAATCCTTTGATAGGTTCCCAATTGAGTTTATCTAACTAGAATACTCCTACCTTTGTCATACATGATATCATATAAGGACCTAGAAAATGCATCTGAAATTTCCTTTGATGCCTCATAAGTTTACTATTATAGAACAAGACCAAATCCTTTGGCTAGAACTTCTTTCACTTTATGCACCTGTCATGCCAACATTTTATGTGCACTTTCTATACATTCTGATGGAAGCCCACCATTGTGCAGTCTTCCTCCAATTTTAACAGTTCAGGGGAATGTGTAAACTAGGAATAATGAATTCCATGGGCATTACTACTTCTTTTCCATATACCAACCTAAAGTGTGTCTATCCTCTCAGCCTCTTACATGTATTTCGGTATGCCCATAAGCCTGCTGGAACTTGTAAATCCAAATCATCTATTTTTTCATTTCAAAATTTTTTTGGAGTGTTTTCCATCATTGAAAGCTTTGACATTACCATTTTCTTGTTAATGATAGGGAGTTATCTTTTGGTGATAAATATGAAAATTTTTCGTTGGCACAATAGTTGTCTTGTTCATAAAATGAGTACCTTGATCCCTCCTCAGTATTTTAGGTCATCCAAATATTGTAACTACATTTTCAAATATAAACCACACAAGTGTTTTTGTGTTATAGTCGCAAACAGGTTCTACTTCCTCCCATTTGGTAAGATACTTATTCATAGTTATTATGCAATTTCCCCTAACCTTTTTGATATTGGATTGATTATTTATATAAATTTAATTTCCCATTGTCGAATGATCATAATGTGGCCTATGGACATAATGGCATCTCGTGGCATATGTCGCATTTTTTCGCGTAAATACTTGGCATCCTTATGGAGAGTGGCACAACATAGTATTGTGCACAAGATCATATACGTGGTGGATTGTTCTGTGTAACAACCTCCTGCAACTTCTTTGTGTGCTTATTTAAGTGTCGATGGTCTCTCATGTTCCAATATGCATCTTCGAAGTATGCCATCTACAATGAGCTTGTACAAGATGTTGGAATTATGTTGTGCATGGTTCCAACTAGCTGATGTTGGCATTGGTTCATGATGGCAGCTAGCTCATGTTTGCATTGATGTCAACCCTATGTAGTCTACCTGATGTTTGGATGCCTTCCTTGTAGCATATGTTTGCAACTAGTTGAGTTGGAATTGAGCTTGTTGTGTTGGAATTTATGTCAACCTTATGATGTAAATCTTGTGATGTAGTGATGGTTAGATGATGGAAGTATATGTTGTAAAGGTGTTACAAGTCATTTTAGATGTGTTGCATCTTGGACAAGTGTTTGTGGAGATTAGAGGACTTGTTGGAAGAATTTCCAACCCTTGTTTGTTGGATTCTAGGTCAACTTTGGAAGTGACACTTGGGAGACTTATTTTATCCATTTGTAGAGGTTTCAAAGGTCATGAAAGAGGTTTGGAGGCATGATAAGGTGTTGGATAAAGTGACCAAACAACTGGAAGAGGTTATAGGCTAAAGTTTTATGCTTTTCCTTAGGTTTTTCCCCAACCACACCCATGCAGACTTGTGCATGTGGTTTTTAGGCTCCAACTGATGGTAGACAAGCTTGTTTGTTCATTTTTAACCTAGTTCAGCTAGTTTTGTGCATGTGGTTGAACTTTCACGAAAATTTCTCCAGATTCCTCACACAAATTAGACATAATTTGGCATGGAAATTCCTAGAGGCTTCTAGATTAAGTTGTAAAGGTCCTCCAATCATCTCAAAACCTTTAGTGAACAAGTAGTGGTGATCGTGGATTTATGTTGTCCACTTTGTGAACTCTTGATCCAATCCCTAAGATGAATTTCACCCAACACATATTATATACATCATTTTGGATCTGAGTATCATTTAGTTGTCTCTGAGAGTGAGTTAGAGAAGGTTGCATAGAGAAGGAATGCTTCATATTAAGTTGAGAGCATATATGCTTCAGTGTATAAGTATTAATGGCAGGGAATGGAGCATATTGATGAACTAGTACATCAATATCTAGATCATATTTGAGTTTGTTGTAGCAAGGCTTTGTTTGGAGGATTGGAGCAGATATTATGCTATTGGATGGCCATAGTATTACATTTTTTATGTATGGATGTGAGAAACTATTTTCTTGTGTTGAAAGCATGTTTGTGGTAGTATTTTATTTGGTTCATTGATGGTTTATTCTTGTTGATACTTGGATTGCAGAGTTGAATTCTTGTTGAGCAGAGCATATTGGATCTAGTGTGAAAATATATGACACGAGGCCCGCATAGTGTATAGGAGCAGTTACTTCATGAGACAGGAGTAGTGATTTCAAAGCTTCAAGAAAAGGAAAAATTTATCCATACAATCAAAGTTGGGCGAGGATCATTGATTGTGGTGGCTTTCAATGGATGGTAGTCCATAGATTCTTGTGAGAAAAAAATATTCTGAGCTGATCATTAGAATCGAGCCTCCAGGATTATTGGTGTTTGCCTATTGTATATGAGGTCGAGTCTCTAGGCTGATCGGAGTCAACTATTTATGTAAAAGACAAATTTCTTGACATAATAGAGATTTAGAGTAGAGGAGCAGCAACAAGGGTGGTTTTTCTCCTGGAAGAGTTTCCACCAAAAATATCTTGTCTCATGAAATGACGATGATATTTTTGGTTATTCGTTGATGGTTTTCCTTTAGTTAATGTTTCTTATATGTTTAAATTTTTTTCATTTACTTACTAATAATCTATTTGAATCTACTAACAAGTGTGTGATTTAGTAAAGTAAATAATTGGTAAAAATTGTTAAAGAGACACACTACTGATTCACCACACTCCCTCTCAGTAGTGCTCAAAGGTTTCCAAGAATTGGTATCAGATTGGGGTTCTTAGTTGCATCTTGATTGTTGGAAAATAGATCTAGGGTAATTTGTTGGAAGAAATTTGCAATTTGTTTTTCAAAATGAACTCTTAAGGAATATAGGTTCTTACTGTTGCAAATTTCAAGGCATTGCAAGAAAGTGTGAAGTATATTTTATTTTCTTATGGATCTAACTTGTGGTGATTGGTTTGTGAATGATATTATGATGATTCACCTTCATCTAAATAAATGAAGAAAAATTCTTAATCAAGGCGAATTATTATCGAAAATATCCATAATGCAGACTTAGAAAAGGTTAGATATTTAAAATATGCCAAGGAGGTTTGGGACAAATTGCATATGTTATTTGGAGAACATTGCAGGAGAAGTGATGAAGAGCCTAGGAATAAAAAGAAGAAAAAGAAGAAGAAGAAGAATAGATCCAAGAAGAACAAAGCTCCAGTTGAACCGGCTGTACAAAAGGACAATAGATCCAAAGGTATAAGCTGCATTGATTTACTTCCAAGTTATATTTTTAATAGCATTGGTTATAATAATTCAAATTTGGGTAGTGAAATAGACTATGATCGTAGTTTCATGGTCCTTAAGGCTGAATATGAATATTTCAGGGTTGTTATTAAATATTTTTCAAGTGAAATTGGAAGACTAATAGATGTGTGCTAGGAACATGAAAAGAGATTGCAGGTTTGTGATTAAAAAGAGAAAAATATCAATGAAGAGATCACTACCTTGATGACACAGTTGGCACAATAAAAAAGAATGGAAGAATTCAATTGCAACAATAAAAAATATAGGAAGGACTATGTTGAAGTGCTTGAAGTTATGATTGGTAATTACTGAAGCAACTTGAAGAAAAATATCAACAACTAGAGCAAGTGAAGAGCAACATAGTGGTGAACAAATATGGTAGCAATTTTTAGAAGGGAGAGACAAGTTTTCATGCATGAAATAATAACAAAGAAAAACCAAAGAATTCTACACCAAAAAATGTGACTAACAATAGCAGTAAGAAAGGAGTGAGAAAACAAATTCACCAAAAACAACAAAGTAGAAAACCAAAATGAGCTTTCACATCTAGAAGACCATTTTCTCCTATGGTTGAAGGTAGAAATTTTTAGAGGAGAAGTCAAAACTCCTTTTTCCCCTTGATGGACGAGATTGAGTGCTTCAACTATCACAATTTTGGACATGTGGCTGCTACTTGTAGGAGGAGAATGCAAAATTCCATGTAGCAGTTTGATCAACCAAGTAGAGGACATTATTTCAGGTATATAAGTTCATTTAATGGATTTTTATTTCCTTATAACTTTTTTGGCCATAAGTATATTGACTGCTGATCTAGCATGAGGAGATGGAGATCCGACATGAGAAACAAAATATTATATCTTTTCGATAAATATCTTTGTCATATAAAGTATTATGTGTGTCATAATTTTGGGCACATGTCCAAGGATTGTAAGATGCCTAGATCCTTGAGGCCTTTAGTTCAAAATAAATAGGTAAAATAAAATGTATAACCAAGGAAATAGCCAAGGAATACACAAAAGAAGAAGGATGAGAAGCTAGGAGAGTGTGGCATTACACTTTATTCGCATGATGAGGATGACATGTGGTATATTGATAGTGGATTCTCACACCATATGTCAGGAGATAGGAGAAAAATTCATTTTCTCAATATAATTAAGAGTGGGCATGTTGTGTTTGAAGGTAATGAATCAACAAGCATGTTGGGAAGTGTTATATCCAATATTGGTGAGAAGAGGACAAATTCAGGTGTTGTGTGGCTCATTGAAGGCATAAAGCATAATATCTTGAGCGTGCAACAAATGGTTGATGGGGGTAAGGAAGTGATTTTAAACTCCAAAGGATGCATCACCTGGAAAGAAGAATAAAAGAGAGTGATTTCCAAGGGAGTCAAGACACCATATAATATGTACATGTTGAAGGGAAGAGTGAAGAGTAAGAAGAGATAAGGGGAGTAATCCTTCTCATCAGATTCAAAGTAGGAGAGATTATCCCATACTACAGTCCATTTTTACATGTTAGGTATACTTGACTGTAGTCGTATGTATGAGAATAGCATGGTATCAAGGAGAGAATTGGGAGATTGAGGAGTTTTAGCAACAATGAGTTTTGATCTAGTTCTTCCATGCATTTTTAGATCAACCAGATCACTTCATATGAGTTATATATTGCTTAGGGGGAATGATGTTTCCAAGGCTTGTTCTTTGTGTTTATATTTATTTTCACTCATTTTTTTTGCAGTTGATGTATTTACTGTGTATGAGTAGAAAATGCATGTATATCAACCTTTTTTCAAAATTTATTAATTATCTTTAAACCACCCTAGCATGAGGACAATGTGGAAATTATATGCATATTGTGACTTGAGACATGGACCAACCATGAATGGGTTGTTATATTCATTTTATTGCAATCATGTATTTGTCATTGATTCATCATTTTATGTTGGTAGAGGATCCAATCATTTGTAGATTGAGTCATTATGTTTGTAGGCATGTTTTGGGGGAGTTTCCTAGAGTTATTTTGTAGCCACATGTATGGGCTAATGATATTGTAACAATCATGTTATGTCATGTTTTTGGTCATTGGTCCATATGATATTTAATAGAAAAAATGTATTTCATTTATAAATGATGTAAAATGCTCATAATGCCTTGCACATGTATTGTTTTATCATTGAGTCTTCTAGTGGTTTAGTGCTAGAGTTGGGAATTCATGTAAAACTATGTCACGAGGTCATGTAATGGTCATATATGAGGTCGTGTGTTGCTGTTAAAACCATGTATTTATCAATGTATATGCCATTCACTCATGTTCATGTGGAGTATATGTCCATATGGTGCTTCTGTTTGTGGCAATGAAGTATTGTTTGTAGCGGAAGTTGTTCACTTTAGTCTTGAGATGATGTTAGAGATGGCATGTGTTCAGGGGGAGCATTATTTTCTCTTGTTTACTTTAGCCATAAATTGTTGGCATTATGATTCTCTTGGAGGTGTTCCTGTTGTGCCTCATGCTATGTTATGAAAATTGGGGTTCCCATCCTCATATTTTGAGCAGAGAGGTTGATTGATGTTGTTGCTATGTGGTTGCTATGGAGAGTGTTGGTTAAAAATCATGTGCATATTTTTTCACATTATGTGATGTTTCTCATTGATGATGCTTATGGTTGTTGGTGCATATTTTTTTGTGCCGTTAGAGGTTGTTGGTTGGATATGTTACTTTGAATGATCATTATTTTATTTGCTACTTGTTGCTAATATGGAGAGTATGGTCATTGATAATATGCATCAATTTTTAGCCATGTAGATATCAGTTAATCCAATGCTTATTTTTCATTTAAAATTCCTCATCAGATGGATTTGACCCTTTTCCATTGATGTCAAAGGGGGAGTTATATAGGATATTGGTCTAGAGTTTTTGTGTGGTTTCCGTCAATACCAAAGGGGGACATTATTGGCATTATGGTGTGCATGGTTCTAGTTAGCTGATGTTGGCATTGGTTCATGATGGTAGGTATCTCATGTTGGCATTGATGTCGAACCTATGTAGTCAAGCTAATGTTTGGGTTCCTTCCTTGTAGCATATGTTTGTAGCTAGTTGAGTTGGAATTGAGCGTGTTATGTTGACATTGATGTCAACCTTGTGATGTAGTGATGGTCAGATGATGGACATATTTTTTGCAAAGGTGTTATATATCAGTTCATATGTGTTGCAGCTTGGACGGGTGTTTGTGGAGAGTAGTGGACTTGTTGGCGAGGTTTCCAACCCTTTTTTGTTGGCTTCTAGGAGGAGAGAGGGATGGATTTGGAGGTGGAGAGAAGGAGGGCACATGTGTAGATGTGATGTAAGAAAGTTTGTAAACATTTGTAATGTCGGCTCAATTGTAATCAATATATTTGTAATAACTAATATATTTACACCGTAAGGCATCACTATTTGAAAACAACTAACCTGAAACCGTTAGATTATATGTTAGACGATTAAAACATATTCAACCGTTGGATGAAAAGGTAAAGGTAGTTGCAAATATTTAGTTTACAATGAAGTTATAATAGCTCATTAGTTGGATTTCTAGGGCTTCTTCTTGTTCGCTCGACCATTTATAATTTGAAGCAGAGTATGAACCCTGGCCAGAAAAAATAATACCCAGCCAGGCACAAAGGTCACTGAGTTAGGCATGAAGGTCACTACTTAAGTGTGGTATGCATGCCATTTCTTTTCACATGCTACCTTCAATATTTTAAACTTCATTTCTCTCTTATTTTTATGTCTGGAAGTTGCAGTTTCTTGTTCTCTAACTTTAATTGAAAACCCGCTTTTAGTTTGATATGCAAGTGAGCATATTTATTTTTATATGTAGTTGCAGGGCTTGTAATCTCAGCGTATGATTTACTAGATATATTTAAAGTTATAATAGGTATATATTTAGTACTTGACCATTTGGTTATAGGCTGTTGAAAGTGCCTCAGATTAACCCATCATCCATTGGGGATTCAATTGCATAAATGTGACACTAAATGGAATCGATTCGCATCCAAAAAGAAGTCATGGAGAATTGCGGGACATCTGCCGAAGGATCTCCCGGTAATGGGGATGGGTATGGGGATGACTCTACCTATGGTTTTCTGTGACAGTTATTTTGACTGCTTAACAGTATTTAATGGGGCATTGGGTGTTTTGGGTTTCAGTATCAGAAATGGAGCTTACGATTTTATACCTCTGCCAGAGATTTTTAATGAAAAGAACCCAAGGCCTTACCTCCTTTCTTGCAGGTCGATGGTTCTTGTTACAGTTGGAATTATCAAAGAAGGGGGTGAAATTTTGCATGATATCATTATATGAGAGTTAGAGCAGGGGATTTCCTCCTCCTTGCCATATTTTTCATCATCATCGTGGAAGGAAATTGCTAGAATTCCACCATCCCTCTGCGGTCGTGTTAACATGATCCACTCCTTTGTGGACTGGCCATTTTTCCACTGCATAGGAATTGGGGATTATGCCTGCTTTATATTCCTTGGACATATGCGGGAGATGGAGGTGGTTTTTTATAATGTAAGTGAAAAAACATGGAGTTGGTTTCCCATATGTCCTTTAAATGAAGACCAAGGTTTTGTGAGAGCTATGAGAGCTATGACCTTTGAACCTAGGCTAGGCACGAAGGTCACTTAGCCAGACATGAAGGTCACTACTTAAGTGCGGTATGCATGCCATTGATTTTCACATGATGCCTTTAGTATTTTAAAATTCATTTCTCTCTTATTTTTATGTCTGGAAGTTGCAGTGTCTTGTTCTCTGACTTTAATTGAAAACTTGCTTTTAGTTTGATATGCAAGTGAGCATATTTATTTTTAGATGTAGTTGCAAGGATTTTAATCTCAGCGTATGATTTACCAGATATATTGAAAGTTAAAATAGGTATAAATTTAGTACTTTACCATTTGATTATAGGTTGTTGAAAGTGGCTTAGATTAACCCATCATCCGGTGGGGATTAATTTGCATAAATGCGACACCAGGTGGTATCGATTCACGTCCAAAAACAAGTCATGGAGAATTACGGGACATTTGCTGAAGGATCTCGAGGTAACGGGGCTGGGGATGTTAATTGGGATGGGGATGGGGATGAATCTACCTATGGTTTTCTGTGACAGTTCTCTTTACTGCTTAGCAGTATTTAATGGGGCGTTGGGCATTTTTGGTTTTAGTATCGGAAATGGAGCTTACAATTTTATACCTCTGCCATAGATTGCTAATGAAAAGAACCCAATGCCTTACCTCCTTGCTTGTAGGTTGGGGGTTCTTGTTACAATTGGAATTATCAAATAAGGGGGTGGCCTTTTGCAGGAGATAATTATATGGGAATTAGAGCAGCAGATTTCCTCCTCCTTGCCATCTTTTTCATCATCATCGTGGAAGGAAATTGCTAGAATTCCACCATCTCTCTGTGGTCGTGTTAATAGGATCCACTCCTTTGTGGATTAGTCATTTTACCATTGCATAGGAATTGGGGATTATCCCTACTTTATATTCCTTGGAGATATGCAGGAGATGGAGGTGGTTGTTTATAATGTAAGTGAAAACACACAGATTTGGCTTCCCAGATGTCCTTTAAATGATGACCAAGGTTGTGTGAGAGCTATGAGAGCTATGGCCTTTGAACCCAGGCCAGGCATGAAGGTCACTTAGCCAGGCATGAAGGTAACTACTTAAGTGTGGTATCAATATTGCAAAACTCTAAATTATTATATATAAAATGTTTGTATAAGCTTTTTTTGTAGTGGAGAATTCATCCCTAATCGCCCAACACTCTTCAAAGGAAGGAATTTCATCCCCTTCTCTAGCCAGAATCATCCACAAAATTAAAAGTTAAAACTCCAGCAGAGAAATTTAAGTTTGCCTCTTTCCAAGTTCTTCAAGTTGACAATTGAGAAGTAGATAGATGGAAAATAAAGGGGCTACATTGTGTTAGTCATCAATAATTTTGATTTTATCCAAAGATGACTAAGTTGAAAATCTCAGATTTCTAGAAACAATATTTGCAGAAAATTTGTGAGTTATAGAAATCTCACTGCCTTCATCATCCTAAGTCTATCAGTTCACCAAATTCTTCATCTATGCCTTCTAAAATATCACCCTTCTGTTTCAAAAAGAAGCTTTTTTCACACTATCTCAACCATTTCATCTCCATTTCATTCTCTCATCTTATCATTCCTACCCCTATTTTTCTATCATTCTTTTTCCCTCTAAAAATCCCATATTCCCTTCATTAATCCTTCATTTATTCTTAAAAAACCTTTTTTAAACCATTAAGACCCCTTCATATTGGTTTAAAACGTTCTTTTCCACCTTATCGGAAACATCCAAAAAGGCTTAAAAACCGTCTTTTGGCTTATTTTTCCGCCCATTTAAGAAATTAGGCCCTTCTCAGGATTAAGCCTTCTCTACTCTTCTTCCTTATATGACCAAGGGCCCACAACCACCGCTTAAAGGACTAAGTCCCTGGTCCCACTTTTCCTCCATGGGACCCTATCTCCGTGCCTTCTTAAGCTCCCTTCGCCTTATTTTTCCCCGCACCTTTGTTTTCTCCAAATCAAATCTCCACCGTGGATCTTCATGATCCAACGGCTACCATCCAAACTCACCTTTCCGACCCCCTCCCGACCTTTCTGCTACCCAACAGAATTGATGACATCAATCTCCGGTCCCACTATTTCTTTGGTCTAGCACCTTGTACCATCGCAATCCCTCTCCACCGTTGATCTAGCTCCCCCAGATCCAATGGCCCCGATTCATTATCGCGCTCATTTCTCCGAAATGGTTTAACACCCCATTTCAACACGATAAAAGTGGTTTCCATATGGACAGGTGTCAACCAATGTATGGTATCATGTCCATATGGACCTAAACCGCTTACCACCCATCTCTCGCGCGAAAACCACCCAGTATTGCCCAAAACCGCTTATGTTTATTTTGCGCCCAATTCAAAATTTTCCTTTGCCTGTATCATTCCACCATGAAATCCCTCCTCCATGCATTCTCCCTTCCTTTGAAAATTGCTCCCAAACCCTCCATAAGCCTCCGAAAAGTAGTTTTAGCCACAAACGCAAGATTTATTAAATGGTTTTTTGTTTTCTTGCAGGTTTTAATGGCGGCCCTAAGTCAAAGGGCCATCCCACAGTTAAGTTTACAGTGACATGGCCTTGAATTATGATCCAAAAAGGCCTATTAATGAAGAATAAAGGGATCCAAGGTTTAAAATTCATGATCAATCAGTGCCTCATGAGCGCTGATCCCTTTTAAAACCCTCCAGTGCACCAAAAAAGTCTCATGTACACAGAAGCAGAGAAGATCAATAAAAGTTTGAAGACCAAAGGAAGAAGACAATGATTAAAATCTTGAAAGAATATTAAAGGATAAAAACAAAGTTAAAGACAAATAAATAAAGGTTTAAAGCAATCAGATAAAGATTTAAAGACAACATGATGAATTCTGAAGGCCAAAAGAAAAATCAGGCCTTAAATGAAGTTTAATGATGAAATAAAGGAAAGTTAGGCTAAATATAACCTCGAATACATCAACCAAGGACAATTATTCACTCAGAATATCTAACTGACACCTTTGACCTACTTTCTGCCTACAAAGACAAACAAACAGTTATTACAATAAAGAAAATATTTAAAACTGTCAGGACAATTATTGTAAAGATAAAGGATAAGCCTTGAAAGTTAATATTTTCTCCTATCTTTCTATCAGAAGTTAAGACAGAGTTATTGAAACAGAGAAGTAGTTGAACATATTCCTACCTTATGCCTTGCATGGTTTTCAAGGTTAGGAATGCATTTACTCTATAGTTAATGACTCTCAAACCCTAGATCAGTTCCATCTCCTCATTTGCAGCATAAATACTGCGTTGGAACTCATTATATTGTTGGCATTTGATGACTCTTTGAATTAATACATAGTTCTGCAGAAGTTGAAAAGAAATTGATGTTTTGGAACTTGTGGATGTCTTGACCTATTTTTTGATGGAGAAAGCTCTGTCATTGGATCCCTGAGCTTGGCTGTTGGTGAAGTACTCTAAATCTGTTATTTTTATTTCCTATTTCATTATGTTTCACCGTTCTCTGTTTCAGAAGAGTAAAAAGTTTAGACTAAGAAATGTCTTTTGAAAGCACCTTAGTTTTGTTTACTCTTCATTGTCTAAATGTTTTCTTCTGCTAAGATATTCTAGAGAATTCTTGATTGCTCTCTAGAACTCTTATGCTTGTTTATTTCTTAAATAGTTCAATACAGTTGGTCTCAATAATGATTTATGGTTTTCCCTGCTTACTTGTTGCCACTTAAAAATTGTTTCTGAAGTCTCCCTTTAAAGTACCATTGTTTAAAGTCCGCCAAAGAGGTTTTTCTCCAATCATACCCTTTTTACTTGCTTAAATAATTGTTTTGAAGGTCTTTATAGCTGTAATCAAAGATGTCTAGGAGTTCCCTCTTATATGAATGCAGTTATGTGTGAATCTTAAATGTTTTCTTATCCTTGAAGGTGAAATCACTAGAAGTTAAATAAGTTTCTCGCCTTCTATATTTCATTGGAAAAGTCTGTCTTAAAATTATTATTTGCTAAAGTGTGGTTTCTGGAATTTATGGTTAGCCTTGTCTATGGAATGCCTCTTTATGTTCAGATAATGTTTTAAGTCCCTTTGTTGAGAAGTACATATAATTAAGGATTCTTAATTGCCCTTAGTTCTACTTTTGACTTCTAAACCATTGATGTCCATTTAATTTCACCTGAAAGACCTTGAAGATCCACTGGCCAAGTTAGATTTTCCCTTTGATACCCCTGATCCATTTACAAACTAGTTACAACTTCCACTTGACTCCATTTCCCAATGAATTAGAGGTTTCCCCTTTCTATCTATGCTGCCTAGATCATCATGTCCAACCAAACAATCAAACAAAATCATGCTTCATAACTAGCCTAAAATCAACCCTTAAAAGCAAACAAGCTCACACCTTTG